>JAENHJ010000066.1:0-59319 GCA_025330945.1 Mucuna pruriens
TAACATTAGAGTTTTATTGTTGCATATGATGCAATCAAAACACCTACATTAGTACAGGAAGCTTTGAAAGATGAGAATTGGGTTCAAGTAATGAAAGAAGAGATGAAGGCATTAGAGAAAAAACTCAACTTGTGAGATTGCTGATAGGCACAAAGACAAAAGAGTTGTAGGTTATAGATGGATATACACTATGAAGTGTAAATTTGATGGGACCCTTGATCGATATAAAGCAAGATTAGTTGCTAAAGGGTATACACAAACTTATGGAATAGATTATGAGGAACCATTTGCCCCTGTAGCAAAGATGAACATTGTAAGAGTTATTCTTTCTTTAGCCGTCCACTTTGGCTAGAACTTGCTATAGTTTGATGTTAAAAATGCCTTCCTTCATGGAGACCTAGAAGAAGAAGCCTACATGGAGATTCCCCTAGGATTCCATTCTTATAATGAAAAGAACAAGGTATGTAGACTCAAAAAGGAATTGTATAGACTTAAACAGTCTCCCTAAGCATGGTTTGGAAGATTTGCACAAGTCATGATATCCCTAGGATACAGACAAAGTCAAGGTGATCATACTCTCTTTATAAAACATTCTCTTGATGGTAAACTCACTCTTCTCCTAGTCTATGTAGATGATACGATTGTTACAAGTAATGATGAGATTTAAAAACTAAATCTGAAAGAAAAGTTGTCAACACAATTTGAAATGAAGGAGTTATGAAAGATGAAATAGTTCCTTGGGATAAAGGTTGCATATTCGAAACAAGGCATCTTTATCTCTCAACAGAAGTATGTACTTGATCTCCTCAAAGAAACAGAAAAATTGGGATGAAAGACCTTAGGGGTATTTATTGAGAAAAACCATAGGATTGGGTGTAAAGAAAGTCCAACCATAGAGAAGGCCTAATATCAGAGATTGGTGGGGAAATTGATCTACTTATCCCACAATAGGCTAGATATTACCTATGCTATTAGTGTGGTCAGCCAATTTATGCATGATCCTAGGGAAAGGCACCTTCAGGAAGTTGAAAGGATCCTCTAGTATTTGAAGGCAAGTCCAAGAAAAGGACTATTGTTCAGAAAAGAAGGTACATTGTCCATAAAAATATATACAAACGTAAACTATGCGAGATCAATTGAAGATAAAAGATCCACTTTCAGATATTGTATGTTTCTGGGAGGAAATCTAGTAACTTGGAGGAGCAAGAAGAAAAATGTGGTTGCTCGATCTAGTGCAAAAGTAGAATTTCGAACCATGGCACACGATATATGTGAAGGATTATGGATGAAAATTATTCTTGGCGACCTCAAAATAAACTATGAGGGACCTATATAGTTGTTTTGCGACAACAACTTAGCTATTAGTATTACCCATAATCTAGTCCAACACGATAGGACAAAGCACATTGAGATTGACAAACACTTCATTAAAGAAGTTGAACAATGGACATGTAATCACAATACATGTTCCTACAAGGCTCCAAGTAGCGGATGTTTTCACCAAAGGGCTCCCTACAGCTAGATTTCAAGAACTCAATGGCAAGTTAGGAATGATTAATATTCATTTACCAACTTTATGGGAGGGTGTTGGAGATATTGTAAATATCTCATTAGATTAAAAGGTTACAAATATTTAAACATCTCATTAGGAGATCGTGAATATCTCATTTTATCTATAACAATTTTCTTTTATTTTTTTTTAGCTATATTATCTTTAAGTAGTTCACCTTTACCTTATAAAAAGGGAGATTAGAAATTGTATTATTCAATTCAACCAATACATAATTTCTTTTACTTTTAATTCATACTTTTCTCCTTTCTTCTCCATGTACAACAATGCCTTATCATGCAACCTTTTAACAAATTAGGCTTTGGAAAGCCCTTCATCATTAACACAATTAGGTAGGATAGGTAAAGGAAATAAATCAAGTGGGGAAAGGAGATTAAAACCAAAAGCCAACTTAAAAGGAGAGTAAGAAGTAATAGAAACAAACATCCTATTATAAGAAAATTCAACATGGGGTATCTAATCGCCATAATCCCTTAAACTCTTTTTAACAAAACATCTTAGAAGTTAGCCTAGGGTTCTATTTATTATCTCAGTTTGTTCATCCGTTTCTAGATGATAAGTGGTAGAGAAGAGTATCTTTGCGCTAAGCCTACTCCGAAGGGTCCTCTAAAAATGTACAAGGAATTTTGTGTCCCTATCCAAGGGACCTCCATAGAGATATCAATCCAAGGAATAGTGGGAATAGGGAATGGGGTATACAAACCAGGAGGAAAAACCTTAGACTTAGCTAATTTACAAGTTAAACATCTCTCACAAATGTTATGGACATCCTTTCTCATATGAGGCCAACAAAAGTTCTTATTCAAGATTTTTTAAAAGTCTTAAGTTCTCCAAAGTGACCCATAAGGCCACCTTCATGGCATCCTACATAAGCAATTGCCAAATGGAACTCATTGGCACATATAGTCTCTTTCCCTTGAATAAAAAGCCATCATGTCTAAGGAAATCATGGAATGCCGAATGGACACACATGGAAAAAGGCTCACTAAAATTAAGATCTTTTTCATACAATTCCTTTATTTAATCAAGTCCAAGAGATCTTTGTTTCAAGCATTGCAATTAAGGCATGTCTCCATCTTTGTTTCACTAAAATTAAGATCTTCTTCATCACCACATTCATTTTTCCTTGTTTATGCTTAATTACATAAGAAAATTGCTCCAAAAATTTAACCCATTTAGCATGCCTCTTATTTAACTTACCTTTCCGTCTCAAATGCTTAAGAGCTTCATGATCACTATGATCACAAACTCCTTGGGTAATAGATAATGTTGCCAAGGTTACAAGATCTTCACAAGAGCATATAGCTTTCGGTCATGTGTGGAATAATTTAGTAGGGCACCCTTTAGTTTTTCACTAAAATAAGCAATTAGGTTCCCTTCTTGGAAGATCACAACCATATACCAACACTAGAGGCATCACACTCCAAAAAATTAGGCAAAACGAGAATTGGATCTTAAGTAAGTCTTCTCTTCAAAGCTTGGAAGCCTCTCTCTTTGATCTCCTCCCATTTAAATCCAACACTTTTTTTCATAATTCAAAGGGGCTACTAGTGTACTAAATTTTTTTACAAATCTCCTACAAAAACTTGCAAGCACATGGAAGCTTCTTACTTCCCCCACAGTTTTATGTAACATCCTAAAAATTATTTAATTATTTTTTTAGAAAATAAATTACATCATTATTATTATTATCAATTTTATTTTAATTATTAATTGCTACAGGAAATTATTTTATTAAAATAATTTTATTTTGAAACTGAAATGTTATTATTATTGTTATTATTCTTAATAATGACAGAAAATTAATTTAGTATTTAAATATTTACATTTAATTTATTTTAATGGAGGAGCTGATGGTTTTATAAATTGATGAGGCATTAATCTGAATTATTTTCATTTATTAATTTAATTAATTGAATTAACGGGGAGGCCTAACGGGCGGGTCGGGGTTGACCCAACCCAGTTAGAATATTAGACAAGGGTTAATCAGTTTACCCTAATTAGTGTATTGCGCGTCAGACAACCAGACTTAGAGAAAAGAGAACGTAGACCTGCAAGGAAAAGGAGCTAAGGTGTTCAAATCGTCCTGGAGCCACTTTAGATCCTTGCTATTCTTTGCATCTAAGGTACGGGGGAGATGAGTTCGATTATATGTGAATGCAGGGGTGTACGGGTAGTGAGGGCAATCCCTAAGTCCCTCTAGGATCTAAATTCTCAAATTTGTTTGGTTATTATGTTCTAAAAATGTTTTAATTGGTAGAAAAGATTCGTCAATGTTATTATGTTCTAAAAATGTTTTAGTGTAAAGGAAAACTTCTAGAGGGAATCCCAAAGGAACAAGAAGAATGACTTTGATGAACATGTTTTCTTCATTATGCTTCCAAGTATGCAGAGATGTCAGTTCTATCTCACTATTTGGGTTTCATTTACATAAGAAAGAGCAGTAAGGTCTTCCCTACGACCCTTATTAATAATTGTTATTGTATTGTGTCTTATGGCATTTGAAGGGGGATTAAATTCTTGGATTAACATTTTTCCTTAATGTGATTTTCATTTAAAATTGTATGGTTAATCATCTTAATTACTTAATTCTCGTGATTGTTCATGATTGTTCATGGTTATTCATGGTTGAGGTTCAATTTGGGACTCTCATGTGTAATGGTGAAATTTGGGTGGAATTCAATGGTGTTTTATGTGCGTTTCTGTGCGTTTTTGTGCATTCTTATAAATGATTTATGGTAATGACGGCTAAATTGATATGATTTTGGCGTGATTATGGACTGTGTGAATGATGTATGAATCATGAGAATGAGAATGTGGATGAGAATGCATTGAGCACGGACATGAGATGCATGAGAAGCCAGACGTGACTATAATACCCTGGCCATATGTGGTGTTTAACAGGGTAGACTAATGATGGGAGACATTCATATGCATGGGCCATAGGTGGTGTTTAACCATGCTACATGCTGGCCATAAGTGGTGTTTAACCATGCTACACGCTAGCCATAGGTGGTGTTTCACGATTGTGTAGAATGTCTTCACACGGAACATAGGTGGGGTTTAATTGTGCGACACACCAGCTATATGGGATGTTTAACGGTGTAGCCATCATTAGTGATAACTAAAGGGATTGAGGAGGTTCGCCCATGGTGTGGAGTTCCAAATTGAGACTCTTAGGTGTGGTGATGAGCATATGCATTGTGCGAGCATATGCATTGTGCGAGCATGTGCATTTTGTAAACATGAATGGAATGCGATTGATTTTGAATGTGATGGAACGTGTGATTGATATATGATTATTTGTTAACTATTAGTAATTGGGTATGGTAATGGATAGGATTTGGGGTACTATCTGCATTTATATATGATTGAATGTTATTTCTCACCGTACTCTCTTATGGTTTTCTTTTAGGTAATGTTGAGGGCACTCGTGGTGCCGAGTTTTGAAGAGGCAGGGTCTTGCTCTGATTTGTGTGACATCGAGGCTTGGGATTTAGAATAGTGGTTCTATGTATTTTCATACATACTTTTGTATCTTAAGTATTTGAAAATGATGGGCATATCAATAACTCAATAAATGTATACAAAAATAAAAGTGATTTATATATTTGAAATGTGTCAAACACATGAATGACGTGTTTAGATCAACATTAATAATTTATCTGATAATTTTTTTTTGTGTACTTAATGTTTGAACATGATAATGACCATGTGAACCTTTTATCCTCAATAGGAATTGAGTTTCCTTGGTTTTATTTATTACCTTGTCTTCCTTTTTATTTACCTGATTATTTTAATTTAAGTATTCGGGGGATAGAAGGGTATCACATTTTAGATGTTGGCCAATCTTGGAAGACCTTCACCTTTTCCTCATCAACTTTGACTCCATAGGACCCAATAATTAAATTGAGGATGTTTACCTCAATGGAACAAAACACACAATTTTCTAAATTAGCAAACAAAGTCTCTTTTCTCAAAATTTCAAGCACAATTTTCACAATCAAGAGAAATCAAAATATGTCAAAATCATCCAATCAAGATTCTCAAGACATGGAAATCATAAAAATATTAGTGAAGCCAAAAAATGACAACAATAAACACACTTCCTCCTTTTTTTCTAATTTGATGACTTTCAAATCAATTTTAGACATGGTTCAAGTAATTTAAATCAATCTCATAACAACGATATTATTTATTGGCCTATAATAAGTCTCCAAGTGCCAAAATGGCAGATGGACTAATGCCAACCTTTTTCTATCATTTTACCAAAAGCCCAAACTATTGCAGCCTTATTTAAAAGTCGTATAATTTCCATGATGTTCTATACCCCTCAAGGGTGGTAACCCATGATATTTTTCTAATTTAATGTTATCCAAATCTTGCATATCTATAGGCAAAATTCAAATTTTAGCATTCAAAAATATTAGGAAAAGAAGGGTTCTCTCATGCAATTCATTAAACTTGAAAGGACTTCCATTGGAGATAAAGGTTTAAGCATCATCCTTTGCACCAAATGTACAAATGTGAACCTATTAGTGACTCCATCATCAACCACCTTATGCTCACATCAACCTAGGGTAAAGGTTACCTTGGCTTGCTTGTCTACAAGTAACTCCTCTTTCACTTAGCCATTGAAGCTTACATGGCCTTGGGTGCACAAAGGTGGGTAGATCTAGTTTCTTCACAAGCTTCTCACTATCTACATTCACACAACTCCTCCAATCTATGACCATAGAGCATAAGTTACCTAAGATAAGACACCTAGAATGGAATCTTTATGTCTCGACCTCTTCTCCCACATGGCTATTCAACAACCTTCTCACTAAAAGTAAGTCTCCCTTATAGTGAGAACCATCACTAAGGCTCTCGGCCTCATTAGAAGAACTCAAATCTCAAAGTGAAGTGAATATCTCCCAATTATCCTTTACAATCATAAATATCCTATTGGGGCATTGAAAAGGTATGTGTCCCTTGCCTAGGCACTTGAACCACTTAATGTTATTAGTCTTAAGAGCCATAGGTGTATGGGTGAAGGTTGTTTCCTTTTGGCCTAAAAAGGAATCACTCCACTTCTTAGGGTTTTTCTCCTTTCTAGCCTTCTCCTTCCCTATCTTTTCCCATCCAACCACTAGTACCAACATAGGTCTTTCTATATGCACTCCTCCTCCTAATTTGAATCTCTACCTTGGTAGCTTGATGGACCTACTCACCTAGGGTGTTGATAGAGCATTTTTGAGGCACTTAATAGTAACTTATTTTGGACATATTTGACATTATTTTATGGTTAATATTCACACATTTTTTAGTCTTGGTTTATGGAACTTAATTGGGTATAGTTGTTAATCTTTGCTTATTTTCAGACTTAATTCTCATTATGATGTTGCTATCTTGTTAAAGCCATATCTAGAGATACATACCTTCAAATTGGACAATCTTGGTAGTCCTGGAAAGCTAAAACAAAGATCTACAAGTTCTATCCTTTGAGATCAACCTATTTTGACCGTCTTTAGTATCAAAATTATGCATGAAGTTGCAGTCTCTACACCCACTATTTTGGGCCTTTCTTTGTATATTTTGGCTCGATTTTGAGACCTTGGTTGGTGTGCCTTTAGGCTATGAATTCCTATAGTCCATACCACCTTTCTTGGCATTCAGAGAATGTAATAATTAGTAGTTAGTTAGTGTTAGAGATATTATAGATATCTAATAAAATATGATAGGTAACTTATTAAGAGGTTACAAATATCTAAATATCTCATTAGATTAAGAGTTTACAAATATTTAAATATCTCATTAGGAGATCATGAACATTGTAGTTTATCTATAATGGTTATCTTTATTTTTATGTTATTTATATTATCTTTAGGTAGTCTATATCCTATAAAAGGGGATTAGAAATTTTATTATTCAATTTAATCAATACAAAGTTTCTTTTACTTTCATTATGGTATCAGAGCTTCAGATCTTGGGAGTTTTGTTTTTGTTGCCTCACTTTAGTGAATTGCTTCCCTTTGACGAGACTCACATTGGTATGAGACTAATCAAAATCTTCTCTATCATTCCCATCTTTTAGTGATAATAGCAGAAGATAAAGTCTTTATCTTGAGATCTAAGGAACATCCAAATTTGAGCTTGGACCAAAACAAAAGTATTGCGATGAAGCAAAACGAGTAGTGAAAAATGGACAAAAGGAAAGGTAGAATCCATTTACTAATCTGAGATTCTAACCTCTATGATATTGGTGTCAAAAAACTATCAAAACCACTAAATTTCCCTTATATTTATAGTGTAGGGATTAACCTAAGTCGAATCTCTCAGGGATACAAAATCTTGTAATGCCTAATCTTAATGAACTGAAATCAAATTGAAATGCAAAAAAGGGGGTTTGTTATGCATATATGGAAAGGGAAACCCTTACACTTGAAGGTCCTATCACTAGGGATAGGTTAAGGTGGATCCAAGAGGAAGTGCAACACAAATTGACCACCCATACAGACCAAGAAGAAGGCCAAGAAGGCCACACTTTGTATTATGTGTCCAGCTATCTTGAAGGTAACGTATAAAGCTAGGAAAATTCAATTTTTCTTGTACTTTCTTTGTATTTTTCAATACAATCGTGTAGGATAGGATATCCTAGGCTGAGGTCCCTTTCCAAAAGCCAATTCCTACTTAGCTAATTCGTCTCCAATTTTGGTTGCATATTACCGAATTCGGTTGCTAAAGCAAGGGCAAGGTTAGCTTGTCTTTTTTGGCCTTGTTGCTTGGGCCTTCTCATAGGGGGCCTTAAGAATGATTACTGATCTACTAATAATGCTTACAAACACCAATTATACTTATGTTCTCGAAAATTCTATTCATTTTTTAATTAGTGAAATATACATGCCTTTGAACTTGTGAAAGCATTCTCTCCCCTCTTGGATTGTCCAAGAAATCCTCCTTCTCATTAAGCATCCATGATGCTCGTGAAGAATCTCACTACTCTTATCTAGCTCCTTGAGCTAGTGGCAAATCCATTCCGTTGCTCCACCATATTTTCATTTTCTTCCTATCTTGGTAGTCTTGTTTCGCGTGGTTTCCCGGTGAGTTCTTGGAGAACTTGTGAGCTAAGTAGAGAATCAAAGATTTGGGTATGTTAGTTTGTATGCATATGATAGAAACATAAAAACTAGAATTATAAGGTTGCAAAATGCAGAAAAAAATAGAATGTAACTAAATTGTAAAACACCAATCCAAGGATTCAATCATGCAGTTTTGTTATCACATTTTTAATACTAGTGTAAATTCATATCAACCCAAGATTTATTAAAGAATCATCTAACATTCATCCATACAAATTGTGATCACAATTGCAATCCCTAATTAGTATGGATTTAGTCACTTAATTGGTTCATATAGGTGATCAATTGATTACCTAACGTAGCATAATCCAAGCGAAATCATAATAATTAAACAGGTAAAGAATTGGAAGAAGAAAAGTGGCATAGTAGAATTTGCATAAGGAAAATTCAAAAATACAAACCGAAGCATAATCATGGGACCTTGAATTGATAAGAAAGGTTATCCTTCCATGGCAATCGTCACAAAAAATGCGGCACAAGTACAAAAAATGCGGCACAAGTACAAAGATAATCCAAAAGGGAAAAAGAATAAAGAGAAAACTTGTAATCCAAGAAACCTCTTAAGTCAAATGTGAAAAGTCTCTAACCAACTAAAGATAACACTAACTACCCAAAACAAACTAATACATGGTTTGAATTCTAAGTAAGGTGCTTTGGACTAGAGGATTTCTCAATCCAATGGTCCACTAACAAAAATTCCAAAATTGGGTTAGAATATACAAAGAAAGGCCCAATAGAGTGGGTGTAGAAGTTGCAACTTCACGCAGACTTTTGAGATTAAAGGAGGGTTGAGAACTAGGTTAAGCTGAAAAAAGAAAATTTGTAAATCTTTGTTTGAGATTTTCATAGCCAACAAGAGTGTCTAATTTGGAGGGATGTAACTCCATATACGGTTTGCACAAGAAAGCAACATCGTAATGAAAAAAATCCAAAAATAAGCAATAATTAGCAATTAAGTCCAATTAAGTCTAATAACCCAAGACTCAATAAATATTTCCATATTAAGCATAAAAAGAAATAAAATTGTCCAACATAATAAACAATTAAGTATTTCAAAGGTGGTCTATCAATTTTCCCCACTTGAACTTTTGCTCTCCAAGCTAAATTAATAAAAAAAACAACTAAAGCAAAAGGAAATGGATTAAAGCAAGTACAAATAAAGTGAAACATTTTTCAATTAATCCTTAAGTGAATAAAAAGAAAAAGAGTGCAAGAATCCTAGTGTCAAAGGTACCCAACAATCTATGAATTTGCTTCTTACATCTAACAAAAACAATAAGCAATAGCAATTAAAGAATGACCTATAGATGAGAGAACCCTCTCAAGATACATAATCTCAATCATTCAAGTTTTAAGGTTTGTGTTTATACTCAAGTACCCCTATGCTAACTAGCACTACCAATCTTTGACTAGCCTCCAATTTCTACATCTTGAAACACATGCAAAAAATAATCAAAAGTGCTTTTATTAAGGTAGTAATATGGCCAAGGACATTATAGGATATGAGAAGAGGTTTAAGCTTACCCAATTAAAAAGGGAAGAGGAGCAATAGGGAATAAGTCAAGTAACATGAAGACTATATCCAAAACAATACAAGACACCAAAAACAATGCAAAACATTGCAAGACAAATACAAGTCCACTTTGTTTCATTTTTCTTTCTTTTTTCTTTCTTTCTATTTCAATTTCAGCTCTTTTTTTTTCTTTTGCACCATTAGAACCTTTTTTTTGCATTTTTTTCAATCTTTTTGTTTCCATTTTTTTTCTTTGATGCATTTATTCTCTACACTTTTTTTTTCTAAAATAAATCAATACAACACAACAATTACCACTTGCACAAAGCGTTGGGATATCACCCCCTACACTTATTTAGAACTCATTCCCAAAACAATTCCAAAGCTCCTTTAACATTTAAGGTTAAGGTGATCATGGTTTTCTACTTCAAGGCTTGTAATGAACTATAGTATCAATGAAAGTGTTACATAGGCTAAAAGGGGTAAGCTGGGGATTTAACATCAAAGTAAGTTTGTTTGGCTAGTGCTATAAAGAAAGAAGGCCTACATCATATCACCAATGCATGTAAGATAAAAGGCATAAAAAGAGTAAATGCAAAACCTAAAGTAACTAACAATACATGTGAAAATCATACAAGAAAGAAGAGAATGGTAAGATGCAAGTACAACATACAAGATTCAAAATCTCACAAGGATAAAATTGCTCTATCAACAAATTCAAACTTTAATTTCCAAGCCACTCATTACACTAAAGATGCAAAATAGTTCAGTATTAATTTGTGAAACCTTTCAATCAAGAATGATGCAACTACTCACAATGTACAAAACCTAGAAATCCACTAAAACATGCTAAAAAATACAAAATATTTTTTTCTAGCAAAAATAGCAAAAAAAAAAAAATAATAAAATTTGAAACAGGAAAAATAGTAAAAAATAGAAAACAAATTATCAATAGAAAACAATGAACAAAAAACAAAAACAAAACTATTACAAAAACTACATAAAACAAAAATAGAAAACAGAAATAGAAAACAACAAAATTATTTACAAAAACAATAGCAGTAGTAGAAAAACAAAACACAATAGCAGCAGAATTATTGTAGAAATAGAAAAACAACAAAACAGTAAAATAGTACTAAAAACACTCCCCCCCCACCCCCCACACACACACTTAAAATGAGCATTGTTTTCAGTATGAGCATATAGGAACACAAGACAAGAGAACACAAGTAATAACTACGAAGGAAAGAGGTGAAATAAAAACTCCTTTGTCTCCTATCTCAAGGTGGAAAAAATGTGCAAAATTTTACATTTAACATCTTTTCTCCACTTCTATCTATAGTTACTTGCGGGAGCCCCATCCATATTAAAAATTATAGTGCCACATCCTCTAGTGGCTTTTTCAACAAGAATATCAAAGTGGAATGTTTGATGAGGTGCTCATAGAAATCTCCCAACTTCTTCAAGTCTTGCAACAACCTTTCTTTTGCACCTACATTATCCAAACCTGCAATATCTAAAACTTTTGCACATACATTAACAACAATACTAATTTCTATGTGAATAGAACACTCATTTGACCTAGTACAAGTACAATCATAGCAATTAACATTACCAAAATTAGGTGATTCAGAATTCAAATTTAAGTAATCATCACTCAATTGGTCAATCACATCCAAATAGAAAACTAAATGGTTCTTTATGGGATGTTTGGTAAAGCACTTTTGAGACACTTAATAGTGACTTATGTTTGATATTTTTCACATCTTTTTATGTTTAATATTAACATATTTATTGAGTCTTAGGTTATTGGGCTTAGTTGGCCTTAGTTCCCTAATCTTTGCATATTTTCGAATTTAAATCTCATTATGATGTTACTGTCTTGTACAAGCCATATCTTGAACTACAAACCTCCAAATTGGACAATCTTGGTGATTTTGGAAAGCTAAGATAAAGCTCTACAAGTTTTCTTTAAGCTCAACCTATTCTGATCTCCTTTATTGCCAAAAAGTCCACGTGAAGTTTCAGTATCTACAACCCACTCTATTGGCCCAATTTTGGAACTTTTGTTGGTAGACCTTTAGGCTACAAAATCCTCGTGTCCAGAGCACCTTCCTTAGCATTCAAAGCATGTTAGAGTTAGTTTTGGTTAGTTAGAGTTAGTTTTGGTTAGTTAGAGTTAGTTTTGGTTAGTTAGAATTTAGTTTGTTAGTTTTTTAGAGGTTTCATGGATCATAAGTTTCCTCTCTATTCTTATTTCTCTTTTCCTTCTTCTATTTTGGATTCTATTTTAAATTGTGCTATGTTTTCTATATTGATTTCCAGTGAAAATTAAGCTCTCTTATTGATGCAAGCTTTCATAATTGTGATTCGATTTGAGTTCTTATATCTTTTTTATGCAAATTCTTATATATATATATATGTTTATATATATATATATATATATATATATATTAACATGCCTTAATTAAATTTATTACCATATTGATTCAATAATTTTAAATTTTTTATTTTTTATTTTTTATCTTATTGAAATATTTGGTTAATAATTAAATTTAACTAGGTATCTCTTGATTAGAAAAAAAAATTTTACTAATTCAATTAAATTTTTTCAAATTGTAATAAGTAGCATTAATGTGATGAATTAAATCTAATTAATGGCTAAATTTAATCACATTTAATTAAGTTATAATTAAATACAATAAACAATTAAATTTAATTGCATCAAATCAATAACTATTGTAAAATTAAAATTATGATAGGCTATGGTAATAAAATTAGGTTAATTTGTATAATTACATTTTCCCCCATTTTAGGGAGAATATTTGTTGAAGATATTACTTTACTAGTATATATATATAATATAAAATTTGTATTCAGAATATTATATTATGTATATCTATAATAATAATAATTTTGAGATGTAAATTTAAAATGTATTATCTATTAAAATAATAAAAATTAAATGAAAATCCTACAAATATTCATCAATATTTTTTAATAATTATTATAATTCTAAATAATTATATTTTTTATAATTTGGAATATGGAACAATTGAATTAAAAATTATATATAATTTTAAGGAAACAATAAAATTAAAACTTATTATGTTATTAGCGTCCTCTTATTTTATCTTATTATATATCATGTAGTAGTCTTATTCAATCCTAATTAGTTAACAAGTTCTAAATGATAAATAAGTTACTACATCTCTAATATATATATAATTTGTTTTATCAACCAAAAGTATATTAATGCATAATATTTTTTAGAAACATCGATATAATATTAATTATGGAATAGAGAATTAACACTATATATATTTTTTACAATGATGACAACAAAATTAAAACCTAATATTTCATGTTAACTACATAATTTTTTTATCATTAGACCATTTGCTGAGTTTAAAATGACACTAAATTTAAAAGACATAATTTTGTATAAAAGATTAATTATTTATGATATAAAAGATATATTTATACGTATAACGTAACACATGCACATATTCATTTTTGGATCTAACTCTTTTAAAAATAAAATAATGATGGTTAATTAAAAAAGTTATAGTTGAAATTGAAATAAAATGTCTAGACATGTAAACTAAATCATGAACTTGCTAAAATCTTATATATTTAACCCTTTAAACTGTACCTTATATTTTAAAGGTGTAAACCTTCATTTTCGAACAAAATAATGGTGATAACAAAATAAAATGTTTGCCATTGAAGTTCTTAAGTAAATCATGAACTAACTCCATTGGCATTCACTTAATAGTGACATTTTCTTCTATTGAAAGTGTTATGGAACATTTGGGCTTACAAACACATGCTCTAGTTTTCCTTAACATGTGTCTCTCTCTCTAAGAAGCATGGACATATCACTAACAATAATGTCCAGTTATAATAAAATGTCGGTTAGAATGGCCAATTTAATAGGCAAGAGAATATATGATTGTGTAGAATATGTAATGGTCATAATGAAAAAATAGATGTATCTTAGCTATGTAAACTGGTTGCGAACATGGCCCCACATTTCAAGTAAAATATAGACAAAGTCTTACCCAAGTGCCTATAAGTAGGAAACTCAATCGTACTTGGAAACCACACTTAAATGAATTCACATAGTTTTATCTTTGTGTTACTGAACAAGTGCAACCTTGAGCAATGACCAGTTACTTCAGCATCTTAATGTACTACCAAATTGCAATGCTTCTTCTTCTTGTGGAAAGCCATGTAAGATAACATGATTCCAATAACTCCCTCTCATGCACACACACTCTACTATTTAAGCTTTGCTATGGTATCTTCTCTCTTTTTTCCTTTGATTGATCTTAATTTGTTTTTACAAACATGAAGTAAAAAGTATTGTTCTGAGTATAGTTTATGCATGACATTGTCGGGTGACTTTTAGGCTCCCAACTATGTGGACAAAAGCCAATACCCTCAAGCCCACTAGGTCTCTCTTATAAGAGAAAAAAGGATCAGATTGAGGAGAAACACAGAGAGAGTGAGGATTTTTACAGCCAAAAGAGAAAGGAGAGAGGGAGAAAGAGAGAAAGAAAGTGTTATGTTTTGATCTCTACATAGAACAATCATGTCAAAATCTTGATATCTACTTCATTAATTGTTGGATCTGATTGGAAATTTGACAGTAGGTTCAACAGACGTAGTTCTACATCTTGACCGTTTAGATCTTAATTTAGAGGCTGTGGTGTGAGAAATCGTGCTCACATAGTAGCGCGATTTTGTGAGTTCTTCACTTTCTTGTTCCTTATTTCTTGCTCTCCATTTGCAAGCTCTGTTGCTTGATTGTGTAGGCTGGTTATATGCATGAATTTGTGCTCTTGGTTGAACACTCTTGTATCCTTATTTTATTATCTTAATTTAGAGGTTGTGGTGTGAGAAATCGTGCTCACACAGTAGTGCGATTTTGGGAGTTCTTCACTTTCTTGTTCCTTATTTCTTGCTCTCCATTTGCAAGCTTTATTGCTTGATTGTGTAGGTTGGTTATATGCATGAATTTGTGCTCTTGGTTGAACACTCTTGTATCCTTATTTTATTATAGTGGATTGATTTCTTTGGTCTAGAAAACCCATGCTCTTACATTGAAGGGGTTTTTCACATTAAAAATCTTGGTATCTCTTGGAAGATTCTTATTGTTGTTGCTACTATTTTTACTTGTGGTTACTCCCTATAAATTCTTGCAAGTTAGGGGAATTTATATCTGCTACATTGTCACCACATTGGTGGTGTATTATTGGTTTTACCCCGACAGAGTGCTATCAAATCTCTTTGGTTTAAAGAATGTTCTACTTGCTTGAATAATAGAGGTTAATACAAATAGAATGGTGAGTTTTAATGAGACTAACTACCACTTGTAGAAAGGGAAGATGAAAGATTTTTTATTTGTGAAGAAAATGCATCTTCCTATCTTTGCTACTAAGAAGCCAAAATCCATGTCTAATGAAGAATGGAACTTTGAGCATCAACAGGTATGTGGTTTTATCCGACATTTTGTGGATGATAATGTAGCTACCCAATATTCGGGGAGATCCTTTTCCAGAACCCATACGCATTTCAATAGGTCTTATTGTAACTGATTTGTTTGGAAATATGCGTACCCATATTTGTCCACCTCGGCGAACATTTTGTGACAATGCCCATCATCTCGCTTTTATTTTACTAGATGTTATCCAAGCGGGCTCAAGTGCCTGAAGAGCATATCTTCCAAAGCAAATAAGATTACCTCGATAGGATATTCCTTTCATTCTTCCTCTATGTTGTTTACGAAATCTGATTCTTTGGGGGTTATAATTGATGGTTATTTCTCAATTCCATCTCTTTTATAGAACCGTACATGAGATTTTCACCTCATACAACTCATCATGAATCAAGAAATTCAATAAATATATATAATCACATTGCAAGTGAGACACATGCCTAAACTTTATGGGAGAAGATTGAATCTTTGTATGCCTAAAAGTGTGGGAACAACAAATTATTTTTGTTGAATTCTATTGTAAGTTTGAAGTTCAAGAAAGGCACTTCCCTTTCAGATCATTTGAATAAGTTTCAAGGATTCTTGATTAGATGTTAGGAATGAGCATCAAGTTTAAAGATGAGATTTTGGGACTATTATTCTTGAATTCTCTACCTTAGTCTTGGGAGACTTTTAAGGTCTCTATCACAAATTCAACCCCTAATGGTGTTGTCTCTTTACAAATGGCAAAGGGTAGTGTTCTTAATGAGAAGATGAGAAAGAAGGCACAAGGTTCTTCATCTTAGTGTGAGGTACTTGTCATTGAAAATAGGGGGAGAAGTCAAAAAAAGGGAAGAGAAAAAAGCATAAGTAAGTCCAAGTCTAGATAAAAAAATGTGGAGTATCACTACTATCACAAAGCAGAGTATATATAGAGCATGTGGATTATTGATAGCGGTGCTACACTACATGTTGCACCAAGGTGATTTTAGAGTGTTGAAGATGGGTAATGATGGTGTGACCAAGGTGATTGGTGTTGGTGATGTTTGCTTGTAAACCAACATAGGAGGGTAAATATGGCTTAGAGGAGTCAAACATGCTCTAGATATTCGTTTTAACTTGATATCTGTGCATATGTTTGTATCACTTTGGTTATGGAAAATGGAAACTCACAAAAGGTAACTTGGTTGTGGCCAAATGGGAGAGAATTTCTAAACTATATTAGACAAAAGCTTTGGTTGCTAAAGATAGTGTGAATGCCATGGATATGGAGGCACCTTTAGTGGCATCGAAGGCTTAGTCATATCAATGAAAAATGGCTAAATTGTTTAGCCCAAAAAGGATATGCTTCCAGGATTGAAAAATGCAAAGTTGGAGAAGTCCTCTCATTGCATGGCTGGTAAATGATGAGTCACATTTTATACACTTTCAAGGACCTAAGACGGGTATTTTTGGGGTCAATTAGTGTCTAAGAAGTGAGTCTTAGCAGAGATTTATATTATAGACCTAGAATTAGAGAAATCATAAATCTGTGCTAATTTGAGAACCTTAGCTAATAAAAGACTCATTCTTCTTTCTTGTAGGATCAACCTGGATAATCTTGGCCCATCATGAACCCTTGGCCCAGGAGAGTCGTCCCGGCTAGACCGACTCGTCCTAGAATTGGTCAGCTCTATGGTCCAGCAGCCCAATAAGGAGCAAAATAATTGCATTATCCACTTAGGAATCCATCTCAGTTACCATTGCAGTTCCAGTCCAACTCAAGCTGCCATGTCATTTCTAAAGAAGTTTACAATGCAAGTTACGCAAGGGTAGAGTAAGAAATTCACTCTATAATTCAGTTAGGAGTTCGTTAGCGTGTGCGTATTCAGCAAGTCTAGCTTGTGTATCTATTGTTATTCAATTTATCTTGTTTTCACATTCATGGTGGTGCACGATGCTCGTATTGGTATTTCTCTCGATTGAGGAAGCACAAGTCAAGGATTGAGAGGCCGAAGGTTGTTAAAGGAGACTGCTTGGCTTACCATTGCACTGATAAGCATATTTTTAGTCGTCTCAATGTGCATCAAATAAACTAAAGTTAACTATAGTGTGGTCAACCCTAGGTCGAATTTTCTTGAGGACATAGTGTGCTCAAATGTGACTTCAATGTGCAAACTATGTGATGCAAAACTCAAGTGTAGAGTGCAGACTCACTCTCGGCTGGAAGCTGAGTTGCTCTCAGTAGAGATTGGTTCGAAATGGTCTCGGTAGAGACTTATCCGACACGGTCTCAGGTAAGTGCTAATAGATGCGATAGAGTTATACTGACTCTGTCTCAAACTGAAACACAAGAAACAAGGGGTTTTGAAGTGTTAGTAACGATAGGAAAAAGTAAACTAAGACGTGAATGCAATTAAGCTAAGCTACTCTACTATTACTACTGTGTTCATGTTTAGTCTCAATAATCAAGTTTGTTTTGGTCCATTCACTCCAGTTACAATCCGTATCAACCTTCAATTTTCTTATGACAATCGTCAAATGTTCGTCCACTATCATACCGAGGAATTACGTGATCGCTACCTCATTAGTTGGCAAGGATTATGCTCATAGTTGATTTTAGATTCTCAATTAGGTTCTCTAGTTGATTACCTATTGAATTAGTTAAACCAGTTCCAATCGGCTTAGTTCAACATGATTCACGTCACTTCGTGCAATTGCAATGCAAATAGTGAATTAAAGTATAGGAATGCAAACGGAGATCAGAATCAAAAAGCACTCATATTATTAAGAAAGAAATACAAATGTAGGGTGTGAATTCAACGGATTCGTCTTCCATGACGATCGCTATGGTTGAACGGCGATGGTTCACCTTTATTAGCCAGAATGCTAAGGTTTGGATCCACCAGAGCACGTTGGTAATCCAAGCGGTCTCCTCTAATGATCTTCGACTTCTCGGTTTTTGACCTTCACTTCCTCAACTAAGAGAAGCATCGTTGACAGCACCGTGCACCACCGTGAGTGTAGAGGACAAGAGCGAGAGAAATGAAAAAGTCGAGGGAAATGTAGAATTTGAATTCAACAACCTTTAAACAAGCCCAGCTCTTACAATATATACATGAGTTGGTCCTACTGAACATGCTAACCAACGATCCTAATAGAATTTCAAACTGAGGTTCCTATTCTACCCTTGTATGGCTTGCGTGGCAACCAAGCTGGATTGCCTACGTGGACATTGCAGTAGGTCGCTCCTTATTGGGCTAGTGGACCTGTAGAGCCGTCCGGTTCTAGGATGAGTCAGTTTGGCCGGGACGACTTTCTTGAGCCATGGCTTCTCATGATGGGCTGAGGTCATTCATGCTGATCCTGCAAGAAAGAGAAATGAGTCCCTTTGTTGGCTAAAATTCTCAAATTAGCATAAATTCGTACTTTCCCTATTTCTAGGCCCATAATATGAATCTTAGCTAAGACTCAATTCTTAAGCACCAAATGATCTCTACAATACCCATCTTAGGTCCTTGCAAGGTGTATAAAATACAACTAATCACGTACTCTGGTGGAACTAATCCTCAACACCTTGGCTAATAGAGGTGAACCATCTCCGTTCAACCATGGCGATCGGCGTGGAAGACGGAGCCACTGAATTCACACCCTGTGTTTGTATTTCATTCTTAATAATATGAATAGTTATGATTCCGATTTCATGTTTGCGATTCTTGCACTTTAATCTGCTTATTGTGTCGCGATTTCATATAGTAATGTGGATAACGTTGAACTAGGCCAATTGGAACCAGTTTAACAACTTCAATAGGTAATCAATTAGAGAACCTAAATTCAACTCTAAACTTAATCCTTGCCAACTAATGAGGTAGCAATTGTGAAAATCCTCGGTATGACAATGGATGAATATTTGGGGATCGTCATAAGAAAACCTAAGGTTGATGTAAAACGTGAATTTGAATGAAAGAAGCAAAATTGATTCGATTATTGAGGTTTAGTATGAACACAATAGTAGTAGTAGGAGTAGCTAGTTTAGATGTATTTGCATTCGTAGTTTAATTATTTTTTCTTCACTTGATCCATAACCAAACCCCCTGTTTCCCGCATTTTAGTTCGAAATAGAGTTAGTCCGACTCTATTGCGTTTGTCAGCACTTAGCTGAGACCTTGTTAGATAACACTCTACCAAGTCTATATCTAACCAGTCTTTGCCGAGAGCAACTTGGCACTTAGCCAAAAGTGAGTCTGCATTCTACCCTTGAGTTTTGTATCACTCAGTTTCACATAAAGTCACAATCGAGCACACTGTGTCCTGGAGAGAATTTGACCTAGGATTGACTATGCTATAGTTAGCTTTAGTTTATTTGATACACGTTGAGATGACTAAAAACGAGTTTATCAAATTGGCACCGTTGCCTAGGACACAGGTTTTCTTGTGTCTTTGTGTGCCAAGCCTGAAGTGAAGCTGAATCGTGAGTCTATAGATTGCCATGTTAGTCGAGTCATAGAGTCTAAAAGTCTGTCTATTTTGATTTGGATCCTGTAATAATATAGCATGCTGAATACATGTTAAAATATTTTTTGTGTGTATGGATGAATTTGTTTTGTGAAATTCATCATTGAAAAAAAATCATTTTCCTTATGGCATATTTGAATTGTATTCTGATAATACTAGTTTCTGTTCCTTTAGTTGCCGAATTAACACTAACGTTACTGCATGAGTTTTTATAATGCATGACTAGGAGTAGTTCTGACCCTTTGTATGATTTAGACCCTGAAATAGAAATAACTTTACGTAGGTTAAGGAAAGCTAGAAATATAGTAGTAAGTAATAGTTCTAATTCTGTTTTTAGTTTTGATAATAGTAGTCATGTTACTAACACTTATGACTCTATTGAATATAGTAACACTAACAGTTTTGCAGGACGGATGGAAAACAATAATGAGAGAACTCTGAATGAGCTGGCTACACCTGATGTAGTGTACCAACCTTGGTGCATCCAGTACCCTCAATTGGAACCAGCTCAAACCTATGAATTGAAATCTGGTCTTATACACTTGTTGCCTAAATTTCATGGTCTTGCAGGAGAAGACCCGACAAACACTTAAAAAAATTCTATGTGGTTTGTTCCATGATGAGGCTACAAGGGATACTAGAAGATTACATCAAAATGAAGGCATTCCCATTCTCCTTGGATGGAGCAGCAAAAGATTGGCTATACTTACAGCCATTTCTCTTTAACACTTAGGGAGACATGAAGTGCATGTTCTTGGAAAAGTTCTTTCCGACATCTAGAACCGCGACCATCAAGAAAGAAATATGTGGAATAAGGCAACATTCTGGAGAAACTCTGCATGAATATTGGGAAAGATTCAATAAACTGTGTGCCACATGTCCACATCATCATATCAGTGAGCAATTACTGATTCAGTATTTCTGTGAAGGTTTGACGATGATGGATCAACGCATAATTGATGCTGCTAGTGGAGGAGCATTGGTGGATAAGACGCCAGCAGAAACAAGGCACCTGATCTCTAATATGGTAAGCAATACACAACAGTTTGGGATTAGAGAAGTCAGTCAACCACCAATGGTGAACGAAATCGACCCAATTGACAATTTGAGATTAGAGAACCAACTGACCGAGTTGACATCATTGGTGTGGTAGCTTGCTATCGGAAAACAACAAACAAACATAGCAACCAGAGTTTGTGGCATATGTACTTCCATGGAGCACCCCCCGATATGTGCCCCACGCTGCAAGAAATTGAGTCGGACCAGCCATAGAGTGTTAGAGCAATAGGTGGATATTAGTACGGGAAGCCACCGCATTAGAGTTGGCCATTCGATAATGAATAGTTTGGAAAGCAACCATTTCAGCCAAAGCCGAGTTAAGGGCCATATGCAACTCAGTGATTTAGATCCACACCAAATGTACCTCAAAGACCAATAGGTTATCAACACTGACCCCGCAATATCAAGCACCACCGTTCCAACAACAATAGCAATAGAGAATGCCACCTCAAGGCAATTCACCATCTTTGGAGGACCTAATGAAATAGTTAGTAACTAGTAACCTGGAGTTCCAACAAACCATGAGCTCTAGTAATATGCAATTCCAACATAATATGAACGCCACTATTCAGGACCTCAACACTCAAATCGGACAGCTAGCCAATATTGTGAGCCATTTATAGTCAGCTGAATCTAGCAACTTACCCTCACAAACAATTCCAAACCCGAGAGGAAATGTGAGTGCACTTACTTTGAGAAGCAGAAAAGAATTGCATTAACCAGCACTGTAACAGTTGCTTGAGATCACTGAAGCCGACTCTTGAGTCGAACACCAATTCACAAATGCTTCAATAAGACAAAATTGTCCCATTATCGTTTCCAACTTGGACCATCGCAACAAGGAAGCTTGAATCTGATGAAGAGTTGGTGAAGATGTTCTACAAGGTCTGCAAGGTGGAAATCAACATTCCACTCCTTGATGCGATAAAGCAAATTTCTAAGTATGCCAAGTTTCTCAAAGAACTGTGTGCATGAGAGGAAAAATATGAAAGGAAGTGTGGAAGTGGGAGGTATAGTGTCGGCGATGACCAGAACTGAAGAATTCATTAAAGCACAATCATTACCAAAGAAATGTTGAGATCCTGGAATCTTTTCGGTCCTATGTACCATTGGCAACTATACCTTTGCCAATGCCATGCTGGACCTGGGAGATTCAATTAATGTCATGCGAACTTGAATCGACAAACCTTTGAATTTTGGTGATCTGGAACCCACTGGAATGGCAATACAACTAGCAAATAAAAGTGTTGTTCAACCTTTGGGCATTCTCGAAGATGTCCTGGTCCAAGTCAATGAGTTTCCTAATGGACTTCTATGTGCTTGATATGGAGGACGAGACATCGGGGAAGGGACCACCTTAATCTTGGGGCGACCATTCCTTATGACTGCTAGAACAAAGATTGATGTCCATGTCAGGACACTCTCGATGGAATTTGGTGACACCTTGTTGCAGTTCAATATTTTCGAAGCCATGAAGCACCCCACCGAAGACCATTCTCTTTTAGGCATAGATTTGATTGATGAACTAGTGTAGGAGTGTCTTTAACTAGACAACAATAGTGAAGATAGTGAAAAGTTTGCTGTTGGAAATACTGATTCAATTGGATGCCTAGGGTCCATAATAGCAAAAGCCGACTATGATGAAGTACAAATCTTTCCAACTCCGAGGATGAGAATACTGATCTTGCCGACTTGAGTCAAGAAGCCGAGTTGATCAAATTTCTAGACCAAGTTTGCAATCATGAGAACTCAGAGTATTTAAGAAATGCAGAAGTACAAGTCACTGAGACCACAGAGCTATTCAGAGCACAAGTGGCAACCATGTTCACTATCGAGTATGAGTCGGCCAAAGGAAGCCAAGACCGAGAAAGGACCGAAGTCATCTCGGCCAAAAAGACAATGGTCAAGGCCGACCTGCATGTAGAAATGCATGTCGAGACCACCTCGGCTAAAGAAGACCAAAAGTAAGCTGAAGCTAAGTCTATCTCAAACAATCAAGGCAAGAACTGTATTCCATCTGACAAGAATTGTATTCCATCTGACAAGAACTATTTCTATCAAAAGGAGTCGACCACAACAACCAAAGGTCGAGATCATGTCGGCACATCTAGTGTCGAGTTCAACTCTAGTCGGCCAGCTGGATCCGAAAGCATCTAACGCCAATTCTTCATTGCCGCCACCACCCATGGAATTAAAACCATTGCCAAGTCACTTGAAATATGCCTATTTGGACACTGAGCAGCAACTTCCACTTATCATTGCAAACAATCTCCACCGAGAGTAAGAGGATAAACTGTTGCAAGTCCTAAGGGAACATAAGAAGGCAATTAGGTGGAAACTATCTGACCTTTCAGGAATAAACCCATCCATCTGCATGCATAGAATTTTAATGGAGGAGGAGGCCAAGCCCATAAGGCAACATTAGAGAAGAATGAATCCGACCATTCTAGAAGTGGTCAAGAAAGAGGTGACAAAACTGCTTGCTACAGGGATCATCTACCCTATCTCAGATTGTCAATGGGTGAGCCCAATGCAAGTAGTACCTAAATAATCTGGGATAACTGTCATGACAAACCAGTATGATGAGTTGGTACCTATGTAGATTCAGAATAGCTAGTGCATCTGCATTGACTATAGAAGATTGAATCAAGCAACCCGTAAAGATCAGTTTCCTTTGCCTTTCATAGATCAAGTTCTGGAAAAATTAGCAGGGAAATCCCATTACTATTTTCTAGAT
This sequence comes from Mucuna pruriens, assembly GCA_025330945.1. NCBI lineage: Eukaryota > Viridiplantae > Streptophyta > Magnoliopsida > Fabales > Fabaceae > Mucuna > Mucuna pruriens. Next base: position 23,977 of record JAENHJ010000066.1, read on the forward strand.
GGTTTCTATGGATACATGGAAATCCACATTGCACTTGAAGATCAACACAAGACCACCTTCACCTGCCCGTTTGGTACATTTGCGTAGACTCGCATGCCATTTGGCCTATGCAACGCGCTGAGTACATTTCAACTCGCATGCCATTTGGCCTATGCAACTCGCATGCCATTTGGCCTATGCAACACGCTGAGTACAAGTATCTTCTCGGACCTTCTATAGGAGTGCATGGAGGTGTTCATGGACGACTTCACGGTAGATGCTGATTCATTTGATGCATGTTTGGAAAACTTATCGAAGGTATTGATGATGGGTCATAAAATGCACATCTCAAGTGGACCTAAGAAGGGCACCATTGAACAACTCACGAGCTTAAAAGATGATTGTTAGCTAATATCCAGATTAATGGCCTAAACTTGAAGTAAAACACAATCTGTGCTTAATCAAGATTTTTAGCTAACCATCTCCTCATTGCAGGTTCAGCCAAACTTAGCCCGCCATCGGAAGCCCAGGCCGAGAACCTCTCGGCCAGGCCGGGACTCAACTTATGCAGAGAGCCCAATCAGGCAGGTCTAGGTGGAACTCCACGTTAGCAATCAGAAACACCGTGGATCCAGCTCAGCCTCACGTCACTACCTGGAGTAGCTTGCAACGCAAGTCACAGAAAAGGGTAGAGTAGGAATTGTTCATGTAATTCTGTTAGCATCGTTAGCTGTGCCCATTCATGTATAAATAGATAGAACTCTGAACGAATAGGGGCTTTTGGCATTCAAGCTTTTTCCGCGTTCATACTTCTCTTGTCCTCCGCTCACGGTGGTACACAGAGCTGTTAATGGCATTTCTCTCGATTGAGGAAATGCAGGCTGAGAACTGAGAGGCCGAAGGTTATCAGAGGAGACCGATTGGAGCACCAACGCACTCTGGTGGACCTGATCCTTAGCGTCTTAGCTAGTTGAGGTGAATCATCGCCGTCGTCCATGGCGATCGTCGTGGAAGATGGAATCATCGAATCCAGGCCCTGCGTTTGTATTTTGCTTTCAATATTATGAGCATTTTCTGAATTCTGAACTCCATTGCATTCCTGAAATCTAAGTTCAATTACTGTGTTGTGATTGCCCCTGGTAACGGAACAATGCTAAACTAAGCCGATTGGGACTGGTTTAGCTAATTCAGTAGGTAATCACTTAACGATTGTTGATTGAGAATCTAAAATCAGTTTGAACTTAATCTCTGCCAACTGATGAGGTGGCGATTGTGTAAATCCTCGGTGTGGTAAGGGACGGACCTTTGGCGATTGCCATAAGAACACTAGAGGCTGATGAGGACTGTAATTGGAGTGATTAAACCAGAAAGAACTCGATTATTGGAACTAAACATGAACACAGTAATAGTAATAGCATTAGGAGTAGCGTAATTGTATTCAATTACAGTTAATTTCTGTTTTGATTCCAATTGCATTTCAACCCCCCTGTTTACTGCTTTCTAAGTTTGAGACAGAGACAGTCCATCTCTGTAGCGTCTGTCTACATTCAACCGAGACCAAGCCGGATCGTCCCTATTGAGACCGACTCGGTTCAGTCTCTGTTGAGAGCAACTCGGCCATTGCCGAGACGAGTCAGTATTCTACATCTCAGATTCTACTTCCGTTTACTTAACACCAATTCACAACTGAACACACTGTGTCCTTGAGAAGAATGACCTAGGGTTAGCTATACTATAGTTAGCTTTAGTTATTTGATAAGCGCGTAAGACGACTGAAAAATACGCATCATCAAATTGGCGCCGTTGCCGGGGACACAAGTTCTTTTGTGTTTCAGTGTGCTAAGTAAACCAAGTCGAATCCGAGTTGTAAGAAGTTTCGTTTAGCGTTTTTTTTGAAGTTGAATTTGTCAATAAATCTCTACGTGAATTCACTGATAAAATAAAAACAAATATATACATATAGACATAGAATAAATTCTCAATCCTGCATTGCATACATTAAATTTTCTGACTCTGCATCACATTTAATTTTGCATGCATTACATTTAATTTTGCAGTAGAATTAATTGTTGTTTTAATTACTTTGAATCCCGCATGATGCATGACTAGGAGTAGCACTGACCCATTGTATGTTTTTGATCCAGAGATAGAACTAACTTTACGCAGATTGCGAAAAATTAGAAATACCACAGTAAATATCAGTAGTGGTGTGAATTCTGCCATTAACTCTTTTTGTACTGACCATTTTATTACTAGTGCTCACAATTTCACAGAGCCAGGGCAGATGGAACACCAAGACAGGACGTTGAAAGAGCTAGCTACTCCAGATGTGGTGTACCAACCATGGTGTATCCAATATCCACAACTGGAGCCGGCTCAGACCTATGAATTGAAGTCTGGTTTGATACACTTGTTGCCTAAATTTCATGGTCTTGTAGGAGAAGACCCCCACAAGCATCTCAAAGAATTTCATGTGGTTTGTTCCACGATGAGGCCCTTGAGGAATCAGAAGACTACATAAAGATGAAGGCATTTCCATTCTCTCTGGACGGAGCTGCAAAGGACTGGCTATATCTGCAGCCAGCACTGTTCAACACTTGGGGAGATATGAAACGGACCTTCCTAGAAAAATTCTTTCCAGCTTCTAGGACTGCGACCATCAGGAAGGAAATATGTGGGATAAGGCAGCATACAGGAGAGACTCTGCACGAATATTGGGAGCGCTTCAACAAGCTTTGTGCCACCTGTCCCCATCACCAAATCAGCGAACAGTTGCTGATCCAGTACTTTTACGAAGGACTATCAATGATGGACAGGAGCATGATTGATGCCGCCAGTGGAGGAGCATTAATGGACAAAACACCAGTAGCAGCAAGGCATCTGATCTCGAACATGGCGAGCAACACTCAACAATTTGGGATCAGAGGGCCGAATCCATCTCGGCCAGTGAACGAAATCGGTGCAGCCTCCAACCAAAGGATGGAGAACCAGCTAACCGAATTGACATCTCTGGTGAGACAACTGGCTGTTAGTCAACATCACCCAGCCATGGCAGCAAAGGTCTGTGGCATATGTACTTCAATGGAACATCCAACTGATCTGTGCCCCACTCTCCAAGAAACCGAGTCTAGCCAATCGAAAGTGTTGGAGCTGTAGGAGGATTCCGAAGACGGGAAGCAGCCATACAGAACCGGCAGTTCGATAATCAACCATATGGGAGACAACCATTTCGGCCTAGCCCACAACAAGGACCATATGCAGCTCAAAGAGCCGGAACCATGCCAAATGTACCCTATGGAGTGGCTAGTTACCAGCAGCCGAGTCCGCAATACCCAGCACCATCCTTCCCACCACAGCAACATAGAACTCCTACCCAAGGCAAATCTCCATCACTAGAAGACTTAACGAAGCAGCTGGCAACAAGCAATTTAGAATTTCAACAGTCAGTAAGTTCCAGCAACCTACAATTCCAACAGAATATGACCGCCACCATCCAAGACCTCAAGATGCAGATAGGACAGCTAGCAAATACTGTGAGTGAGTTACAGTCCAGCCCGGCTCAAGCAGCCTTCCTCCCAACCCATTCCGAATCCGAGAGGGAATGCCAATGCAGTAATACTCAGAAGCGGCAAAGAATTACTTCAGCCTGCACAGCATCAGGTACTGCAGCCAGCTGAAGCCGACTCTGAAGCAATGACCGACTCACCGTCTCAACCACAGACAACTGTCCCATTGCCATTTCCATCCCGTACCGTCTCGGCACGAAAACCAGATTCTAATGACGAGCTGCTGAAGATGTTCCGGAAGGTGGAAATCAACATTCCACTTCTCGATGCGATCAAGCAAATTTCGAAGTACGCAAAATTCCTCAAGGAATTATGCGTACACAAAAGAAGAAAGATGAAGGGGAATCGAGAAGTCGGAGGTGTGGTCTCAAGCTTAACTAGGAGCCATCCCACTGCAGGGATTTCCCAAGTCTTACCAAAGAAGTGCCGAGACCCCGGTATCTTCTCGGTCCCATGCACTATCGGTGATTGCACATTCGCTGATGCTATGCTGGACCTGAGAGCGTCAATCAACGTCATGCCCGCATCAACTTATAGGTCCCTCAATTTCGGAGATCTGGAACCTACAGGGATGACCATACAGCTTGCTAATAGAAGCATCGTGCAACCCCTGGGAATTCTCGAAGATGTCCTCGTCCAGGTGAATGAACTAATATTTCCAGCTGATTTTTATGTGCTTGACATGGAGGATGAAGCATCTGGAAAAGGATCAACATTGATACTGGGGAGACCATTTCTACTGACGGCAAGGACGAAGATCGACGTACATGCCAGAACACTCTCTATGGAATTCGGTGACACATTAGTGCAGTTCAACATTTTTGAAGCCATGAAGCACCCCACCGAAGATCACTCTCTCTTTTGCATAGACATAATGGAACAGTTGGTGGAGGAATACTTCCAACTAGACAGTTGCAGTGAGGGAATGGAAGATCTTGCTAGAACTGTCGAAGCCAGTAGCTGCTCCAAGGCCAACCATAATGGACTGCTAAAGCCCCCAGACTCTGAGGATGATCACAGTGACGTCAGCAACTTGGCATTTGAAAAAGAACTAACCAGGTTAATAAACCAAGTCTGCCATCCTGACCCCTCAGAGAATGAGAATAGTGCGAGAGGCAAAAGTTGCCGAGACTACGGAAAGCCTTTACCTGCACAATTGGCAACAATATTCACGGTAGAAGTGAAGTCGGCCAAAGAAGGCCGAGTCAATGCAAGTTCAAAAAGTCAACTTCGGTAGACGAGTCAAACACACAAGCCAGACTCACTAACCGAAACCATCTCGGCTAGTAAGGACCGGACTCGAGCCAAGAAGCTCATTGCTCAACCTGGATCAAAGATCGAAGCTACAAAGGAAACCGGCCGACCTCAATCGGCAGTAGAAGCAGTCTGGGCCGAGGCCATGACGGCAGCCCTAATGCCGAGTCTAGAACAAGCCGGCCAGACGGATCCGAGAGCCGTAACTCAGGAATCTCCAGTTCCATCTCCACCACCCATAGAGCTGAAACCATTGCCTAGCCACCTCAAATATGCCTTTTTGGACAGTGAACAGCAGCTCCCGGTCATCATTGCAAGTAACCTCCTCTTAGAGCAAGAAGATAAGCTGCTGGAAGTCCTTAAGCAACACAAAAAGGCAATTGGGTGGAAACTTGTTGACCTTCCAGGTATTAACCCCTCCATATGCATGCACAGAATATTAATGGAGGAGGATATTAAGCCCATAAGGCAACAGCAACGAAGGCTGAATCCTACCATTCTAGATGTGGTCAAGAAAGAAGTCACGAAGCTGCTTGCTGCAGGCATCATCTACCCTATCTCAGACAGCCAATGGGTAAGTCCTGTGCAAGTAGTGCCAAAGAAATCTGGAATGACCGTTATGAAAAACCAACAAGGTGAGTTGGTACCTACGGATTCAGAAGCAGTGGCGGGTGTGTATAGATTCTGAAGACTCAATCAGGCAACATGAGGATCACTTTCCTTTGCCTTTTATTGACCAAATGTTAGAAAAAATAGCGGGGAAATCCCATTACTTGTTTTTCTGGATGGATTCTCGGGATACATGCAAATACACATAGCAGGAGGATCAACATAAGACCACTTTCACATGCGGTTTGGCACTTTTGCGTACACCCGCATGCCATTCGGCTGTGCAATCTTGTGAGTACATTCCAACGTTGCATGATGAGCATCTTCTCGGATTTGCTACTGAGGATTGCATGGAGGTGTTTATGGATGACTTCACGGTGTATGCAGAATCATTCGGCGCATGCCTGAACAACCTGTCCAAGGTGTTGAAGAGATGCATGGACACGAACCTGGTTCTCAACTTGAAAAAATGCCATTTCATGTTGGATGAGGGAATAGTGTTGGGACACCTGGTCTCCAACAGAGGCATCGAAGTGGACAAGGCGAAAATAGACATAGTCGCGTCCCTTCCAAACCCCGCTTCTGCGCGGGAAGTTCGCTCATTTTTGGGACATGCAGGTTTTTATAGAAGGTTCATCAAAGACTTCAGCAAAATAGCTGCCGCCTATCCCAACTTCTGCAGAAGGATGTGGACTTCAACTTTGACCAGCCCTGCATTGAGGCATTTCGGGAGCTGAAGAACAAACTCACATCCGCACCTATCCTGCAAGCACCAGGCCTGGGACTTGCCATTTGAGCTCATGTGCGGCGCATCAATTCGGCACTAGGAGCTGTTCTCGGCCGAAGAAAGCGAGTCGACCAACCAGTCCACGTTATTGCGTATGCGTCTAGAACCATGGACTCAGCCCAGCAAAATTACACGACGGCGAGAAGGAACTCCGGCAATTGTGTTTGCCCTTGATAAGTTTCGCTCCTACCTTCGGTTCTAAGATAGTCGTGTTCTCGATCACTTTCGGCTCTCAGTACTTCTTTGAAGAAGCCGGATGCCAAGCAGAGACTAATCAGGTGGATGCTTCTTCTCCAAGAATTCGACCTGGATATCGGAGATAAGAAAGGTCTTTGAGAATTGCATAGCGGACCACCTCAGCGGGATTGAAAAGAAAGCGAACAATTGCCTATCCGAGACGAGTTCCCTGACGAGCAACTCCTGCACCTCAAGAGGCGGCTACACCATGGTTTGCAGACATTTGTAATTTCGTGGCAACATCTCAATTTCCACCCGAGGCATCCCGAACTTACAAAGAAAAGATCAGAAGTGATGCTAAGAACTACGTATGGGATGACCCCTATCTATGGAGATTATGCAGTGATAAGATCATCCGCAGTGCATTCACGATGCCGAGATCAAGTCGGTCCTCCACTTCGCCATTCGGCCCCTGGAGGAGGCCACTACGGCTCATCTCGGACTGCCAGAAAAGTGCTTGATTGTGGCCTTTATTGGCCTTCTATTTTCAGAGACGCTCATCAATTCGTCTCCTCTGCGACAGATGTCGAAAGCAGGAATGGCCTTGAACCAAAGACATGAAATGCCCCAACAACCCATCCTGTTTTGTGAAGTCTTTGGCGTCCGGGGTATCGATTTTATGGGGCCATTCCCAATCTCAATGGATATTCATACATCACCTTGCTTTGTCGATTACGTATCAAGATGGGTAGAAGCCATTCCCACCAGAACCAATGATGCCAAGGTAGTAGTGGACTTTCTTAAGTCAATATTTTCTGCAGGTTCGGTGTCCCAAAAAGCGCTTCATCAGTGACCAAGGGAGTCAGCACTGCAACAGAGCCATGGCCTCCCTTCTTCAAAAATATGGGGTAGCACACAGGATAGCCACAGCATATCATCCCCAGACAAATGGGCAAGCTGAAGTGTTTAACAGGGAAATCAAGCACACTCTGCAAAAGATGACCAATCCCAGCAGGAAGGACTGGAGTAGACTCCTTGAGGATGCTCTATGGGCTCACAGGACTGCATATCGAACACCGCTAGGGATGTCTCCTATCGAATTGTGTTCGGGAAAGCCTGTCACCTTCTGTGGAGCTCGAGCATAAAGCTTATTGGGCGGTTAAGCAATGCAACATGGCTTATGACCAAGTAGGAGAGCATAGGAAGTTCCAACTTCAAGAATTAGATGAACTTCGCATGGAAGCCTATGAAAACGCCGGGATCTACAAGCAGAAAGTAAAAAGTTCCACGACCAAAATATCCGAGGAAAGATCTCAGATTGGCCAAAAAGTGTTGCTATTCAATTCCAGATTAAAACTCATAGCAGGTAAGCTTCGCTCCGGATGGGATGGACCTTTTGTTATTACTGACATATTTCCCCCACGGTGCGGTGCAGCTAAGAGAAGAACAGACCAACCGCACCTTTCGGGTCAATGGGCACCAAGTCAAACCTTTCCTCGAAGGTCCAGCACCAATGGGAGAGAACATAGAGAACATTTCATTGGTGGGCCGACTCCACCGGATGGCGGTGCCTAGGCGGGACTTGGCCTACCCCTCCTATCTAAGCATTGAGGGCAATGCTTAGAGATTAAGTGTGTGGGGGGGTTCTGTCCATTTCGGAACTGATCATTCACGTCATATCTGCCCTTCTCTTCTCTAACTTTTTCATTTCCTCTAACTTTTCCATTTCGTTTCTTACATATCGACATACCATTTTAAGTCTCATTAGTATTTTTTCTGCTTTTAATAAAAGAGTCCCACTGCAGAAGTCTGCCCTGTTGGAATGACCTTATCCTAGCAGAATTACGTGTCCAAAAGAAGAGAGGAAATTCCTTTTTGAGTCCGAGAAGTCGACAAGCCAGTAGAAGGAATCTCTCTATTCTCGAGCAAAAGCTGCTCTGCCTGAAGGGAACCAAACCTCTGGGTCCCAAGTGCTAAATGGTGAAAATGGGAAGAGGGAGCCTTGAGTGAAGGAACAGAATCAGCCAGCGTGAGAATTTGAGCCTTGCAACAGAGGCGGCTTACACTCTGCCATCTCCCTTCTTTTGAGTGATTTTGCAAGCATGTTAATTGTGTGTGCTGAATTTTGCCTTAACTCTCTGGACACAACTATTTTACACATGCAGAAATGAAATGATCTAGGCCATATTTCTTATGAGCCCAGAGCCAAATAAGCTGTCCAAAAACAAGCTGACCCTTGTCACCCCTTTTTTGAGCCTAAATTGACCACTTTTCTTGCAGCTCACCACAAGCCGAGGCCAGAAAAACCATTCTTACCTCACCCTCGAGAAGCCGAGGAGCCGTGGAATCGTTTTGGGAGTGAGTTAGAATCAAGTGTGGGGGAAGTCTAGGGAGCTGAAGTCGACCAAAAAGCAGCTGAAGGTTCAGAAGAAGAAAAGAAAGGAAGAAGGAAATGGAATGAAAGAAAAGAAAAGAAAGTACATAAAAATAGAAAACAGGCAGCTAGAATGAATGAGCTGAAATAAACAAGATCAGCAAGCTGCATGAGTAAAAGAAAGAAAGAATGAAAAACGGCGAGTAAATAAAGATCAAAAGAGACCACAGCAACCGGGACCGCCCTCATACTGGTTACACTCACTCCCCATTGCTCCTCTCCTCCCGTGGGTCTGAAGCTAGTTTTCTTACATCTACTCGACCCATAACCTCAACCTCGCTACAAGCCAGAAAAGTCCTAGTGATCATAACTGCTGTGTTTTGCATGTGTAAGAGGAGAGCTCTGTCAAGATATGGTGACACCAATCCCATGCAATGCTGAGTGTAAACACAACCCAGACACTTGAGAGAAGCGAGAAAATTGAGCACATGAGTAAAAGTTCTATCACTCTGGAGGCACCCTTTCACAATTGGAAACCATGAAGGCCCCTGAGAACCAAAGGAAGTAGCTCCCTGACTGCATGAGCGCTTTGAACCGGGATGAAGAGAAGCCGACTCTGTAGAGTCAGCTTAAGGAAATCAAATGGGAAATTCTCTCACTAAAGTCACCCTTAAATTGAGTCATATGTTTTGCCCAGGAGTGCAAAAGGCTAAGTGTGGGAGTTTGATGGGTCATAAAATGCACATCTCAAGTGGACCTAAGAAGGGCACCATTGAACAACTCACGAGCTTAAAAGATGACTGTTAGCTAAGATCCAGATTAATGGCCTAAACTTGAAGTAAAACACAATCTGTGCTTAATCAAGATTTTTAGCTAACCATCTCCTCATTGCAGGTTCAGCCAAACTTAGCCCGCCATCGAAGCCCAGCCGAGAACCTCTCGGCCAGGCCGGGACTCAACTTATGCAGAGAGCCCAATCAGGCAGGTCTAGGTGGAACTCCACGTTAGCAATCAGAAACACCGTGGATCCAGCTCAGCCTCACGTCACTACACGGGTAGCTTGCAACGCAAGTCACAGCAAAGGGTAGAGTAGGAATTGTTCATGTAATTCTGTTAGCATCGTTAGCTGTGCCCATTCATGTATAAATAGATAGAACTCTGAACGAATAGGGGCTTTTGGCATTCAAGCTTTTTCCGCGTTCATACTTCTCTTCTCCTCCGTTCACGGTGGTACACAGAGCTGTTAATGGCATTTCTCTCGATTGAGGAAATGCAGGCTGAGAACTGAGAGGCCGAAGGTTATCAGAGGAGACCGATTGGAGCACCAACGCACTCTGGTGGACCTGATCCTCAGCGTCTTAGTTAGTTGAGGTGAATCATCGTCGTCGTCCATGGCGATCGTCGTGGAAGATGGAATCATCGAATCCAGGCCCTGCGTTTGTATTTTGCTTTCAATATTATGAGCATTTTCTGAATTCTAAACTCCATTGCATTCCTGAAATCTAAGTTCAATTACTGTGTTGCGATTGCCCCTGGTAACGGAACAATGCTAAACTAAGCCGATTGGGACTGGTTTAGCTAATTCAGTTGGTAATCACTTAACGATTGTTGATTGAGAATCTAAAATCAGTTTGAACTTAATCTTTGCCAACTGATGAGGTGGCGATTGTGTAAATCCTCGGTGTGGTAAGGGACGGACCTTTGGCGATTGCCATAAGAACACTAGAGGCTGATGAGGACTGTAATTGGAGTGATTAAACTAGAAAGAACTCGATTATTGGAACTAAACATGAACACAGTAATAGTAATAGCATTAGGAGTAGCGTAATTGTATTCGATTCTGATTAATTTCTGTTTTGATTCCAATTGCATTTCAACCCCCCTGTTTACTGCTTTCTAAGTCTGAGATAGAGACAGTCCATCTCTGTAGCGTCTGTCTACATTCAACCGAGACCAAGCCGGATCGTCCCTATTGAGACCGACTCGGTTCAGTCTTTGTTGAGAGCAACTCGGCCATTGCCGAGACGAGTCAGTACTCTACATCTCAGATTCTACTTCCATTTACTTAACACCAATTCACAACTGAACACACTGTGTCCTTGAGAAGAATGACCTAGGGTTAGCTATACTATAGTTAGCTTTAGTTATTTGATAAGCGCGTAAGACGACTGAAAAATACGCATCATCAATTGACGAGATGCATTGGCACAAATTTGGTTCTTAACTTTGAAAAATGCCACTTCATAGTGACTAAGGGAATTGTGTTGGGACACCTGGTATCCAACAAAGGCATCGAGGTTGACAAATCAAAGATTGACATCATCACCTCTCTTCCAAACCCCACTTCGGTGTGGAAAGTTCGCTCATTCTTAGGGCATGCAGAATTTTACAGAAGATTTATTAAGAACTTTAGCAAGACTTCCTTGCCTCATTCCAAACTACTACAAAAGGATGTGGAATTCAAATTTGATCAGCCCTGTATTGAAGCCTTTTGGAAGCTGAAAAGCCGACTCACATCCGCCCCTATACTACAAGCGCCCAATTGGGAGTTGCCATTTGAGCTTATGTGCGATGCATCTAGATCGGAATTAGGAGTCATCTTAGGCCAAAGAGCTAGAGTTTGCAAACCAGTGCATGTGATTGTCTATGCATCTCAAACAATGGACCCAACCTAGTTAAATTACACAACAACCGAGAAGGAACTTTTTCCAATCGTATTTGCCTTAGACAAATTTCATTCATACCTTCTCGGCTCAAAAATCATTGTGTTCTTTGACCATGCTGCATTGAGATTCTTGTTGAAGAAGACAAATGTCAAGCCGAGACTGATCCAGTGGATGCCTCTCCTTCAAGAATTCAACATAGAGATCAAATATAAGAAGGTTGCTGAGAATTCAGTAGGAGATCACTTGAGCGGAATCGAGAGGGAAGCTGACCTGATGCCTATCAAAGACGAATTCCCAGATGAGCAACTATTGCACATCACCATGCCTACGCCATGGTTTGTTGACATCTGCAACTTTGTAGCAGCATCTTAGTTTCCACTAGAGGCATCCCGGCTATACAAGGAAAGACTGCAAAATGATGCCAAATACTACATATGGGATGATCCTTACCTAAGGAAACTCTATAATGACCAAGTTATTCGTAGGTGCATTCTTGACATCGAGATCAATTCGGTCCTCCAGTTTTGTCACGCAGCACATGGAGGCAGCCATTATGGATCAACTCAAACTACCAAGGAAGTGCTCGATTGTGGGTTCTATTGTCCCACCATTTTCAGGGACGCCTATCAATTTTTGTCCACTTGTGAAAAATGCCAAAAAGCTGGAATAGCCATCAGCAGAAGACATGAGTTGCCCCAACTACCCATACTATTTTGCGAAGTCTTTGATGTTTAGGGTATCGACTTCATGGGGCCATTCCCAATCTCCAATGGGTACTCTTACATTCTACTGGTCGTAGACTATGTGTCAAGATGGGTACAGGCCATAGCCACCAAAACCAATGATGCCAAGGTTGTAGTGGATTTTTTGAAGTCCAACATCTTCAGTTAGTTTGGTGTACCGACAACGCTCATAAGTGACCAAGGAAGTCACTTTTGCAATAGAGCCATGTCCTCCTTACTCCACAAGTATGGGGTGGTGCATAGAATTGCCACAACTTATCACCCCCAGACCAATGGCCAAGCTGAAGTTTTCAACAGGGAAATAAAGAAAACGCTACAAAAGATGACTAATCTCAACAAGAAGGACTAGAGCCAACTCCTTGAGGATGCTCTTTGGGTGCACAAAACTGTATACCAAACTCCGTTGGGAATGTCTCCTTACCGGATTGTCTTCGGTAAAACATGTCATCTTCTTGTGGAAATAAAACACAGAGCTTATTGGGCAGTTAAATAGTGCAATATGGACTATGACCAAGTAGGGAAGCAGAGACAATTCCTGCTGCAAGAACTGGACGAAATTCACTTGGAAGCTTATGAAAACTCTCGAATCTATAAGTAGAAAGTCAAGAATTCCCATGATCAACAAATCTTGAGGAAAGAGTTTCGAGTTGGCCAGAAAGTATTGTTGTTCAACTTGCGCTTAAAGCTCATAGGAGGTAAGCTCCGTTCTAGATGGGATGGACCTTTTGTTATCACTAATGTTTTTCCCTATAGTGTAGTAGAATTAAAGGATGAACACACCAACAGTACCTTCCAGGTTAATCGGCACCAAATTAAGCTATTTCATGAAGGTCCAGCTTCAATAGCAGGCGAGATGAAGACCATTTCATTAATAGAACCAACTCCGTCGGATTACACACCTTGAGCCAATTTCATGAACCTCTATGAATTCATGCCATACATTGAGGACAATGCGACATTTATGTATGGGGGGATTGCATGGCCATTTAAGGCTTGCTAAATTCTATGCTTCAAATTTTGTTCTGTTCCGCAAAATGCAAACTCCATGTTGACTCAACTCTAACTATTCATATATGTTTGTTATATTTGTTCTAACTTTGGTTTTCGTTTATGTTTTAATTTTCCTTTTTGTGTTCATTTAAGTTCAGTTTAGTTCAATTTTTCAATTTCAAGTCATTTTCCCTATGTTTTGTTGTTTTAAATAGAAAGGTTGTCCAAGCCGAGTTCATGCCAACTCCGACCCCATCTTGGCCGGATCTAGACCGACTTCGGCTCGACCTAACCAATTTCAACTCTCATTTGTAAATTTCGCTTTTGTTCTTTTTTTAACTAAAACTCTAAACCTGGATTGTTGAGAAAACTGCCTTGAAAAAGAATATGAAATAATTTCTTTAAGTGTTGGATGAATCAATAGGAAGCAATTTGGAACCCTAGAGGACAGATTTTTCAAGCTTGACAAGGAATGAAAATTTTACATCCTTAGGCAGTAGGTGATTGAAAAACAGAAAAATAAACCATTAGTGGTAGAGTAATTAACCATGTGAGAATTTTTGAGCCTATGTACATATAAATGGCTTTTGCATCTTGCTATTCTCTCTTTCTTGTGTGATTTTTGCATCCATGCTAACTGTGTATTCAGGATTTTGCCTTGACTCTCTGCATATATCTAGTTTCACATGCAAGAATGAGATGATATAGGCCATGTTTCAATAAGCCTCGAGCCAAATGGTCCTACCTTGTAAATTTTATCCCTTGTTTACCTCCTTTGAGCCTGAATGATCATTCTTTTGTGATAGCTCATTACAGCCAAGGCTGGAAAAACCATGATTACCGTCAACCTCAAGGGACAAAGGAGCTTTGAAATTGTTTTGGGAGTAAGTTACGATCAAGTGTGGGGGAGACACCAGGGGACAAGTAAGAATAGTGTATCCAAAAGGGTTGAAAAAAAATGCAGAAGAGCAAGGAAAAATAAAGAAGCAGCCAAAAGTTATAGGTTATAGCAAAAACACAGCACAAAGTTGTAAAATAAGAGGTGAGAAAAAGAAGAAAAATAAAAAAAGGAATAAAGGAAGTGAAATAAAGCTGTTTCAAGAAGGTTCGCAGAACCTTTGGGATATTATCCGTACTTGCGAACTTATTCCCCATTGCTCCTCTTTTCCCTACGGTTAGAAAAACTCACTTACCTATCTTGTACCCTACCTTTTGACCCAGACCACGATACAAGCTGAGAATGAAGCCCTCTTGATCATTTATGCATGTGTTTTTCAAGGTGGGGAAGGAGAGGCCAGTCAAAGTTTGGTAAAACTAGTTACATGGGATGTTAAGTGTATATATAAGCCCAAACACCTAAGAGGTTGACAGAATGTTCTTAAGAGAGAACTTTGTCACTTTCGGACGTCCTTTGATGTTTGTAGGTCATTTAATTTCCTTAGGTGTGAGAAGAATAGTTTTCGCAGATTGCTTGAGCATCTCAACTCTTGGGGTAAAGAATTGCTGACTCTGTTTCCATTTAAAGCTTAAGAAATTTATTGAAAATTATTTTCTCTTTTAAAATCTCCCTTGTGTTGAACTCTTATTTTGCCCAATAGTGCAAAAGTGTAAGTGTGGGAGTCTAATGAGTCACATTTTATACAACTTACAGGGACCTAAGATGGGTATTTTTGGGGTCAATTAGTGTCTAAGAAGTGAGTCTTAGCTGAGATTGATATTATGGACCTAGAATTAGAGAAATCATAAATCTATGCTAATTCGAGAACCTTAGCTAATAAAAGACTCATTCTTCTTTCTTCCAGGATCAACCTGGATAATCACAGCCCATCATGAACCCTCAGCCCAGGAGAGTCGTCCCGGCCAGACTGACTCGTCCTAGAACTGGCCAACTCTATGGTCCAGCAGCCCAATAAAGAGCAGCCCAATTGCATTATCCACTTAGGAATCCAGCTCAATTACCACTGTAGCTCAAGTCTAACTCAGCTGCCACGTCACTTCTAGAGAAGCTTACAATGCAAGTTACGCAAGGGTAGAGTAAGAAATTCACTCTGTAATTCAGTTAAGAGTTCGTTAGCATGTGCGTATTCAGCAAGTCCAGCTCGTGTATATATAGTAGGAGTTAGGCGCATTTAAAGGTTGTTGAATTCATACTCAAATCTCCATTGTTATTCATTCTATCCTGTTTTCACATTCATGATGGTGCACGATGCTCGTATTGGTGTTTCTCTCGATTGAGGAAGCGCAAGTCAAGGACTGAGAGGTCGAAGGTTGTTAGAGGAGACCGCTTGGCTTGCTATCGCACTCTAGTGAATCTGATCCTCAGCACCTTGGCTAAAAGAGGTGAACCATCACCGTTCGACCATGGTGATCATTGTGGAAGCCGGAGCCACTGAATTCACACCCTGTGTTTGTATTTCATTCTTAATAATATGAATAGTTCTTATTCTAATTTCATGTTTGTGATTCTTGCACTTTAATGCACTTATCGTGTCGCGATTGCATATAGTAATGTGGATAATGCTGAACTAGGCTGATTGGAACTGGTTTAACAACTTCAGTAGGTAATCAATTAGATAACCTAATAGAGAACCTAAATTCAACTTTGAATTTAATCCCTGCCAACTAATGAGGTAGAGATTGTGTAAATCCTCAGTATGGCAATGGACAAATATTTGGCGGTCGTCATAAGAAAACCTAAGGTTGATGTGAAATGTGAATTTGAATGAAAGAAGCAGAATTGGTTCGATTATTAAGGTTTTGTATGAACACAGTAGTAGCACTAGGAGTAGCTAGTTTAACTGCATTTGCATTTGTAGTTTAATTGTTGTTTCTTCACTTGATTTGTAACCACACCCCATATTTCTCGCATTTTATTCTGAAACAGAGTTAGTCCGACTCTATTGTTTCTGTAAGCACTTAGTCGAGACCTTGTTAGATAAGACTTTGCCAAGTCCATATGTGACCAGTCTTTGCCGAGAGCAACTCGACACTTAGCCAAAAGTGAGCCTGCATTCTACACTTGAGTTTTGTATCACTCAATTTCACATAAAGTCACAATCGAGCACACTGTGTCCTTGAAAGAATTCGACCTAGGGTTGACTATGCTATAGTTAGCTTTAGTTTATTTGATACACGTTGAGACGACTAAAAAAGGGTTTATCAGTAAGCAAACTAGAGTATTCTTTAAGAAGCATCCTCCCTCAAGGTAGTCAAAATTGCTAGAATTGGTGCATTCTGATGTTTGTGACCCATTGAAGGTAAAGTCATTTAGTGGTGTATTTTATTTTGTTACCTTGATTAATGATTGTTCCAGGAAGCTTTGGGTCCATACTATGAAGTCAAAGGACCAAGTGTTAGAGAAGTTCAAACAATTCCAGGCTTTGGTTAAAAGACAATCAGGCACAAAGGTGAAATATATCTGTTCTGACAATGGTGGTGAGTATTGTGGACCCTTTGATGTATATTGCAAGAAATAGGGTATCAGTCATGAAAAGACTCCTCCTAAAACTCCTAAGTTGAATGGCTTAGCAGAAAGGATGAATAGGATATTGATTGAGAGTATTAGGTGCATGCTTTATGAAGCAAAGTTGTCTAAGCATTTTTGGGGTGAGGCACTTTACACAATAGTGCATGTTATTGATCTCAGTCCTATAATTGCTTTGAATACTTAGGTTCCAGATAAGATTTGGTTTGGCAAAGATGTCAAGTATGACCATTTGTGAGTCTTCGATTGTAAGGCCTTTGTGCATGTTCCAAAGGATGAAAGATCCAAGTTCGATATGAAGACTAGGCAGTGTATCTTCATTGGGTATGGTCAAGATGAGTATAGTTATAGGTTGTAAGATCCTATTGAGAAGAAACTTGTCAAAAGCTGTGATGTGAAATTCATGGAATACCAAACCATTGAAGACATTGATAAGGTAAAGAAGACTACACATGAGAAAGATAATAGTTTGTTTGAAATTGGTCCAGTTTGGATGCTTGTACATGATCTAGATATTGTTGATAATAATGTTCAAATTGGTGAGCAACATAATTATGTTGGTGATTAGCAGCTTGGAGATGATTTTGATATTCCTCTTGATGATGATGTTGAAGAGGAACAATAGATATCACAAGATGAGAATCTGGGTAATGTTCCCGAACCACCTTCAGTTTAACTCAGGAGGTCTAATAGGTAGAAACAATCATCTACAAGGTATACTTCTGATGAGTATGTGACCTTGACAGATAGGAAGAACTTGAATGGTACCAAGAGGCCATGGAGAGTTAAAAGAGGCAAAAGTCAGTGAGAAATCCTCTCGCTACTCACTTTAAATTTCAAGACATAATCCTTCAAATAAAGTTGAAAAGATTAATATGAGCAGAGTTCCTTATGAATCTCCACTAGGTAGTTTGATGTATGCAATGATGTGTACAAAACTAGATATTTCACATGTTGTTGGTACTGTTAGTAGATTTTTGTCTAATCCAAGTAGAGAGCACTAGAATGCTATGAAATGGATCTTGAGTTATCTTCATGGTAATAGTAATTTGAGGCTTTGTTTTGGAGGTGATAAGCCTACTTTGGTGGGATACTCAGACTCAAATATGGCTGGAGATATTGATTCCAAAAGTCCACTTTGAGTTATTTGATTAAGTTTGCAAGAGGAGTTGTGGCTTGGCAATCTAAATTGTAAAAGTGCCACTACTAAAGTAGAGTTTATTACCATTGCAGAAGGATGTAGGGAATTGCTTTGGATGAAGAAATTCTTGCAGGAGCTTGGTTTTGTTCAGGACAAATACCTTTTATTCTACGATAGTCATGGTGCAATTCATCTTGGTAAGAATTCAACTTTTCATTCTAGGTCCAAGCATATTGATGTGAGATATCATTGGATACGTGACACTTTGGATGCTAAGCAGTTGGAGTTGACTAAAGTTCATACTAATGATAATAGTGCTAACATGATGACCAAGGCTGTTCCTAGAGGGAAGTTTGAAGCTTGTTGTGAGATCGTCGGATTGGCGATCACTTCCACATAGTTGTAATGGAGGAGATATGTTAGGTTACTTTTGGACTCCCAACTATGTGGACAAAAGCCCAATACCCTCAAGTCCACTAGGTCTCTCTTATAAGAGAAGAAGGGGTCAGATTAAGGAGAAACACAAAAAGAGTGTGGATTTTCACAGTCAAAAAGAGGAAGAGAGAGAGGGAGAGAAAGAGAGAAAGAAAGTGTTCTATTTTCATCTCTATATAGAATAGTCACATCAAAATTGGGATATCTACTTCATTAACTATTAGGTCTAGCTGGAAATTTGACAGCATGTTGAGCACACGTAGTTCTACATCTTGATCCGTCAAATGTTGATTTGGAGGTCTATGATGTGAGAAATCATGCTTGCATAGTAGCACAATTTTGTGAGTTCTTTACTTTCTTGTTCCCCATCTTGCTCTCCATTTACAAGCTTTGTTACTTATTCTGTAAGTTGATTGTATGCACGAATTTGTACTCTTTATTGAACCATCTTGTATCCTTATTTGATTATAGTAGATTGATTTCTTCAATTTGAACGACCCATAGTTTTTACCTCTCACATTGAAGGGGTTTTCCACATTAAAAATCTTGGTGTCTCTTGTGAGATTATTCTTGTTATTGCTACCATTTTTATTTGTAGTTCCTTCTTAAAGATTGTTACAAATTAAGGAAATTTATATCTATTGCGTTGTCATCACATTGGTGGTATATTATTGATTTTTCTTCATCAGGCATAAGCAATGGAAAAATAAATATTGATTAACTTTTCTTGTTCTATTATTGATGAGTCACATTTTATACACCTTGCATGGACCTAAGAAAGGTGTTTCTGAGGCCAATTAGTACTTAAGGATTGAGTCTTAGCTGAGATTCATATTATTGACTTGGAAATGTAGAAATCATAAATTTGTGTTAATTTGAAGGACTTAGCTAACAAAAAGTCTTGTCCCTTTCTTCTGCAGGATAAGCTGAATTGATCTCGGCCCAAGAGAGTTGTTTCGGCCAGCTGACTCCTTCTCAGCCGGCCGACTCAGCGGTCCAGAAGCCTGTGAAGAAACAACCCAGCAGCCTAATAAGGAGCTGACCAACTATGTCATCAACGTCAGCAATCCAACGTAAAGGTTGTCTCAGCTCCAACTCAACTACAATGTCACTCTTAGAGAATCTGCCACGTCACTTTGAAGAATCTTCGCAAGGGTAGAATAGGCAATTCAGTTGTAATTCTATTAGGAGTTGTAAGAGTAGCAGGTCACAACTCGTGTATATATAGGAGGAGTTGTGCACTTTTTTGGGGTATGAATTGCATATTGTCCATTTCCATTATATCCATTCTCTCGCTCCCATTCTCACGTCTATGGTGGTGCATGGTGCTTTCAACAATGCATCTCTCGATTAAGGAAGTGTAGGTCAGAAATTGAGAAGTCGAAGATCGTTAGAGGGGACCGCTTGGACTACCAATGCACTCTAGTGGATCTGATCCTTAGTGTTCTGACTAACGGAGGTGAACCATCACCGTTCTTCCATGGCGATTGCTGTAGAAGGTGGAGTCACTGAATTTAGATCGTGTTTTTGTATTCTGTTTTCAATAATATGAGTGTTTTCTGATTTTGATTTCTATTTGAATTCCTATACTTTAATTCCCTATCTGCATTACGATTGCACAAAGTATGGTGAACAATGTTGAACTAAGCCAATCGGAACTGGTTTAACTAATTCAGTAGGTAATCAACTAGAGAACCTAATTGATAACCTAAAATCAACTCTGAGCCTAATCCTTGTCAACTGATGAGATAGCGATTGTGTAAATCCTCGGTATGACAGTGGACAAACATTTGACGATCATCATAAGAGAACCTAAATTTGATATGGACTGTGACTTGGAGTGAATGAACCAGAACGAATTTCATTATCGAGACTGAACATGAACACAATAGTAGTAGTAGAGTATCTTAGTTTAATTGCATTTACGCTCTTAGTTTACTTCCTATCTTTCATTATTCGGATTTCAACCCCCCTAATTCTTGCATTTTAGTCTAAACCAGAGTTAGTCCGACTTTATTGCATCTATCAACATTTAGTTGAGACCATGTCAGATAAGTCTCTGCTGAGACCATATCAGATCAGTCTCTGTCGAGAGCGACTCGTCTCCAACTGAGAGTGAGTCTGCATTCTACACTTTAGTTTTGCGTGACTTAGTTTTCACATTAAATTCACATTTGAACATACTGTGTCCATTAGAAAATTCGACCTAGGGTTGACTATGCTATAGTTAGCTTTAGTTTATTTGATGCGTATTGAGACAACTAAAAATATGCTTATCAAATTAGCATCGTTGCCGAGGACACAAGTTCTTTTGTGTCTTTGTGTGCCAAACCTGAGTCAAGCTGAATTTCGAGTCTATAGATTGCGGTGTCAGTCGAGTCATAGAGTCTAGAAGTTTGTCTGTTTGATTTGGATCATGTAATAATATAGCATGCTAAGTTGACATTAATTTTTGCCTTTACTTTTCTTTTTGCAATTGGTATTCGTTTCTGATAACTAGCTTTGTTTCTGTTTCTTTTTTTCTTTGAATAATTGACTATAACCTTTTTGCACAATTTTTTTTACAATGCATGACTAGGAGTAGCACTGACCCTTTGTATGATTTAGATCCTAAGATAAAATTAACTTAGCGCAGGATAAGAAAAGCTAGAAATATAGTAGTGGGTAACAATAGTATCTCTGATTTTGTTTTTAGTTATGACAATAACAATTCTACTACTAACGGTTCTGATTTTGTTGAATACAATAGCACTAACTTTCTTGCAGAACCGAGATAGATGGAGAATAATGATAGAACATTGAAGGAGTTGGCTACACCAGATGCGGTCTATCAACCTTAGTGCATCCAGTATCCACAGTTGGAACCAGCCCAATCATATGAACTGAAGTCTGGTCTTATACACTTGTTTCCCAAATTTCACGGTCTTGCAGGAGAAGACCCTGACAAACATCTGAAAGAATTCCATGTGGTTTGTTCCACAATGAGGCCGCAGGGGATACGAGAGGACTACATCAAAATGAAGGCATTCCCATTTTCCTTGGATGGAGCAGCGAAGGACTGGCTATATCTTCAGCCTGTTCTTTTCAACACCTGGGAGATATGAAGCGCATGTTCTTGGAGAAGTTCTTTCCAGCATCTAGAACCTCAACCATCAAGAAAGAAATCTGTGGGATAAGGAAACAATCGGGAGAAACTCTACATGAGTACTAAGAAAGATCAACAAGCTGTGTGGCACTTGTCCCCATCACCAGATCAGTGAACAATTGTTGATCCAATATTTCTATGAAGGTCTGTCAATGATGGACAGAAGCATGATTGATGTCGCCAGTGGAGGAGCATTGATGGATAAAACGCCAACAGCAGCAAGGCATCTGATCTCTAATATGGCGAGTAATACACAACAGTTTGGGATCAAAGGACCTAGCCAATCTCGGATGGTGAACAAAATTGGTACAGCTTCTAACCTGAGGCTGGAAAACCAACTGTCCGAATTGACATCTCTGGTGAGGCAACTTGTTGTTGGACAACACCAGCCAAACATGGCAGCCAAAGTCTATGGCATATGTACTTTCGTGGAGCACCCTACTGACTTGAGCCCCACGTTACAAGAAATTGAGTCGGACCAACTAGAGAATATTGGAGCCATAGGTGGATATCAGTATTGGAAGCAACCATATCAGAATCAGCCACTTGATAACCATCAGTATGGAAGACAACCATTTCGGCTAAGACCGAATCAAGGACCTTATGCAGTTCAACAATTTGGACCCACACCGAATGTACATCAAAGACCAATAGGTTATCAACAACCGACTTCGCAATATCAAGCACCACCGTTCCAATAGTAACAACAATAGAGAATTCCACCACAAGGCAATTCTCCATCTTTGGAAGACATGATGAAGCAACTTGCAAGCAGCAATCTGAAGTTTCAGTAATCTGTAAGCTTTAGCAACATGCAGTTCCAGCAAAATATGAACGCCACCATCCAAGACCTCAAGACGCAGATAGGACAGTTAGCCAACACTATGAGCCATTTGTAGTCGGTTGGATCCAACAACCTTCCCTCACAAACAATTCCAAATCTGAGAGGGAACGCGAGTGAAATTACGTTGAGAAATGGAAAAGAACTATCTCAACCAGCACTGCAGCTGTCGGGATCAACCGAAGTCGACTCAGAACCGGATGCCAACTAACAGGTGTAGCAGCAAGAGAAAACTATCCCATTATTGTTTCCAACTCGGACCATCTCGGCAAGGAAACCTGAGTCTGACAAAGAATTGCTAAAGATGTTCCGTAAGGTGGAAATCAACATTCCACCCCTTGATGCCATTAAGCAGATTCTTAAGTACGTAAAATTCCTTAAGGAATTGTGTGTGCATAAGAGGAAGAAGATGAAGAGGAGTGTAGAAGTTGGAGGCATAGTGTCAGCATTAACCAAGAATGAAGAAATGCCGAGATCCCAAAATCTTTTCAGTCCCATGCACCATTGGCGAATATACCTTTGCCAAAGCCATGTTGGACCTTGATGAGTTGTATTTTATACACCTTACAGGACCCTAAGATGAGTGTTTTAAAGATCATTTGGTGCCTAAGAATTGAGTATTAGCTAAGATTCATATTATGAACCTAAAAATAGAGAAAATATAAATTTGTGCTAATTCGAGGATCTTAGCTAATAAAAGACTTGTTCTTCTTTTCTTGCAAGTTCAGCCGAGATGATCTTAGCCCATCATAAGAGGTCCAGCCGAGACGATCTCGGCCCATCACAAGAAAACTCAGCCGAGATGAAGTCGTCCCAGCCAGACTAACTCCATCTTGGTCAGGCCAGGCTTCTCAGTCCAGCAGCCCAATGAGGAGTGGCCCAAAGGTGTATCCACCTCAACTCCAGATCAGAGGCCACCTCAGCTCCAGCTCAGCTGCCACGTTACTCCTTGAGAAGCTTGTAGCACAAGTTACGCAAGGGTAGATTAGGAATCCAATTTGTAATTCTATTAGGCTTCATAGTTAGTGCACTTTAGCAAAGTTCAGCTCTTGTATATATAAGAGGAGCTGTGCACTTTTTTAGAGGTCTTTGGAATTCATATTTTTCCATTCTTATTTCCATTCTCTCGCTCTCATCTTCCACGCTTACGGTGGTGCACGGTGCTATCATTGGTGCTTCTCTCGATTAAGGAAGTGTAGGTTAGAAACTGAGAAGCCGAAGGTTGCTAGAGGGGACTGATTGGATTACCAACACACTCTGGTGGATCTGATCCTTAACATCCTAGCTAGTGGAGGTGGACCATCGCCGTCGACCATGGCGATCGTCATGGAAGATGGAGTCACTGTATCTAGGCCCTGTGTTTGTATTTTGTTTCCAATAATATAAGTATTTTATGATTTCTGATCTCTATTGCATTCCTAAACTCTAATTCACTTGCTGCATCGCAAATGCACAAAGTAATGTGAACAATATTAAGCTGAGCCGATCAGAACTGGTTTAACTAATTCAATAGGTAATCAACTAGAGAACCTAAAATCAACTCTAGACTTAATCTCTGCCAACTAATTAGGTAGCGATTGTGTAAATCGTCAGTATGGCAATGGACGAATGTTTGGCGATCGTCATAAGAACATTAAAGGTTGATGAGGACTGTGGACTGAGTGAATGAACTAGAAGGACATGATTATTGGACTAAAACATGAACACGGTAGTAGCAGTAGTAGTAGAGTAGTTAGTTTAGTTGCATTCGCATTTTAGCTTAATTGCATTTTACTTTACTCGCATCCAAATTCCTCTGTTTCCTGCTTTTCAGTCTGGGACAAAGTCAGTCCGACTCTATAGCATTCGTTTGAACTTAACCAAGACCCTGTTGGATAAGGATTTGCCAAGTCCATATCGAACCAGTCTCTACCGAGAGCGAGTCGGCACTTTACACTCAAGTGTTTCCGTTTTACTTCGGTTTTCACATAAAATCACAATTGAGCACATTGTGTCCTTGAGAGAATTCGACCTAGGGTTGACTATGCTATAGTTAGCTTTAGTTTATTTGATAAACAGAATACGACATAAAAATGCTCTTATCAAACCTAGGAGCTTCAATCAATGTCATGCCAATGTCAATCTACAAAGCTTTGAATTTTGGTGATCTGGAACCTACAAGGATGACAATATAGTAGCGTTGTTCAACCCTTAGGTGTCCTAGAGGATGTTCTTGTCTAAGTGAACAAGCTGATTTTTCCAATTGATTTCTACGTGCTGGATATGGAGGACGAAAAATCCGGACAAGGATCAACCTTAACTCTAGGGAGACCATTCCCGGATGATATCCGAACAAGATTGATGTGCATGCCAGGACACTATTAATGGAATTTGGTGACACCTTGGTGCAATTCAATATTTTCGAAGTCATGAAGCACCCCATCGAAGACCATTCCCTCTTTGGCATTGATCTGACTAATGAACTAGCTGAGGAATACTTCCAACTAGATAGCCACAGTGAAGATATCAACAATTTTGCTGAGAAAACTGATTCAATCGGTTGCCTAAGGTCCATCTCAAAAGAAGAGGCCGACCATGTTGAATCAAGGAAAGTACATAATCTTTCCGACTCCGTGGATAATAACAATGACATTGCTGACTTGGATTTTGAAGCTAAATTACTCGAAGTATTAGACCAAGTATGCAAGCATGAGAACTCGGAGTGCTTTACTAAAGTAGAAGTTCAAGTTGCTGGAAACAAGAAGTTATTATCAGCACAACTAGCAACTATTTTCATGGTCGAAGATGAGTCGGCCAAAGGAAGCCGAGATCGAGAGAGGACCAAAGTCATCTCGGCCAAAAAGACAACTGTCAAGGTCAACCTACATGTACAAACGCATGCCAAGACCATCTCAGCTAAGGAAGACCAAAAGCAAGCCGAAGCCAAGTTTATCTCGAATGTTCAAGGCGAGGACTCTATTCCATCCAGATCTAATTCTAGAATTGAACGAAGAGTCGAGTCCGACTTCCATCTGACAAGAACTAAGTCTAGAAGAAGGAGTCAGCCACAACAGCCAAAGGCCGAAATCATGTCGGCACACTTGGTGTCGAGTTCAACTCAAGTCGACCAACCGGATTCAAAAGCATCTCATGACAATTCTTCATCACTGCCACCACCCATGGAATTAAAGCCATTGCCAAAATACTTAAAATATGCCTATCTGGACACTCAACAACATCTTCTAGTTATCATTGCTAACAATCTCCACCAAGAGCAGGAGGATAAACTATTGCAAGTCCTAAGGCAGCATAAGAGGCAATTGGGTGGAAACTCTCTAAACTCCCTGGAATAAATCCCTCCATCTGCATGCATAGAATTTTAATGGAGGATGTAGCTAAGCCCATAAGGCAATAACAAAGAAGGATGAATTCGATCATCCTAGACATGGTAAAGAAAGAGGTCACAAAACTCCTTGCTACAAGGATCATCTACCCCATCTTGGATAGTCAATGGGTGAGCCATGTGCAAGTAGTACCAATGAAGTCCGAGATGATTGTCATGAAAAAGCAACATGATGAGTTGGTACTTATGCGGATTTAAAACAGCTGGCGAGTCTGCATAGACTATAGAAGATTAAATCAAGCAACTCGCAAGGATCACTTTCCTTTACCTTTCATAAATCAAGTCCTGGAAAAATTATCAGGAAAGTCCCATTATTGTTTTCTAGATGGTTTCTTCGGTTACATGCAAATCCATATACCACCTGAAGATCAATACAAGACTACCTTCACCTGCCCGTTTGGCACCTTTGCGTACACTCACATGCCATTTGGTCTATGCAATGCGTCGAGCACATTTCAACGTTGCATGACAAGCATCTTCTCAGACCTACTACAGGATTGCATGGAGGTATTCATGGACGACTTCACCGTGTATGAAGATTCATTTGACACATGTTTGCACAACCTATCCAAGGTGTTGACGAGATGCATTGATACAAATTTAGTACTTAACTTCGAAAAATGCCATTTTATGGTGATAGAGCGAATTGCGTTGGGACACCGAGTATCCAACAGAGGCATTGAGGTTGATAAATCTAAGATAGATAGCATCACCTCTCTTCCAAACCCCGCTTCTCTGCGGGAAGTTCGCTCATTCTTAGGACATGCAGGTTTCTATAGAAGATTTATCAAGAATTTCAGCAAACTTGCCCTACTACTATCCAAGTTGCGATAGAAGGATGCGGAATTCAAGTTTGACCAGCCCTGCATTGAGGCCTTTTAGGAGCTGAAGAACCAACTTACAGCCGCTCCCATTCTTCAAGTACCAAACTAGGACCAGCCATTTCAGCTCATGTGTGATGCATCCAATTTAGCATTAGGAGCCGTCTTAGGCTAAAGAGCTAGAATCGGCCAACCTGTGCATGTAATTGCTTATGCATCCCGAACAATGGACCCGGCCCAGCAAAATTACACAACAATTGAGAAGGAACTTTTAACAATTATGTTTGCCTTAGATAAATTTCGCTCATACCTTCTCGATTCAAAAATCATTGTATTCTTTGACCATGCTACATTGAGATTCTTGTTGAAGAAACCAGATGCCAAACCGAGATTGATCCAATGGATGCTCCTTCTCCAAGAATTTGACATAGAGATCAAAGATAAGCAAGGTGCTCAGATGATCTGCTCAGAATTCTGTAGCAGATCATCTGAGCAGAATAGGAAGGGAAAGCAAACCAATGCCTATTAGAGATGAATTCCCAAATGAGCAGTTGTTGCACATCACAACGCCTATACCATGGTTTGCAGACATCTACAATTTTGTAGCAGCATCTCAATTCTCACAAAGGCATCTTGACTATATAAAGAAAAACTCTGATGTGATGCCAAATACTACATTTGGGATGATCCTTACTTATGGAGACTTTGTAGTGATCAAGTTATTCGCAGGTGCATCCCTGAAGCAGAGATCAATTCGGTCCTCCAACTATGCCATGCAGCACCTAGAGGTGGACACTGTGGAGCAACTCGGACTGGCAAGATAGTGCTTGATTGTGGCCTTTATTGGCCCACTATTTTCAGAAATGCTTATCAGTTCGTCTCCCACTACAACAAATGCCAAAAAGATGGAATGGCAATTACTAGAAGGCATGAAATGCCCCAGCTGCTCATCCTGTTCTATGAAGTTTTTTATGTGTGGGGTATTGATTTCATGGGGCCATTCCCAGTCTCCAATGGTTATTCTTACATTCTGCTAGCCATAGATTACGTGTCAAAATGGCTAGAGGCCATAGCCACTAAGACCAATGATGCCAAAGTCGTAGTGGATTTTCTAAAATCCAATATCTTCTATCGGTTTGGTGTACCTAAAGCGCTCATAACCAAGGCAGTCACTTCTACAATAGAGCCATGTCCTCCTTGCGCCATAAGTATGAGGTGATACATAGAATTGCCACAGCCTATCACCCCCAAACCAATGGCCAAGCTGAAGTTTTCAATAGGGAAATAAAGAAAAAGCGGCAAAAGATGACCAATCCCAGCAAGAAGGACTGGAGTCGATTCCTTGAGGATGCTCTATGGGCACATAGAATTGCATACCGAACTTCGTTGGGGATGTCTCCCTACCAAATTGTCTTTGGTAAAGCATGTCATCTTCCTATGGAAGTAGAACATAGAGCTTATTGCGCGGTAAAGCACTATAATCTGGATTATGACCAAACAGGGAAGTAGAGACAATTCTAGTTGCAAGAATTGGACGAATTGCACTTGGAAGCCTATGAGAACTCTCAAATCTATAAGTAGAAAGTGATGACTCACATTTTATACACCTTACAAGACCCTAAGATGAGTGTTCTAGAGAATATTTGGTGCCTAAGAATTGAGTATTAGCTAAGATTCATATTATGAACCTAAAAATAGAGAAAATATAAATTTGTGGTAAATCGAGGATCTTAGCTAATAAAAGACATGTTCTTATTTTCTTGAAGTTTCAGCCGAGATGATCCCAGCCCATCGTAAGAGGTCCACCTGAGACGATCTCGGCCCGTCACAAGAAGACTCAGTCGAGATGAAGTCGTCCCAGCCAGATCGACTCCATCTCGGCCAGGCCAGGCTTCTCGGCCCAACTACCCAATGAGGAGTGGCCCAAAGGTGTATCCACCTCAGCTCCAGCTCAACTGCCACGTCACTCCTAGAGAAGCTTGTAGTGCAAGTTAAGCAAGGGTAGATAAGGAATCCAATTTGTAATTTTGTTAGGATTAGTAGTTAGCGCGCTTTAGCGAAGTTCATCTCTTGTATATATAGGAGCAGTTGTGCACTTTTTTGGGGCCCTTGGAATTCATATTTTTCCGCTTTCATTGTTTCCATTCTCTCGCTCTCATCTTCTACGCTCACGGTGGTGCACGGTGCTATCATTGGCGTTTCTCTCGATTGAGGAAGTGCAGGTTAGGAACTGAGAAGCTAAAGGTTGCTAGAAGGGACCGATTGGATTACCAGCGCACTCTGGTGGACCTGATCCTCAGCGTCCTAGCTAGCGGAGGCGAACCATCACCGTCGACCATGGCGATTGTCGTGGAAGATGGAATCATCGAATCCAGGCCCTGTGTTTGTATTTCATTTCCAATAATATAAGTGTTTTTTGATTTTTGATCTCTATTGCATTCCTGAAATCTAATTCACTTGCTGCGTCACGATGCACAAAGTAATGTGAACAATGTTAAGCTAAGCCGATCGGAACTGGTTCAACTAATTCAATAGGTAATCAATTAGAGAAACTAATTGAGAACCTAAAATCAACTCTGGACTTAATCCCTACCAATTGATGAGGTAGCGATAAATCCTCGGTATGGCAATGGACGAATGTTTGGCGATCTTCATAAGAACATTAATGGTTGATAAGGACTATGG
Organism: Mucuna pruriens; assembly: GCA_025330945.1. Taxonomy (NCBI): domain Eukaryota; kingdom Viridiplantae; phylum Streptophyta; class Magnoliopsida; order Fabales; family Fabaceae; genus Mucuna; species Mucuna pruriens. The sequence continues at coordinate 53,056 of JAENHJ010000066.1, forward strand.
ACTAAGTGACTGAACCAGAATGGACTTGATTCTTGGACCGAATACGTAGTAAAGTAGTTAGTTTAGCTGCATTCTCATTTTAGCTTAATTGCATTTTTCCATACTTGCATCCAAATCCCCTTATTTCCTGATTTTCAGTTTGAGAAAGAGTCAGCCTACTCCGTAGCATCTGTTGCACTTAGCTGAGACCGTGTCAGATATGGCTTCGCTGAGTCCATATCGGGCTAGTCCCTGCCGAGAGCGAGTCGACACTCTACACTCAAGAGTTTCAATTTTACTTTGGTTTTCACATAAAATCACAATTGAGCACATTGTATCCTTGAGAGAATTCGACCTAGGGTTGGCTATGCTATAGTTAGCTTTAGTTTATTTGATAAACGAAATACGACTAAAAACGCTCTTATCAAAAAGTCAAAAAATTTCATGATCAACAGATCTTGAGGAAAGAGTTCTGAGTCGGCCAGAAAGTACTATTGTTCAATTCATGATTGAAGCTCATAGCAGGTAAGCTCCGTTCTAGATGGGATGGACCTTTTGTTATCACTAATGTTTTTTCCTATGGTGTAGTAGAGTTGAAAGATGAACACACAAACAGCACCTTCCAGGCGAATGAGCATCAGATCAAATTATTCCATGAAGGCCCAACACTAACTACAAGCGACTTGGAGACCATTTCTCTGGTCATTACTTACATTGAGGACAGTGCAACATTTAAGTGTGTGGGGGGGGGGGGGATTTCATGGCTATTTAATGCTTGCTTGAAATCTTGTTCTGTTCTTCAAAGTTCAACCTCCATATCTGTTTTCAAACCCCATATCTATTTAACTTTTATTTTAACTTTGGTTTTTATTTTTTTTTGTCTCTTTTCAAGACATTTCCCTTTGTTTAGAATAAAGGCGGCCAAAGTTGAGTCCATGCCGACTTCATCTCGGCCTAGCTAATTTCAAATTTCATTTGTAAAATTTCGCTTTTGTTTTTCTAACTAAAATCTGAACACTGAGTGCTGAAAAAAATGCTTTGAAAAAGAGTTTGAAGTAATTTCTTAAGTGTTGGATGGAGCAGTAGGAAGCAATTTGAAACCCTGGAGGACAGATGTTTCAAGTTTGATAGGGAATGAAATTTTTGCACCCTAGGTAATAGGTGATTGAAAAATAGAAAAGATAGACCATTAGTGGCAGAGTAATTGACCGTGTGACGACTCTTGAGCCTATGTACATATAGATGGATTTGTACCTTGCCATTCTCTCTTTCTTATGTGATTTTTGCATCCATGATAGCTGCGTATTCTAGATTTTTCCTTGACTCTCTTGACATATCTGGTTTCGCATGCAAGGATGAGATGATCTAGGCCATGTTTCAAAGAAGCCTCGAGCCAAAAAGACCTACCTTATAAACGTCATCCCTTGTTTACCCCTTTTGGGCCTAAATGACCATTCTTTTATGACAGCTCATTACAAAACAAGGCTAGAAAAATCATAATTACCCTCAACCTTAGGGGATAAAAGAGCTCTAGAATTGTTTTGGGAGTAAGTTATGGTCAAGTGTGGGGGAAGCACTAGGGAGCAAAGCAAAAATAGTGTATGCTTAAGGGCTGAAAAAGAAAAGCAAGAAACAAGTGCAAGGGAACAAAAGAAAAATAAAAGAAGCAGTCAAAAGCCATAAGCTGTAACAAAACACAACATAAAGCTACAAAAGAAAAAAAAAAGAAAAAAGAGGAAAAGAAAATTTGACAAAGGGAAAGAAAGGAAGTAAGCCAGAACTATTTTGAGTAATATCACAGTATCCTGGGATGTCAGTCATACTGATGAAGCTTACTCCCTAATACTCCTCTCTTCCCTATGGTTACTAAACTCACCTTCCCTCTTATATCCTACCTGGGACCTGACCTCATTACAAGCCAAAAACAAGTCCTAGTGATCATAACTAAATGTGTTTTTGTAGGTATAAAAGGAGAGATCATTCAAAGTTTGGTAATACCAGTTACATGGGATGTTGAGTGTATATACAAGCCCAAACACTCGAGAAGCTGAGAGAATATAGTCCTAAGAAAGAATTCTGCCACTCTCGGTCGTCCTTTGGTGTTTGTAGGTCTCTTAATTGCCTTGGGTGTGGAGAAAGTAGTTTTCACAGATCGCTTGAATATCTCAATCCCTGGTGTGAATGACTGTTGAGTCTGTTTTGTCTAAAACTTGAGAAACTTATTGAAAAATTCTTTTCCCTTTTTTAAAAAAAATCTCCCTTGTGTCGAACTCTTATTTTTCCCAAGAGTGCAAAAGTAAGTGTGGGGGTGATGAGTCATAAAATATGCATCTTAATTGGACCTAAGAAGAGTGCCACTAAGCAACCCATGAACTTAAAAGATAATTGTTAAGATCCAGATTAATGGCCTAAAATTAGAGTAAAACACAATCTGTGTTTATTCAAGGTTTTTAGCTAACTATCTCTTCATTGCAGGTCCAGCCAAGCTCAACCCGCCACTAGAAGCCCAGGCTGAGAGCCTCTCGGCCAGGCCGAGAATCAGCCCATGCAAGCCAACAGTTCAAACCAGGTAGATCCAGGTGGCGTTCCATGTCAGCAACCCAGAGCCACCTCGGTTCCAGCTCAGGCGCCACATCATCTCCTGGGTAGCTTGCAACACAAGTCACAACAAGGGTAGAATAGGAATTGTACATGTAATTATGTTAGCTTCATTAGCTGTGTCCACCCCTGTATAAATAGATAGAACCCTAAACAATTAGGGGTCTTTTGCATTCATATTTTCCCGTGTCCATTATCTACATTCTCTCTCGTTTTTCATCTTCTCCACTCACGGTGGTACACGGTGCTGTTAATGGCGTTTCTCTCGATTGAGGAAATGCAGGCTAGAAACTGAGAAGCCAAAGGTTACTAGAGGAGACCGAGTGGAGCACCAACGCACTCTGGTGGACTTGAACCTCAGCGTCCCAGCTAGCAGATGTGAATCATCGCCATCATCCATGGCGATCGTCGTGGAGGATGGAATCATCAAATCCAGGCCCCGTGTTTGTATTATGTTTTCTGTTAATCAATTACTTTTTGTATTGCTTATCTCCGTTCTCTTCCTCTCCTTTAATTCATGATTTAATCCACGATTGCAATTGAATTGTGAATAATGTTAAGCTAAGCCGATTGGAACTAGTTTAACTAATTCAGTAGGTAATCCTTTAACGATTGTTAATCAAGAACCTAAAATCATCTTTGAACATAATCCCTGCCAATTGATAAGGTAGCGATTGCGTAATTCCTCGGTATGACAATGGACGAACCTTTGGCGATTGCCATAAGATTACCCAAGGCTGATATGGACTGAGAACTGGAGTGTGGAATATGGACTGGACTTGAACTAACAGGACTGAACATGAACACATTTATATAATAATAATAATAGGAACCCAGTAGCAGGAGTATATGTTTACTGCATTCGTAGCCTAGTTTACTTGTTGCTTTACTTACGTTCAAACCCCCCTGCTTACTGTTTTTCAGTCTGAGACAGAGGTAATCCATCCCTGTAGTGTCTATCTGCACTCAGCCGAGACCAAGCCAGATTGTCTCTGCCGAGATCATCTCAGCTCAGTCTCTACCGAGAGCAACTTGGCAAGTGCCGAGTGAGTCAGTACCTTGCACCTAGATTTTCCTTCCGTTTACTATACATTGAAACACATTTAGAACGCACTGTGTCCTTGAGAAGAATAACCTAGGGTTGACTATACTACAGTTAGCTTTAGTTATTTGATAAGGAGTTTAAGACGACGGAAAAACCTATTTATCAAATTGGCGCCGTTTTCGGGGACACAAGTTCTTTTGTGTTTTAGTGTGCCAAGTGAACCGAATCGAATCCGAGTTGTAAGAAGTTTTGTTTAGAGTCCGTCGAGTCTTAATTTGTCAATAAATTTTTACATGAATTCACTATTAAACAAAAACAAATATATACATATAGATATAGTAGAAATTCCCAATTATGTATTACATACATACATTTAATTTTCTAACTCTACATTACATATTGACCCCATTCTGTTTTCAGTAGAATTAATTGTTGCTTTAGTTACTTTGAATTCTACATGATGCATGACTAGGAGTAGTGATGGGTCATAAAATGCACATCCTAAGTGGACCTAAGAAGGGCACCATTGAACAACTCACGAGCTTAAAGATGGACTGTTAGCTAAGATCCAGATTAATGGCCTAAACTTGAAGTAAAACACAATCTATGCTTAATCAAGATTTTTAGCTAACCATCTCCTCATTGCAGGTTCAGCCAAACTTAGCCCACCATCGGAAGCCTGCAGCCGAGCCTCGGCCAGGACTCAACTTATGCGAAGAGAGAGCCCAATCAGGGCAAAAGGTCAGGTGGAACTCCACGTTAGCAATCAGAAACACCGTGGATCCAGCTCAACTTCCGTCACTACAGGTAGCTTGCAACGCAAGTCAAAGCAAAAGGGTAGAGTAGGAATTGTTCATGTAATTCTTGTTAGCATCGTTAGTTTGTGCCCACTCATGTATAAATAGATAGAACTCGAACGAATAAGGGGCTTTTGGCATTCAAGCTTTTTCCGTTCATAATTCTCTTCTCCGGGCTCACGGTGGTACACTGAGGCTGTTAATGCGGCGTTTCTCTGATTGAAATGCAGTCGAGAACTGAGAGGCCGAAGGTTATCGAGAGGAGACCGATTGAGCACCAACGACACTCTGGTGGACTGATCCTCCAGCGTCTTAGCTAGTTGAGGGTGAATCATCGCCGTCGTCAATGGCGATCGTCGTGGAAGATGGAATCATCGAATCCAGGCCACGTGTTTGTATTTTGCTTTCAATATTATGAGCATTTTCTGAATTCTGAACTCCATTGCATTCACGAAATCTAAGTTCAATTCTGTGTTGCGATTGCACAGTGACGGAACAATGCTAAACTAGCCCCGATTGGAACTGGTTTAGCTAATTGATGTAGGTAATCACTTAACGATTGTTGATTGAGAATCTAAAATCAGCTTGAACTTAATCTACGCTTAACCGATGAGGTGGCGGTGTGTAATTCCTCGGTATGGTAAGGGGCGAACCTTTGGCGGTGCCATAAGAACACTAGAGGCTGATGAGGATTGTAATTGGAATGACCGAACAGAAAGAACTTGATTATCGAACTAAAACATGAACACAGTATGATAATAGCGTTAGGAGTAAGCGTAATTGCATTTTGATTATAGTTAACTACTGTTTTGATTCAATTGCATTTCAACCCCCTTGTTTATCTGCTTTCTAAGTCTGAGACAGACAGGCGGTCCATCTCAGAATAGCGTCATGTCATGCATTCAACCGAGACCAAGCCGGATCGTCTCATTTGAGATCGACTCAGTTCAGTCTCTGTTGAGAGCAACTCGGCCATTGCCGAGAGGCAGTCATATCTTACACTTAGATTCAACTACTGTTCGCACACACCAATTCAACCGAACACACTGTGTCCTTGAGAAGAATGACCTAGGGTTAGCTATACTATAGTTAGCTTTAGTTATTTTATAAAGCTTTAAAGCGACTGTAAAAAGCATACGTCATCAAATTAGCGCCGTTGTTCGGGGACACAAGTTCTTTTTGTGTTTCATTGTGCCAAATAAACCGAGTCGAATCCGAGTTGTAAGAAGTTTTCGTTTAGAGTTTTTGAGTCTGAATTTGTCAATAAATCTCTCACGTGAATTCACCGATAAAATAAAACAAATATATACATATAGATATAGAATAAATTCTCAATTCTGCATTGCATACATTAAATTTGCTGACTCTACATTACATTTAATTTTCGCATACATTACATTTAATTTTGCGGTAGAATTAATTGTTGTTTTAATTACTTTAAATCCCGCATGATGCATGACTAGAAGTAGCACTGACCCATTGTATGTTTTTGATCCAGAGATAGAACTAACTTTACGCAGATTGCAAAAATTAGAAATACCACAATAAATATCAGTAGTGGTGTGAATTCTGCCATTAACTCTTACCAGTTTTTGTATTGACCATTTTATTACTAGTGCTAACAATTTCACGAGCCGGGCAGATGGAACACCAAGACAGGGCGTTGAAAGAGCTAGCTACTCGGATGTGGTGTACCAACCATGGTGTATCAATATCACAACTAGAGCCGGCTCAGACATATGAATTGAAGTCTGGTTTGATACACTTGTTGCCTAAATTTCATGGTCTTGCAGGAGAAGACCCCACAAACATCTCAAAGAATTTCATGTGGTTTGTTCCACGATG
>JAENHJ010000067.1:0-27500 GCA_025330945.1 Mucuna pruriens
TTTATTTGTGGGCCTAATATGACAGATTAACATCTTCATCGTTTAGTCAACCATCACATATTTTATGTGATATTGTTTTGATATAATTAAAATCCATAATAAATAACAAGTTTTAAAAATATATATGATATAATATATTGTTAATAATATAAGACCAATCGACTGTTTGATATGATTATTAAGATAAATTATTAAGATCATATAATACCTTATATAAATAATATCATTGAATTTAATTCGCCTCCACATGTCTATATGCCAGAGCACCTGTCTATGAACTATAATTATTGATTCAACTTCACCGCATCACCAGTTTTATTCGAGCCAAAGATTAACAACACACATCAGCCCGATTATTTCATTCTGTACCTTATCACCTTGATTCATTTTAATTAAGATTATTATCACTCATTATTTATTTATATAAATTGTCTTATATTGACACGAAGCAATTTAAATTTTAAACGATTAAAAACCAATTTGTTGTCCAGATGCACCAATTACTTAAATTTTAATGTAGTTCGATATACGTTAAGATGAAATGTCACCGTAGGACCTCAATACCAGCCGCACCAATGTTTCTGGACCATTTGATCGCATATTGATGCATAATTTTGATCTTCCACCTGGTCTCGACTTCACAGCAACATCCAAACCTTTGAATTGAATTCATTCATTTTTGACCACCACTCTATTTTATTTTAAACATGATTCATATCTAAGTTTATTTTTAAATTGAATTATTTAAACAATAAACGTTTGCCAAACACCAAAATTAATACTAGGCATACACACCATAAACAAACTGAATAAAATGATAATTAAGACATTAATGTATCAAAATGAACTGACCTTGGCGACAGCTGGTCTGCAGATATCTGAACCAAAAACAATTACGCATCTCATTGGTCAGTAATACTTATACACACTGGTAACACACTTTTTATTCAACTGTCGCATAGCAAAATTAGTCATTTCAATGTCGAGTTAATAATTTTTGTTATGTTGGGAAAATCCATTTCATATTTTTTTGCTTATAATTGAGGCTTGAAGTCCTGTTGCCAATTTAATTTACAGCCTTATCTGTTCGTCTTGGTCATATTTGCAATGTATTCTTTTATAATAATATAACTTCCACTTTATTTTTAGTTTTTGAGTTTATTTACCTTATCTCTAAATATTATTAAATTGTATTTTATAATTATAAGATATCTTTATTTTTAACAAAGCATATTCCTTATTACATCAGCGCACTTATCTCATTGTTTTACACATATTTCGTCATTTAGACACTATTTTATTTAATTTTTATTTACAATTAATTAATCATAAAATTACGATCTACTATGATATGATTTACTTTGTTTCATGATGGAGAAGATTTTAAAAATTTCAAAGAAATTGAAAATTTAAAATATGCTTTATCAACAATTATATAAACACGTTACGCCATTTATATCAGGCTTTAATTAACTATTTTTCGTCTTTATTTCAATTCATACTTTCAGTTACTCTCGACAGTTTAAATAAATATAATCATGGCGATATATTGATTCACCATCAGCGAAAAATTAACATATTGAGTCTTAAGTTTACATAAACAATTTGAAAACAAAATAAAACTGTCTTTTATAAACCCATTGCCTGACACTCAACATGAACCTCTATCTCTGACAGCATCCTGTATTGAACATCTTTTTCAACACCAACATCGATATTTTTGCCTTTTTCGATCACCCGATATTGAAACAATTGTTGGTTTGCAAAAATATTTATGATTCATTTTTAAATAAAATACAACGGCAGAATGCTGAATTGTTCTAACTATCATTACGACGGCCCAGCGGAAGAAAATTCTCCCCTTGTGTTCCTCAATTGAGCAAGTTTAGTTCCACCCAATTATAATTATTTTTTTAATAAGTATTTTTGTTGACCATTTTAATTATTTTAGCCTGACTGTTCTAATTATTTATTTATTGTGGCTGATTCAGAATATAACGAAAGAGCAACTCTGAATAATTTAAAGGTGCCTAAACCAACAATCTTAGCATTGACATCGACGATTGGCTACGATACCCAATAACGACATCGAGCATATCAACAATGGCATTAACGACAGTTCATCATTAGCAGGCCATCGACGACGTTACGATTGAAAGAATAACATATATTTTTAAAATTGTACCACTTTTCATATTAATATATTGATTTAAACGAATTAAAAATACTCTAAAGTGTCAGAACCACAATTTCATCTTGTTAATATGCTTACCAACAGTCCACTGATACAATACATTTAATTCTGATAACGATGGCGACGTTAATTGACTGCAGGGACGAACCGCACTTCCGCCACTTCATCATAACATTTTGAATCATGGGCTCCCTTATAACAATTTGACTTTATGAAGAGCAATCGGTATCCAATCATGCCGGAATTATTTCAATATGTGGTATCATATCCTCTATAACTGATATTTTGTTGTAGATGATTTTATAACTATTTTTATAAATCAATATTTTCACATTTTTACCTGTTGTTTTCAGAACTCCATTATTTTATCTTTGTTGCGCAGAATCAGCATTTGATCATATTCTAGAAGATGATCCCAACTGAGATCTATTACATTAGAATTTGATCTTCTGTTATTGCTATGACAAGAGAAGACCAGTAAATCTTTATTATCGTGAGCATTTCATATAAAATATTTTACCACAATTTCGGCAGAACGATATAATTTTTCAGAACTGACTCAGATTCTTCCATATGATCCAGTTGTTTCAACATGTCTGAGTTCAAATATTTGTCCATTTTGCATATTGCAGCACACTTGAGATTTTCATATCTTCCTTTGTTCATCAGAAAATGCCTGAGATTGTGACATTGAGGAAGATGGTCGTAAAGCAACGACAAGCAGTTTTTCAACACATGAGTCTGTTTGACTACAGCCCATTAGCTCACGGGCTGGTCTCAGTGACGATCTTATTGAATTCACAGATAGATTTTCACTTTGCATGCACCACTATATTTGACTTCATTTTTCAGACCATCTTTTAAATGGAGTGCATGATGATGTACCATAACATTATACTGCAGGCGGTTCAGTACCCGTGAATCTTTCGGCAGCGTTTTCAGATGATGTGAGTCACCATTATGTTCTTTGAACATTTTACTGAGCTTTATTTTTATTGTAATTTCAGGTGTATTGTTTGTGTGATTCTAACTTCACATTTAACTGATTTAAGATAACAAACAATTTGTGCTTTAAAATCATTACGGAAAGACGCATTCGATCGTGCAGCATTGCTTGATGATTGCCGATTCACTTGTTTTGGGACCTTCATTTCACTTCCCTCATTTCTTAAGACATGAGACTGCAGCCACTACTGAGGTTTCAGCCACATGTTATAACTGAATTTGAGAAAGAAAATTTGCATTGCGCCAAACCAGATCATGTATGAAGCACAAAGATATGGTCTTCTCCACCAGTGGATTGATATAATTTAGACCACACCTAATCAAAAACCAGTAAAATTGAAATAAAACGAACCAACCATTCAACCATCATCAAACCATAAGGATTCATCAGCAGAAAGAACAATAAGGGCAATGAAGTGAATAAAGATAATCGTAATAATATGTTTTGTCACCAATATAACTTGCATGTATCCATGATTTTTTTCTAACTGTTCCAATCTGTAAAGTCCCAAACCAAGACTTTGCTTAAAGATTCAATTAAAACCAACGTAATATTAGTATTGTTCTGATCACTAAAGTGTGATTTAAATTTATTTCTAGATGGGATCAGCATTTGAAACACTCAAAATAAATTAAAATTATTTATTTGTATTTAATTTTTAAAATGGCTATCAATCTGAATAAATTAATGAACAATACAAGAATTAAAATCCACACAAACCTGATAACAAAATTATAATATTTAAAGAATCTATTTTGACATTTAATATTTTATAAAGAAGTCTAATGATCAAAGACATATAAGGTGAACTACATCATGCTAAGGAAGCTTTTAAATTGTATCCTACTGCACTTCCGAAATATCCAGGTACTGAACTATCCAATAAACATAACATCAAAAATTCAAAATCAATTATACCATGTTATGGTACATCATACATGCACCCATTTTAAAAAGATTATGATTATCATTTATATATATATGTAACTAATAGTTGTTATAACACAAATGTTAAATTGGGAAACCTTGAATGATAGTGGCATACTAATATTGACAAAAGAAGTACTTTTGTTATGAAAGAAAACGTTAATTCATTTATACTGAATCAAAATTTCAAAAACAGTCTTATGTGCCACTATATTATCGTACCTAGAATGGTGCTAACTGCGTCCATGAAAGCATACTTTGTTTCCAATAAATGACAACAATCATGGAAGACAAGTACAAAGTGACTATGCTGAATATCTACCAGCAATCCAACCCATCTGAGTTATTGCCTGTACAAGGAGAGCACCCCAGATCCTACCACAGCTGTTATTATGTGGGAGCTGTAGTCCAAACGGTTCCTAGTAAGGTATCAAATATCATCATTCTGCTACAATCAAAGAAACAAGAGTAAACACAACTCCTGAATTCTCCTGATATCCAGTGTTTGAAAAACATTACATTAACACAAGATTACAAACTTCTTATTTGTTTGAAAACATTACAAAAAAAGAGTTATGCACATCAAGAAACCCCTCATAAAGTTTGTAATTTATTCAAGAAACAAGATAATGTAAAATATATATATATATATATATATATATATATATATATATATATACACCATCATGTTGAAGACTGGCGAGTCTTCAGCACTGGATGGGCAGGTAAGGCTTGTCTACATCTTAGTACAAGAGATCTATATAGAGGAACCACATAATCAGAAACTAGACAATCTTATTCCAACTCACTTGAGTTGTATCACAAAACATAAAAGCATTAATGAAAGAGAGGCTACAACACTATGACTGTGTGTTTTATTCCTTAAATGACAGACTGCTATGGGGTGAAAGAGAGGCATTTAGAGGGTCGGATTAAATTAAGATACAGAAATTATTAGGAAAATGAAGAAATAAAACTTAAGACAAAAATTTTTCTATTACATACAAAAGATTAGAAGTTATTAACACTTACTGTATAATAATCCATAATGAATGAATTTACCTAGTAAGTGACAAACGTTTGAGACTTCAAGATGTTATTGAGAATACAACCTAACTAACTGAACTACTCCATGTATGGAGGAACTTCAATTAAGTCTCTTGCAAAATATTCAGCATAAAAATATAGGTGGGATTCTAATTATGAACACAGTCCTATTAACTCAAAATCATTTGGGTTATATTGACACTAAATAAGTTAATCACCAACCAACTGTATGGACAACCATACAAACTAACAATATTATCCTAATTATAGTTAGCATGTTATCTGTCCTGAATATATTCAATGTAACTGTTGTATTTTTCTGTTGGGTCTATTATCTGCTAGAACTATTGTCAGTTGTCTTCAAAGGAGAACATCCATCTATATCCCTTGTTGTTAACTAACTAACATATCCTATATTGTCGTTGTTAACCAATATGTTTTGGATACTAAAACATCTTTATATGTTGCTATGACATGCTCAATGATAGCAAAAAGACACAATTTTTTATCAGTATAAAGATTTCACTCACAGACTGTGGAGATCATGATGTTCTAATTATATTTTAAAAAACAGTTCTTTTTCTTATCTGACCATCATTACTTTTAATAACAGAAGATCCAACTTAAGAGAATATATATAGTTGTAATAGATTCAAAGAGACTATCTTCAAAGAATATATCCGAATCACAACTGTATAGCCTGAGTTCTCTTCATGGCTTTCATTTTCTTATTTAATAGTTTAAGAGAAATAAAAGAGAAGAAAGCAGAAGGGCAATAATAATGAAGAAAAAGAAAACAATGAAAGATGAGAAATAGTGATTTATAAAATATTATAGAACAAAATAGACAGAACAAGAAAACCTCATTTCCTTTATATAGTTATAAAGAGACATAGTTAATAATAATAATAATTTTTCAATACAATTATCATTATATTGAAATAACTAAACTTTAATATTATTTTAATATTTAGTTAACAACTTTGATTACTCTTCAAAATTAAATAATAAAATTTTTGGAAGAATTACTTTACAATTCTCAAAATTTAAATTATTTCTTATATGGATTCAAAATTGAAAACATAATAAAAATATCTCTAAAATAAATAACTAATCCTATAATTTAAAATTGATGTAAAAAATTTTATCCTTTATTCAAAATACTACAATGAATTAAAAAAAAACTACAATTATTAGTTTTAATTATTCTAATAATCTTATTTCATTGTTTTTCAGTTACTTTATTGAGTCGTCACATTTATTTATATGAAATTTAAATGCATATCAAGAAGTTAGATGCATTTATTTAAATATGTTATCGACATAATTGCCAAATCATTAATTTAAAATTAATTATTCAATTTAATGCAAAAATCAGGCTTGATGCACTATTCAGTAAAATATTATCATATAACAAATAGAAAACAAATAAAATATATAATGAAGTGGTAAATGATATTTGAAAGGTACTAATAATTGCTACAACTATCTGCAAATTAAAACAATCAGATCACATAGAATGATAAATAAAAACACATCACCTGCCTAACTTAAATTTCTAAAACAATTTTTATATTCAGAATCATTTATAAGTAAAAAATATTAATTTACTAAATATCAATTATTTATCAAAAAGTAATTATCAACTCTGATTGTAGTCTTCAAGAACTTCAAGAATATCCAACTCCATCTAGAACTAAATCATATTTAAGCATTTTCTAAATCACACTATATTACCTGAATGCTAATTTATTAAACAGTCTCTTCACGGAATTCTTATTCCAAAGAACCAACCTGACTAATCCCTATTAAACCTAGCAATGAAAGACACTTGTGTGAGAAGAGAACTTAAACCAAGATCTAACTCAAATACCAAATAAAAAATCAGCAACTGAAGAGTTCCCTAAAGAAAGAGAAACTGTTCAAACTTAAAGATAAACATAATTGTAGTACTGTATTAAGAAGTTAAATTAGTGAAGAAACACTATTTTCAGTCTCTCTTTATCACTTATCACAAATTACTTTCTCTCAACTTTCTACTTCAATCATGGTGACTTAATGCTCACTGAACGCCACCATGGCAAGAAAATAATTGTGATCCAACAAGATGAGAGTCAGAATGCCCCTGTCGAATTTATAAAAATAAAACGGGCAAAGTGCTGGTTAACCAGATATTCACTTTAGATGTTTGGTTCACATGGTGGCGAGATTTCATGTTTGGGGCTGAAAGAGGAAGCAGATTTGAATTGATTGTTTGTATTAATAATAGAGAAGACAAGCTGGAATCAATTAACAGAAGGTAGAGGAAAACGCACAGTACTGAGGCAATAAAGAAGCACAAAACAGTAACAGAAAGACAAGAAGCACTGTTGAGAAGAGATGAAAACAAGAATAATAAGTGTTACTTGAGTGGAGGTGAATTCCGGCTATTAGAGACTTTTTGGGAGAGAGAATTGGGTGGTTCCTCGGTCTCTTGTATCCAACTAAGTCAAGCTTGTTGCCTTTCACCACTATCTAAACTTATTTATCATTTACCAAATTAACATTTATTATCAATTATTGGTTTATTTTTTCCTATGTAATGTAAACATTATTATCAACTGACATTTTAATTTAAAAAATAATTTATTAAAAATTTATAGAAACTAATCAGAATTCATACAAATAAACAAAAAGATGAAATTGGTTTATCCAGACTACAAGAAAAAACTAACAGTTTATTTTATATTATTTTTGAAGAATGATGATAATCCAACTTCCACCATTCGTATAGTTGTAGACTTTTAATTTTTATTTTAAATGTAATCTTTTGTTTTTAAATGTAATCTTTAAACCATTACATTGTTTGATTAAGATGAATTTTAAATTATTTTAATTCAATTTTAAAAATATTATATTATTTCAAATTATGTGAAAATTAATTTAATTTTAAAATATATATATATTTTTGATACTAGTTTATTCTTCCCATAATCAAATCATGAAGATCATTATTACTTACCTACTTATTATTTAATAGCCTCAGATTACATCAGATTATGTTAAGTATTGTCAGCGAATACCGGGTCAATATTATCACATTGCACATCACTAAATCATATTATCATCAATATCATCACCATATATAACATATTCTCAAATTCATCTAATATAAAAAAACTTAAACAGGTATTTCAAAACTAAATATTTTGAAATGAACAAAACAATCTTCAAAATCAAAACTAATTTTGAAAATTCTAACCATGTCCTAAAAACTATTTAACTAAACCTAAGTTGTTAGTTTAGGCAATCTTATTTACTTTTATACCTGTTTAAAAAAAAATCTATCAAGAACGTCATTAAATTTTAGTCACAGAAAAAATAAATATTTTATAATAAATTAGAAGAGTCTGAACATAAAATTATATTTTAGTTAATTAACAACAAGAACAGAATCCTGCAATTATGACAAAATTTATAAAAAAAACAATTTATATTATAATATAATGTTATTTATAAATCACATCAAAATTCCTATTAGCAATTCAATCTAGAAACCAAACATGACAAAACAAATTAAAGAATAAATGAGTTAAAAATAATAAGAAATAATTTATTAAAAAAATATTTCATACTTATTATATAATCTGGGTGAACTGCCTTTGTTCTAACTTATTCACCCTCTTCTTGTTACGATAAAGACTTGTTCTAAAACAATAGGTTAGAATTTGTTTCCTTTCAAATAACTGAGACATCTATGAAGAAATTTAGTTTTTTTCTTTTTCTTTTCAAAATACCACCTTCCGTGTTAAACGAGATAGATAATTTTACGTGAAAACAACAGTGATTAAATTTAATTTAACTGTCTACCTGCAACTGTCGTTGTATTTTATTTAAAAATGAATCCAGCAATATTTAAATTGTTCAACCATCATATCAAAAAGCGTTTCATAAAATTTAATGGAAGCACGATTTAAAAAAATATTTATGTTTAAAAATTAATGATATTATATTTCAAAAAGAAGTTATTCTAATGAACTGTTTTTTTTATCAGTCAAAATTGAAGTATACAGTCAAAAAACCGATAATTTGATAGAAATGATAAATTTAAATGTCCAAATTTAGATTGTCATTGAAATCTGTTAATAACAAAGCCAAAGATGATTCAACATTTTAGGATGCCAGAAAAACACAATATCTGAGTCTTAACATACTGGAAAGAGACAAATGAATTTATAAAAACAAATACTAATAGGTCTAAGATTTACCAAATTATTGAATATGTTTATAATTTTGACAATTATTCATTTACATTAACTAAACAATAGTTTATAAAATATCTTCTTTAAAAGACTAAATTCACCTATTAACTTTATTTTTTAAAGTTTTATTTGATTTTCAAATTTATTTTTTACCTAACCATTTATGTTGCAAACTTAAAGCACATAGTTATTATAAACAAAGAATAACTTTATCAATCTCTAAATTTTAAGAAATGCAGAAATAACTATTATAAGTTATACAGTAATATATATATATCATATATATCTAGCTGGATTTATGTGAAAAGTTATGAAGAAAAGCATCTAATAAAAATTATATTTGACAAACTTATCTAAAAATTAATCCAGTTAAGAGTCCGTGGAAAGCAACTAGAAGAAGAACGTGTTTGATAAAATTAACTGGAAAATTAATAAAAGCTGAAAATTAACGAATAGTTGTTGTCATTAAATTATGAAAATTATATATCAAGAACTAATAAATAAATTTACATAAATGAACACGCGCTTATATCGATTTACAACATTAATTTGCCACATTGATAAAACATATTTGATATTTATAATTTTGAATTTTAATTAATCTGAACTTAACAAGCTTGTTTATAGTAAAGTTGTTTTAATTATATTTTTAGTTTAATTATTTTCATATTGTGGCATTTAATAAGAATCTGCACTATATCTTAAAATACATTCAATAAAATTTAAAACATATGTCAATAATATAATTGTCAAAAATATCCTAGTTTGTTAATGATAATGATTATAATAACAATATAAATAATAATTAAAACAATATAAAGAAAAAAAATTTAAATGGTCAAAATAACAAATAAATTACTATCTATCATCATTCATTAGCAATAATATTGAATTAATAAATATTATAAAAGAAGTAAAATTATTAAAATAAATAAATTAATACAAGATATCTAAATATGATAATAAAAATAATTATTCATATTAATATCTGAAATATATAATATTAATAATAAAAATATTATTGTAAAAGTTAAATTAAACAATGTAATAAAATTATATCATTTAAAAATAAGATTATCTATTTATAATTATAAAATACAATTTAATAAATATTTAAGGATAAAAGATAAATAAAGAGAAAAAATTAAAAGAAAGTTTAAAATATCTAGAAGTAGTAAAAACATAAGTTACTTATAAAAATTATTTACTAACATACACAAGACGAACAAGATAAAAAATTAGTAAACAGTTAATCAGACTTGTTTAAAAACATAATTATAGTTCAAAGAGCAATTCAGTGAACTAAATCTGATGAAAAAATATGTAGACATTTTAACTCTTAGTAACTATTTATATTGAATGACTAATTTATATATCAAGTTTAAATAAAAACATTCTAAAGAAGACATCAATAAGATTATTTATAGAAATCTATTATTACTATTATTAAATTAAATATCAATTTCAGTTAGATATCCTACCTCCCACTGACTACGGACAAAGAATTAATATGCTTCATGTTTAAAAATCTTTCTGTCTTTTTTTCAAAAAAGCATCATAGAAAATTAAATTCAAAATTTTCCGGCATACAAACCCTGGTTTATAATTGTTTTATTATTAATAATCTTAATATATTATTTTGTCAATATCAATTGACCAATGATCGGAATTAATTATCATTTGTCTAATATATAAGTTTTGGTATCGCTCAAAATCATATGCAGCATTCTGAGCATAGTATTATTAAGGTGTATCCTTCAACATTTGTTTGAAAACAATCAATAATCCATTTTGTTTTATTTGTTTTTCAAATGTAATCAATATCATATAAAATGAAGAAATATTTATTTTACACTATTTAATTTTAAAAAATACAAACCAGATAATCCAGCATTATAAGCACAATCATTGTTTTCAACAAAAAATAGAGGATCAAAGTAAAAGAACAACATATACCATTAATTTATAAGGGTGACATCTAAATTGTCTTTAAATATATTTTATCTAACAATAAAAACTAAAACATAAATATTACCTGCATAAAATTGAAAGAAAACTTTAAATGAAAAGTGTAAACAAGG
Source organism: Mucuna pruriens (assembly GCA_025330945.1). Lineage (NCBI taxonomy): Eukaryota > Viridiplantae > Streptophyta > Magnoliopsida > Fabales > Fabaceae > Mucuna > Mucuna pruriens. The sequence goes on from JAENHJ010000067.1 coordinate 11,497, forward strand.
CAATGAGCTAAATAAAATTAAAACTTTTAATTTGTAAATAATAAGAGATTCTTTTAAAATAAATTATAAACTGATTTGGCCTACGCACTCCATCACGTTTTATTGAAGGGCCTGAATGGGTCAAGTTCAGACTGAATCAATGTCCTTTTATCGTTTGGTTGCCAGATGCCTTCATTTTATTATTTTAATTTTCATGTTTATTCTTGCAAAATTTAAATTGACCATGTTATCGTGATGCATGTATGAGATTACACTGACAACATTTGGCTTATGAGAGGCAACATAGACACATTGTATTGTTATTGTTTCATCTTATTCTGTGCCTTATCAATAAAACGAAGAGTAAATTAAAAATATATATTGATATAGTATCTGAACAACTAAATAAATCAAAGTATATAGTTTTTTAATCACGGATGAATTTTCAATTGTCATCTTTTTTCTCATTTGAATATTATTTCATTAAATTCGTTAATAGTTACAAATTATTATTTAAATTTAAATTCTTCATTGTCAATATAAAAGACAATTTATATAAAATAATAATATAATTAATTAATAATGTAAAGATGAGATATCGTTAATTATAAATTTAAAAATAATAAATTGAGCTTAATTCTGATGAATCAACTCAAAAAATTCTATAACAAGATTAAATTGAGCTGGGCCTATGCTGACTAATTTGACTTGACCTGTAATGTGTTAGATAACCCATAAATATAAAATAAAAAATAATCGAACTTATTGAACTTGATATTATTTATTATTTATTTTAAAATTTATATTTGTCAATCTTGAAAACAATAAAATAATTTGAGTCAGTTTTGATGACTGAAGTTGAATCAACAAATCTATAGTCCTATAAGACATTTAGATTAACTCACTTTATATATAAATTATTACATAATACAACTTTTATTAATAAGATTCAATAACTATATCCAACAGTAATTATTTATTTATATATATATATATATATTAACATTATATATATCTATTATATCATACATATTTTTAAAAACATTTATATTTATTGTTATTTTAATTATATAAATAAATATTTATCTTAAAGAATATATATACTAAAATATTAGACAAAGCAAAGAAATATCTATGTGATTTGACAAAATATTGATTTCAACATTTGAGAAGATATTTAATCTACATTATCGGTATGTATGAATAACATAAAAAGAATTAAATATATCTGAACATTTATAATTTTAGAGATCTGTTTTAGTCCAAACAACTTGAGTTAATAAAAAAAGAAAACAAAAGTAGAATTCTGTATTTCATCATGATTCAAAACAACCATATTAGATGAGGTTAAACTGAGCAGGCGGTCTAATTTAAATATAATTTATATCAATCATATAAATATTATAATTGACACTAATTATTAATATAATCTGAATGAATATGTTCAATGAGAACAAAATAATTAATACACTAATACATAAAATGTATTAGTTAAATATCTCTTAAATCATAAATTATCAATTAATCAACCCTAAAATTATTATTCTGACAAAATTGGTTTTAAAACTAAAAACACTTAATTATATTTTTATAACTCTTAAAATCTTTTATAACCTGTAATATAATTTTTTATTTGTTTTTATATAAAAATATAATTATCAGATTACACTTTTATCTTTCAAAAAGGATGATAAATTTATTTTAAAGATATTTATTTAATTATATAATCATAAACATATAGATTTATTAACTATAAAATTATATATTAATTATTTAACATTTATCAATTTTGTATTTGAATAACCACAAATAAAAGATAAAAAGATATAAACAATTTTATAACAATACATATCATTAACAACAGAATTTATATAATTTAAACAACATTTAATAAATAATAATTCTTAATAATCATAAAGAACAAACAAGTTTTTTCGATAATTTGAGATAAATTTAAAATTAAAATACGTGAATAAAATTTAAAGAACAAAATTATCAAAATTTAAAGCAGATAAACGTGTTAATATTTTTTGAATCTTTTATGAATCAATTTAAAATTATAATTTTAAAAATTAAATTACCTTAAACAATTAATTTCAATCAGTTTGCTGCAATTTTTCCAATAACTAATTTACGTATATTTTCAGACTATTTTATTACTCAAATTAACTTAATTTATTATATCGAAGAACTCAATTAAAAAAACCATTTATCGATATGTATCTAACTGGCAGTGTAACAAATTTATTTAGTATGCGAAAACAAACTCTAATGATAATAAAATTACTGAGTAGCCTTCTTGCAGATATTTGCGCAGGAAAACGGTATGTTGAAACGGTGAACTGGGAACACACAGTACAACAGAAATGGCAGCACCAACCTGAACGCTTTTCTCCTTTCTGCAAGACTGAAATTGCCTTCTTCACCTGAGTCAGCTAAACAAGCTTCCCCGTTCCTGCTTCGAATCCCTCATGCCCATCCTATCATCTGCAGAGTCAAATCTGCAATCGTTCCACCTAAGAAGCGAAACAAACAATGAAAAGAGGAACAAATAAGAACAACAACGCTATCGCTTCCGATCTAACTCCATTTCCACCCTCCTCTGTCAATCCACCACTGGCCTAAAACCGTGGCTCATACGGCAGCCTCACTGCTTCAGAGCATATTACCGCCACTCTAGTGAGTCTTTTAGTCATTAGTAATTTGCAGCATGCATGTTCTAATCCATTCAAGTCAGCGGTAATGGACAATTTTGATTGCAAGCAATTTTGGTCATTAGAGATTTAATAGAAGGTTGTTGACGTTGTTATTAAGTGGAATGTTAGGGTTGAGTATGAGAATTATGAACACTATAACAGGTTGATCCGGCGAATAACCCTCCTGTTGTGCAGTGGTCGTAAGGAGAGACACCGTATGTTGCCTCTGCCCAACATACATGTGGCAATTTTTAATTTCAGATCATGTTGATTTCATCTTCCTTGGCTTGAACTCATTTCATCTTTTATTCTGGACGTACTTTGGAAGTGGAGACCAAATATAGACTACAATCCATAACCTTTGTTAATCTGTGACACCCTGGAATTTTTACAGGCCTATTCAAATATTAAAGTATACCCAGCAGATGATGGTTTGATGTAAGTCATTCCCATTGTTAATTATTTAGGGTTTATTGGGCAAGTTTTCTTGACCTACCACAAAACTTTTAAAAAATGGATTCAATGGTTAATTTGACATTGATATGTTCATTTTATAATACATGTTGTTCCACTTGGGAAATATCTACCCATCTTTAAACTATTGTTATTATCGAGGAAGATGTCTTTTATTTCAAGATGAAGCTTCAATCCTAACTCTGTGTAGTGCTTTTTGATAACTATTACCTTGATAACCAAACATGGACAGACAAGGAGGGTCAAGAAAATTAACACTTTATGAAATAAAGGAACCATCTTTTTCCCATAATATAATGAATTTTTCCAAATTAGTTCATTAGTTTGATTGTCTTTAAACTTATTTTGACAAAAGAAGTATTATGTCCTTGATCTGATGTAATTGACCACAGAAAAAAAGGTTTTCGTTGTATCACAATTCATATTTTATTGAAATAGGTCAGCATGAGGAACTTAACTATTCGGCCCGCAAGATAATTTTGGTTCATGGGCAAGGACTGTCTTTGAAAATGTCATAGAATCAGTCATTTGTCTGTCCATATTAGAGCACCGTTAGCAAGGTGCCTGTGTATTTTTTACACACAGAAGAGGACATTTGATTTCATAAGAAATTATTTAGTTTGTCTTCATCATTAACAGCAATGTTCATATTTGAAAATATTCAGTTAGCAACTTGCCGTTAATGTCATAATTTATCATTTCTGAAAGCTGAATTTTGTTTGATACATCCTTGTTGGAATGGTCTCATGTCGGTTCACTTTCAGTTTCAGCCACCTTCTTTGTTCATTCATAATAAACCCAGTCATAATTTATTATTTGTTTTTCTGAAGGAAGCCATCTCCCATTTAATTGAAAATGAGTTACTAGCATACAAAACAAATAGAACTCTGAGGATCATTTGCTGAGATCTGTTTATTCCTGTTCATTTTGTATGATTTGTCATTGTTGTCTTCAAATTTTCATTACAGGCACATGTTAATTTTATCTCACATGAGTTGGCCTTTCAATAATCATCTATCATCCCATTCCAGTTTTATCAAAACCTAAATATATGCCAAACTGACAATTATAAGATTTTGGAAGATGATTTGTTTGATCAGTTATAGTCCCACTAATCATGTAAGTTAATTTCTGTTTAAAGAAACAACTTTTAAATGCCTTTAACCATAGAATCATGGCATGTCTTCTACGCCTATTCTTTCTATTTACTATTAGTTAATGATTTATTAGAGACCATACATGCTTAATTAACTCCATTTTCTGTCTCCCTATTGCCATCCATCAAATAAAATGATAACATGTAGATACTCATAATTTCAGTCTCTTCATATATTGGGATTTAATAAACTGTTCTATGATAATTGGGGAAGTTGATAATATGCCGTACAACCATTTCCGAATTGTATGTCTTGAAATTACAGATGATGTTTCCTATTTTGTTAGAGGGTAGTTATTTACAACTTCAGTTGCAGAAATCTCAGTCTGGTAATCTTATTACCAATTTGCCAAATATGTTATTATATTTGTTTTTATGTTTATTCAACAGCCAGCTTCCCAGCAATAGTTTCTGGAATTTGGTTGTTTGAGGCTTGTTACCAGAGATAATAATTTTATTGTTGAGACTTTTTTTTATTGTTCTCTACTATGCATTTATGACTTATTTAAACTGAATTTTAATACATTAAATATTCCATTTTTTTTTATCAATATCACTTTAATAAATGTGATAAACTTATAAGGTGAACAAACACATGGGTTGCTGTCACCACAATGTCACATGTTTGTACCAAGTCCAAAGTTCTAATTGTTCACCAATACCTTTGTTTTAGTTGCTGGTGAAGGTTGTCCAGATATGCTTTTATTTCATATAATAATAATTTGAAAAGGAAGAAAATATTCTTGAACAATGAGGAACTCTTCATGATTGAGTGTATATATATATGTTAAAAACACATTTAGGCCTCTGACTGCAGGAAAATTGGGAAAACCAGAAAATACAACCAACTTAATTATAATTTCTACCCATTTTTCATCTATTTATGTAAAATATTATTTTAAGGAAACAATCTGATCATAAATCTACAGATAAAATATATTGAGAATAACAGAACACCAATCTACACTGTCACCTATAGAACTGAAATAAAGATAAACTAAGATAATTCTGATATTAGAATCAATGAACTGATATGTCTCACAATGTTCGATGAAAAATAAGAAGAAACAACAATGAAGATGACAGGTCTCTGAAGGATAAGAACAAAATAAAAAGATAACTGAGATTGACCTGTCCCTTCAGGCACTGCCTCCTCCATCCATGCATCCCCTGTTCACTGTCCATTCTGTTACACTTTCTTCCTTCCAACAGCCTACCAGACCCTCTTCACTATCTCATCTTTTTCTTTAGACTATGTTTTAGGTGTAAAATTAAATAGTTTGAGATAGAAACATTTGGCAAGCAACAAAAACAGAGGGAGAAAACATAGCTCCTGGATAGGCTTTCAATCTCATGCCTAATGTCTTTCAATGTTAAATAATTCAAGAAGAAAGATTTCGAATCAGAAATTTAATTGAGAGAACATGAATCATAACTTATTTGTAGTAAAACAGGAAAATATGAAATAAATCAGAAAAACTTGCTCATAAATTCCTAATTATTAATAGCAAATATAGCCCCAGATATACTTCCAGCTGCATTTATTTGGTAAGCGTAATCTTAAAAGATCGATCATTTAACCACCAAGGCGTAGTTCATACTTCTAACTGCAAATTAAAGTATTGTTTGGCAAGTATTCTTTCTGCAATGAATCGATATTGTTTATACTTTCTTTTAGTGCACCATAGTTAAGTACATTTCTTATCAATTTATTTTGCTAAAGCAATTTCAGGTCCAGGCCTAGCCTGTTACTGACCTGTCGTAGAAACCATGGGCATTGAACTTAGATGTTTATTTATGTCAATTTTGCTGTATGAAACGACAATTGCTATTATATACACCATCTGATCCACTTCTTTGCTGCTGTGAAGGTAAGCTTTAAACAACCATTCCTCTGTTGAACAACAGCAATACCATTTACATTTTCTTATCAAATGCATTTATAAAGGATCAATTGAAACTGTTCAGAATACCTATGAATTTAGTATCAAAGACTTCAGTTCCCAGTTTATCCATCATGTGTTCAATGTTTTAATTTCTGGCCTTTCCATCATGATCAGAATGGGATGTTGCAAATTGCTTGACGATGTTGGCACTCATTACAGAATTACTATCTCCTTTCTCAGTCAAGATATTAATTTGGTTTTCACAACTCAAACTGTCCATTTAGTCTAACGTATCTATTTGTTTGTTCTGGTCCCAGATTGTACCTATTCATCTAATCATAAAAGTTTAATATCATTGTTAAAGCATGGTATGGGGATACAAATTTGATCAAAGATCACAAGAGGTTAACTATTTGAGGATCCCAAGTTAATAATAGCTAGTAGATGAAGAGACGAACTTAAATTGGTGGTATGTGGTTTGGCCTTCAAAAGAAGAAGTTCACTATTCATTTATGGGTTGTGTTGTTTTTATGTTCCTGATGCACTGTTAAAAGATAACCCCATATTTACTTTTTTTAAGAGCTGTTCCAATTCAACATTAGGTGTTTGTTATTGGAAGAAAGAAGTTTATTTGTAACTTAACGTATAACCAAACACAGTTAGTATTTTTCCTATAATGTCCTGTTCAGAACTGACCGTATATCAACAAATATCTGGGAGAACGTCTTTAAATTTTGAAGGTATGCTTAGTGTTTTGTTTTTTTTAAGTTTAATTATTATCATTATAAATTTTTATATCAACATCTTACATGACTCCTTTACTGTAATTAATAATGTTTTAATAACTTTACACAAACAATAAAAGCTCACATTGTTAAGCCTCAATTAAATTTATATTTTGTATGTATGCCTTTGTGCTATATTTATATAAAAGTTCAGAGTAGGCAAGCTGTTATATAAGTTTTCCATCAACAAAATCAAAAGACTTCATTCAGATTTTCTCCTCACTTTTAGAATGAATTAGCTAAACTGGACTAGTCTAACCAGTTATGGATGCAACCATTGAAAAAAAGGTCTAACCAAATTATTTCAAACATCAAGTTTAATTTTGAGCTTTTAATATTAACCAGAACGAAATATAATTAGGATTGGATTAACATTTTTTTGTACAGAATTGAGACTTAAATTATTTTGTGTTTATTTCAAGCACTGATTTATTTATCATCTTTTAATATTATAATGTTTATTAGATACATTTAATTGTTTTGTCAACTCTAAACCTTCTTTTTCCCCTCAAAATATTTTAAAGAAAATTTTCAATTTTATTGTCTCAACAAAGGTTTTTTATCATAGAACATAGAGTCACCTAATACTGTCGAATACAATACTAATGATGTAGTAAGACCATTAAAGGATCATTTAATTTTTAAACAGAAAAATAATAAACTATTTTTTAAAATTCATTATTTGCAACCATGAACTATAATAATGAAAGAATGTTTTATGTTTTAAACATTGTCATTTGATAATAAATTTAATTTTTATAATAGTTATTTTAAAATTATGTCATCATAATTTTTACATATGAATTTTATATTTAACAATATATAGAAATTATAGTTTATTTTTTATTACTAGTTAATTCATCTTCACATGTCCATTATATTTATATTTATCAACATTTTTATATTTCATAACATTCACTATAAAAACAATTTATTGCTTGTTATTTAAAAAAACATTTTTAATATAATCCATTTAATTATTTTAACTAGTTTTTGACTGAACATATGTATTATTTATTTTATTTTAATTTAATATATCTTCTAAAAAATATATTAAAATAACAAAATATTAAGTATGATAAGTTGATATTTCTATGGGGAGTTACAAAAAGAGATTAATAATATGATGAAATAATAATATAAAAATCATTCTTTTATATTATGATTTCAGAATTTTTATTTTTATAGTCAAAATATAATAATAATAATTAAACATAAAAACAGTGAATTTATTAGAACTTATTCTTGTTTGATTAAGCATAACTCTTCTAAACAGAACAGAAGCCCCAAAAGCAAAGAAACAGAAAAAGTAGTTGAGATACTGAGTCTCTCTTAAACTGTACTCATCACACTGCAACATAGTTGCATCCACTATTCACGATCTACCTCCCATAGGGAGAAGATGAGGAATGAAATGCCGTGTTTTAGTCCTTTCTCCTCCTGTGCTCATGGAAGAAAAGAGGAGTTCTGAACCTGCCATTTATCTGTGTTATCGATCCCATGCCCTGGTTCTCCTCTCCTCAGTCAGCACGCATGCTACCATCATGGTAATTCTCCTGCCAACTTGACCAACTGAACCTTAGCCAACCTTGATTCACCTTCCAATCATGACGGTGAATCTGCCTAAGATCGATCAAGACTCCTCCTTTCTCCTCCCAAGACCTTCCAATGTCCCTGACGTCAAACCTCCACTGCCTACCTCATGCCCCCTGAGTGCCTGTTCACCTCTCCGACGGTCACCTGGCCGTCCTCCGCCACGACCCCTTCTGAACCCGTCTCACATGACGCTCAGCCACCATGTCATTCCTCACCTTCTTCTGACTTCGAGAGCTGAGAGACAACTGAAGGCGACGACTGGGAAGAGTGATCCAATGCACACTAATCGTAGACCCATGTCCAATCCATTTTTCCATTTATCTTTCACGGCGCTGATTTCATAATGTATCTTGTCAAGCCTAAAGCCCACCAGAGGTCCAAATGTAGTTAATCCTCAGAGTTCTTCAACTTGGACGTTGGTTCAATTGCCATGGGAAAGCCAGGGCAGTCTGGGTTTATTCAACGGAAATGCCGTTGGGATCTGAGTCTAATATCGCGCTTCCTTCTAATGACTGACACAATGGATGAGCAGTTGGTATAGGATACATTTTTCACTGTCCAAACCCTATGATGCCATGCAGTACACGGGGTTCACTGTGCCAAGTGAATTACTGAGATGTTGACTGCGTGATCTAAGCCTGATGTTGACCCTATGATGTTTTATGGCTTATTAACAATTGACAAGAGGTATTTTACTTGGAGAAGTTCTTTCCATCCAGATATTGCATAGTTGGCCTATGGAGCACAGACCATTATTTGTGGGATGAGAATTTATCAAGGAGGCCTGCAGAAGGTATTAGAAGATCCCAGCGGAATGAATGGTTATGCTGGCTGGAATTGCCGTCATATCCAGATACTTTGAACCCGGCAGATTAGGTTTGTAATGATAAAGTTTTCATCGATTGTTATTCACTCCCTCGCTTTATATAATTTATTATGAATGAACCTCCGTCTTCAACTATGACTTTCAACCAATTCCTTATTTCACTTCTTCTTTGATTTAATAATTGAATCTTGTAATCTGCCTTTTCAACATTTTTTGAGGTACATGACATAAATTATATCCTTGAAGGAATCCATCCATTTACATAATTATAATGAGATGATGCATTAGATCCTATGAACTCTAAAATTATATAAGTTATGTTTGTAATAATTTAGCACACATTACTTTGCAATCATCAAGCCTCGTACTTAGGATTGCCATTAAACAACAAGGTATCTCTAAAGATAAAGTCCAACACAAGATGTGTACATTCAGATTAGAGGCCTACTATCATGATCATCCAATTTATCGGTCACACCATCATCATTCATCATGGTTGTGGCACCCAAACGATAGCCTGGCTGTTGTATAGAAGTGCACTTCTTGAGAGGAGGATAGGAGTATGATGAATAAATAAACTTCCCCTAATTCTACCAATGTATGATCTCATAATAAGAGGGAGATTCCAAAATTGGCTTTGAGCCCCTACTGAAGCCAGTCCAACATTGATTAACAGACCTGAAAAGAAAGATATAGAATAGCTTTTCGATCAAAACCTGTTGAGATCTCTGTCACGCTAAATTGTATAGCAATCCAATGCTGTTACATATTATGTCTGTTATGAATCCTTGTTTCAGATGTCTATTTCATATGTCAGAGATTACAGCCAGAGTCAGATCCTGGATCATGATCCACATCCATGTTTGTAACATGCCCCAAGTTTTTAACTCTATTCACCGAGTTAGGGAACCAAGATATTAGCCAGGTCCAGGCAGATGCTTTACTGAACACGGAGTTGCACACCATGGACACATCTACAGCCACTGGCCACCAGTTGAGAGGAGTATAGCCATTTATCATGAGCATTATTTATGGAATCAGATACACTGCTCATCAGATCACCTAAGAGCCCCAATGGTTTTGACCTCATTCAACATTGTCTCTGTGTGGGAAGACCTTTATGATGTATTTAGTATTATTTCATATTCTTTCACATGTGAAATATAATACCTGAAATGAGTTGTGGTCGGCCCTGGTTGTTCATAAGATCTTATTCTTATTTCATGTACATAATGCAGGTGCTATGATTGAACTTGAACCGAGCATGATTTGGTTTTCAACATCCTTTCTTTAGGCCCACGCTCCATCATGACAATAAAAAATTTGAACTATGGTTGTTTGGGTAGGACTGCTTTATTCTAAGATTTCTTTGCCTGTTAATATCATCACAGGTCTTTTCTACATTATACTTATTCACAAATGATTAAACCAGTACTTTACTGTTCTTTTTTGTTATTTATTGCCTCTAAAAAAGTGAGGAAACATTTTAACTAAGCACTGTCTGTATGAACCTTTCCACAGAAAATATCAGTAAATCTTAGATAAACAAGGAGCTAAATTGTATATTCATTATCTATATTAGTAACAGATTCTGATCAGCAACAATCCATGTGACTGTCAGACTGAACAAGCACACACTGACTGAGTTTATAAAAATTGAATTTGATGGAGATGTAACAAAAGTTAACCTATTGTGTGCCTGATCATATGTCGGAACTTCATAGTAACCTGTTTGCCAACATTGTTAAATTGATTCTTACGATATTGCAGAGAAAGAAATATGAATTGAGTTCATGATGCACATAATATTATCTATATATTAACACTCAATAAATCTCTGTGGTCCGTCCATTTGTGGATGGAATCAATTTAGCAATGATGAAGCTTCATGGTTGGAGGTCTTTAAAGATTCATATATTAATCATGTTTTCCTCAAAATCATATCCTTCTTTGTGTCTTTAATCCCAGCTTTTATATGCTAGTCGGTTTAGAAAATGTCCTATAATTTTAAGAACTGGAACTGTGTACAAGGAGGGTGATGTATCAATAAGTTGAGGTTACATAGATGCATTCCTGCTTCCAGAGAGTTAAACTATAATTAAAGGAAAGACCGGGTTTCGGCGAAGTCTCACCAAAATGGCAATGATCCTATATGTATTCATGTTGATTTGCTGTAATTTTGCAATTAATGGTTCATATTTATCTGTTATTTTATCAGGCCTTGGACTATTGTTCTATCTCGGCTTTATAATAAAGTTTATAAGAAGTTATCTATATGGTGCAGCATCAAGCCATCAGCAGGCCTTTGGAACATTGAAGTACCCAGCAAATATAGTTGCTTTTAATACTTCTGTTCCCACCTAATTCATGGGTTTTTACCCAGAGGCAGTGTGCACTGTGCTGGTTCATTTATTCTATGAGAGGATGTGTAGTACCACCAAATAACTATGATTTTATGCATTGCAACTTCAAGAATAAGTTGCATAAGGTTGTGTAACCTTCCAAGAAAAAATCTGAATTTATTTGTTCATCAAAAGAGTTTATCATGTTGAGTGGATATTACTATAACTTCATTTCATTATTTGTTTGTATCTAACCAAATTGCAGCTGGTTAGATTGAGACAGTGAGTAAATCAAGTGGTTGTCATACTATAATACATAACTAGTTACTTCATGACACTTGTTGTGTTTCTTTAGACAGGTTATAGCTCTGAATAGTTCCTACAGCTGAGGTGAGCCTTACTGATGTTAATTTCCGTGGCAGCTATATCCATAGACGTTTTATTTTCGAATGTAAAACTTACTCTATAGACTGGCACTTGCATCTGGTGCCATCCCATTCAGATGCCTTCATTTAGAGGACATCCTGCTGGGACATGCCCTGGCCTAAAATGCACTCATTGAGCCACAATCCAAATGCCAGAACTTGGCCCCTTTTGGCCTTGTTGCACCAGACTGGCTGGCCGTAAAACCCAATAACTGTGTTGCAGATCTGACTATAAAGTTATATAACACTTCTGGTTTGACGGGAGAATATATCATTCAATGCTACTGGTGCAAAATGAGATTTTGTTTCTCAGAAGTTGATATTACAGTTCAACTGGAGAAAGATAAGTATTGTTTTAAAGAATGCATCCATACCTAACCTGAAGTCTGATAGCCCATTTAATGGTATTCTGATAATCTTGAAGACAAGTTGTGGATCAAAATAAGTTGGTCAAACAGAATTAATTTATATGATAAATTTAGGTCAGGAATGGTCTGTTTGTTTTGGAAAAAATATGATAAACACATTAACTGAATTAGTTTATAAAGATTGATGAATCTTTTCTATAAAACAAATTCACCTGTTCAGTGAGTGTTTGTAATGAGCTACCAAGACTACCTGAAGCGATTTGATGTACTTTACTGGCCTATCACATAGATCAGTTTTTTAACATTTACATTATTTTACACGATGTCGACTGACACGTCCCAATTGGTCTCATTATCTTTCTATCAAGATTTGCTTCTCAATGGGAAGAACCAGCATTTTTTATCTACTAAACTTCACCTGATTACGAACCTCTGTCATTGAGCAAAGATCTCACTAGGAGTTCATAAGAGAGAATGTGAATCTAACTCCTCAACTAGTTCTTCAATATATTCTTCCCAAGAAATATATTGCAACGAACCTGATGCACTCTAACTTAAACATCATTGCTCACATTTTTATTGAAAGTAACCACTCATTTTTTTCTCCTGCCCATTTGTTTGTCACCATATGCAATAACTACAGAAAATTGAACAGACAATGTACTGAAATGAAGTTTCTTGCGATCTCCTTTTCTTCAGCACCAAATTCTCCTCAGCGAAGTCTCCCAAGCGACAGGCAAGTAGGTACATGAAATACTCTGATATCACAGTTAAACTATTCTGATGGTGATGAGTATCAACAAGAAGCAAATTGAAAGGAAAGGAGTCATGATGACAACTGCAATAACCCAGACCTCAACTCTCCCATTAAGTGAAGGTCTTATAAAAGATAGATCCTAAATATAGATAATGTTAGGTGCCTCAACGAAGTCGAATAGACCTGAGTCATTGACCACCACGGGTCAGCTGAACAACAATACATCTATCTGTCATAACCACCATTCACATGCATTTGATCAGATGAATAGAAATGATGTTTTATGAAATTATGCAACATTAAAATTCAAAAAGCCACCAAGTCCTAAGAAACTTTATTCATCTTGCCTTCGAGCAGAATCATTATGCAAACATTTGTTACACAAAAAATAGTAAGTATTTTTCTAAAATGGATTAGCATTTATGATTTTTTTTTTCTATCTAGCATGTCATGTCCTACCTAAACAACTTTGTTTGTTCTTAGGACAATAGATGCCAAGGCGCAGCATTTCATAATTTCTCATGCAATAGAAAGATAGACATCATTCAAGATCCCTTGGTTTTGAGATTTAAGAGAATACATTACTATTATTGAAGAAAGGGAAGAAATCTTCAAATTAGACTAAGCTTTTGTTTATTATAAAATAAAACCAAAAAACCATATATTATGTTAAATTGAGAGTTAAGCATTAAAGTTCAGTTCATATACACATTTTTCTAAGGAAACAACAAAGTATTAAATGAACGAAAAGTCAAGTCAAATTGGCCAGCTATAGGTCTTAATCTGTCTTTCCAGTAATTGAGATCATTGTCGGGCACAGATCGCTTGTCCTCTGCTGACTTAGCAGATCTCTCTCCTCTCTGAAAATACTTCAAATGCTCTGGAAGAAACTCATCAAGAACTCCAAATAGATTGAGTTGAAAAGTGTTTGATTCTGCTAATGCCAGACCCTTCCCAAAAACCAATACCATATCCATAATGCATGCATGCATTCATTCATTTCATATAATATTACACAATTGAGTCTTTCATTTTCATACCTGTTGGTGGAAATCACTGAATTAGTATTGGGGGGGCATAAAAGTTCACACATCATGAGTCCAATCAATATCCACAAAGATCCTCCAGACCGTGTAGATCATGGGCACCAACGCCCTTCTAACTGGAGTGCAGAGACAAGCCGCCGATGAGATGTTCCTCGGTGAGTATCCTTGCAGGCTGCGAAGAAAATGGGGTCGCACCGCATGTTTCATTCCTCGAGCAAACCTTCAATAAAGAATATTTTAAGGTATTCCTGCAATAATACCGTACAGTCGGAACATTCTGCTTTCCGAAGATTCAGACCCGATGGCGACGACGACGACGACAGACGTCGACGGTATAGAAATGTTAAGGTGCAAGTGCGAGATGTAAGAGGCGAAGGTGTAATTAGTCCAGAGTAAGACTGCTCGCGGAGAATACCATAAACAGTTAAAGCTCTATCACGCGAAGTGAACCGTATCATGCTGCCCATTGGCGCCTGCTGCTCGCGGTTTAGGTTTCTACTGCCTGAGGACCCGCTTGTTCCGCCACCGCCGCTGGTGGATGAGACATCGCCAGAGACACGCCTGACATTTTCTTTCACTCACCTTCCTTTTTATGATACCCAAATCTGGGAACAAAATTTAATAAGGGATGTTATATAACATAAACATGTTTTTATAACATCAACAATGCATTAATTCAGAATGAATTTTTTCCTCTGAGAGTATCCCTATACATACTATCATAAATTAGGTTTAACAATTACTTGTTCAGAACTCTAGAATATCAACTTAGACTGTTGCAATGTCAACTGAATTAGCTTTAAAATAAGAAACCCAGAATTCAATTTATTTATAAATAACCAATGTTGTTGATTTGCTTTAGACAAAAATAATTAGAGAAAACTGACATATTAATAGCTAAATGAACGTTGGATATCTCTGTTTGCGTAGAAGACATACCCAGTTGGCTGTGGTGGTAAGACAGAGACTTGACAAGGAGATCATATTGCATGTTTGTGAGTAGTTACCATAAAAGAAAAGATAAAATGGAGCATGAGAAAAGAGATAAGTCTTATAAACCTAAAAAATGGTCATAAGATTCAAATACAGCCGTTTAATATTATTAGACAATGGACAAAATGTTGATGATCCTAATTTGCAGCAAACATAAAAGAACCTTGCACTGTCTGCTAACTGATAGCAACGTTGTAACGTGTAACTTAGCATGCAATGTATTTTAGTTCTGGGTGTCCACTGCTCATGTTACATTCATAGCCAGTTTATTTTGCCGTTTATTAGACAGAGAATTCTTCTTTTTTTCTTTCAGTCTTCCTAACTTAAGCCCGATGTTTTACTTCAATCCTTTATATTTCAAACCAATGATTGTTTATGGGCAAAAATGGAAAAATGTTTTAAGAAGAATAAGAAAGATTTGTTAACAAAACAATATTGGCAAATTTTATCTTTGTTTTAAAAAAAGTTATATACGTTTCATTTTGGTTTATGCATTTATATATATAGACTAAACAATTATTTTAATTGTTATCAGAAAACCATAATAAAAATAAAAGAAACTGCTGTCCTTTCTTAAATAAGTGTTTTATTTGTATAAAAGATAAAGACAATATCATGGAGACATAGGGAGAAACATGTAAAATTATTGTCTGTAATAAATCAGGAAAAAAAAAA
>JAENHJ010000067.1:1235000-1645000 GCA_025330945.1 Mucuna pruriens
AGTTACTTTGCATAGATAATTGTAATATTTTTTTAAACTAATAAATAATACGTATGGGGTTGAATTTGAATTTGAATTTGTAGATATATTTCTTCATGTCAGTGTGCGGTTAGCTTCGTTTTCAAGTGGGTATGCTTTTTGGACGTACGCACTTTTTCGCTAGCAGAATTTGTAGAAAACCGTACTGCATGCTTTTGTTCTTCTCTTTTAAAGATGTAACCAGGTTGTGAAAATAGCTCTATTGATTTTGCATGTTTGAACTTTAAACCTACTGTGCATATATTTTGACATAATTTAGATATAGTTTCATTAGTACTGTTAATCGTGTTGTTTGTCTCTAATTAAAATTAAATTTTTATTTTAACAAAGATTTATATTAAAAGATTGTGTAGATTGTTACCAAAGTTGTATTTCTAATTAAGAAATATTTGTAATAAGAAAGTGTACATAAATTCTGTTTATATATTAATAATATTAAATATTAATCACTATCTCAGAATGGAATATTTTAATATATAGGTAGCTAGGGCTTAGGCTCTACCCCAAGTTGCCATCATGTAGTGGTCCAAATTAGCCATGGAAGTTTGCATAAGATAAAAAAACACATAGATACCCCCAAAGCTCGAAACCAATTAAGAAACGTACACTTCTCGGTTTGTCTTGGTTTGCCTCGTTCTCTCGCTCCCGCTTTTCATGCACATAGAGATTGCCCAATTTGTTGAGTCATTTTCGTGCATCAAATTGATGTGGTTCTACATAATATAAAAATAGACATGCAATGCCTCAGAGAATAATACTAAGACAACAAACGGTGAAAATATGAGGCAGACGTTTGCTAATGTTAGTGCGTACTATACATACCACTGACATTAACCTTATCTCATCTTAGATGGAATTTAGTTCAATCCGCATATATACACATTGTTTTATTTGTGGTAGCGTTTGCATGTCAATATTATCCCATCATCATCTAGAAAGAAAATAAATAAAACATTGGATCGTTGTTGTATTCATATTCTTGCTATCAATTCTATACGATCGTGGGACATGCCTCGCGGTACACATTTTGTGAAGTGAAAGTGCAGAAATATTGTCAATCATTTCAGCCAGCTGTGAGCCAAAATCAAATTATCAGTTACTTTTTTTCATAAACACGAACCAGCAAAGCCCCACTATATATATACACAAGAAACAAATCATGTGTTGCACCCAACTGTTTTAAATTGTAAGGGATTAACATTATTAATTAATAATGATTCACGTAATTAACTAACATGATATATATGTTCTAGTTTTGTGATATCTTTTGGAAGTTTCACATTGGTTTTTCTAAAAGTTTTTTAAGTGTTTACATATCAAACTATTAAAGTGTACGTCCCGTAAATGCAATAAAAAAAAGTTCGTGTAAACTTTCAAAGTGACCAATAAAAGTTGTAAGGCTAGTGCAAGTGAGTATGGGTCTATTTATGTACAAATCTATCAATTTGGTTCTTGTGTGTGATAATAAACTACAAAAAGTTTTGTTTTGCATCGTAATAAAATACTATTTTTAATTTTCAAGTTAAGCTTATTCACGTATTACATTTTGTTCTTTTTCTTTTTTTTTTTCTCTTTGTTCTGTATTAAATTTTATATTTTGAGAGGTTTGCGCATTGCATGCTTGAGATATTTTTGGTTTGTGTTATTGACACTCGTATCGTGTATACATACATTGAGTGATTGAGTGATGGATTATAAAAGAAATGTTAGTATATATAATTGCAAAGGAACGGTAACCGATGTAAAATTGTGTGAAATTAAGTTGCATCTAGAGTTGAAAAATCTGTAATGCTTTGGATGATTAAATTCAATCAATCTTTTTCGTGTACAGAAAACATGGTCTTGCATGCCTAATTAGTGGAAAAGGATATTTCATGCTTATAGATAGCAACGTAGCTTCTTCCATGCTCTACCGGTGAATCGAAATAAATTCTAGCTGTCAAGATTGAAGGATATTATCAATCACAATTAACCACTAACCACTCGTGAAAAGATATTTGTGTCGTTTAAAGTGATTATATGATTATATTGAATGAACTTGAAAGAATTAAAAAGTAAAATCGACTTGATATCTCTTAAGTGGAATACTTTATCTCCTCGTGCTAAGAGTGATGGTTAATTATGAAAATCGCTTTAGGTGTGGACCCTAACACGAAACGGTCGCAATCCATCATAGTTTGAGTAATTTAGAGTCGTATGAAAATTTTTTAAGTAAAGACTAAAGACAGATACTGAGATTTAGTTGATCAAGTTGTTAATGTACCAAACAGAAAAACACAAACCCATAAAGAAACTGCCAAAGATCGCCGTAACACACGATCACACAAATCAATCGTTGTTTATTTGTAATGCACAAGAATTCAAAGTTTCATTAATGATTGTGCTTACTTATCGTCGGTAATAGGAAATGACAGATTGGGATTGTGATCCATAGCTTCAATAACAAACAAAACCATTTTGTATTTTTTTTTTGTTTGTGTAAGAAAAATATGCTAAAACTTATTATATTTTTTTAATTTTCTAAAAAAGTAATCAAACTCAAGGGCCTAAAATTCGAGCCCTACGTACACACACAGCTGGTGTATATATTAAAGTTAAGTACAGTCCAATTTGTTGAAGCTGGCACCGACACGCATATATTATATAGTCTCTTCAGAATTAAATGTACAGAAAATATAACGAACCGAAACCCACATCGAAATTAATCACGCGTGGTGGATTCGTCGGCATCGCAAGATTTTGTTGCTCGCGTGAGTGGCGGCGTATTCTATTCTATTTGGTTATGTTATGGTTGCAGTTCTACCCACCAACAGCTACTAGCATTTAGAAAATGAAAATCCAATTCAACGGTCACTAGACCGTGTTTTCTTCTGAGAACATGAACACTGGTCTAAATTAGTGTATGGTCGTATTTGTCTGTTACTTAATTTGTATTTCGACCACTACTGAAGACCACTACACGGTCCATCCAGTGCTACAAAAAAATTGAGGCATTTAAAATATGATTCAACTAATTATGGATGCCAACTTATTTTCTCCCATTTACTTGCTTGTGCTTCAATTGAATTGAATTTCATTGACATATATAAATAAGATCCATAGAGATTTGTGTGTGTGTTGTTAGATCGAGATATATAGTATATAAATAGATCAAGTTTTTCTTCATTTACATTAATTACAAATACTTGTTAAGATGTGAAAGGAAAATTGAACTGTTCGAGTGTAAGAGTGAAGGAAGGGGTGTATACGAGTCGCATCTATGGACTTATGTACCCAATCATGCTACAAATTGTAAAGTGAAGAAAGTTGTTGAATACTTGACTTTCGATATTTGAATTTCAAACATGTAATTGGCATATATATTGTTTATATATAGAAAGTTTCCTTATAAAATATTCATGAAAAAAAGACAACGTGTTTTTACTTAAATTTTGGTCATATTTTTCTGAATAATGCGAATAATTTTCAATGATTAATGTTATCTTAAATGTGTGGACCACAAAAAACAATTATGCAATGTTGTGAACACATTGTAACCTTAATCAATCAATTATCAATATTATAGTTTTTTTGCCACGTATATAAATGCTACATAATAACACCGTGTTGATTATTTTATTTTTATTTTGAATAACCTTTCGTAATTAGATTTTTAAAATTAATTTGAATAATTACGGTCAATATATAATCTTCTTTCTTTGATTTATTTTCTTTGACCACTCCTTACACGTTTGATTCTTCAATAGTTTTTACCTTATTGTTGGCTTTCTAGAGACAAATTTCACCATTAAATCAATGCTTTTTTTTCTTCTCATCATTTATTCTCTTGTTAGGCACTTCTACGTCACCATTGTCCCAACTATTCTCTTATTCCTCACGACAGTCCCAACTATTATTTCGTTATTCTTTAAATTAAGATGGAATTAATTTTCATGCACGTTCTGAGCGAGATGAACTCTTCAAAATTTGGAATCCGTCAACAAATGGACTTAAAAGGTTGTCTATGTTAAGATTGTTGGTGAAATTAACTGTGATGGACAAATGTATGCTAATAAACTCTGTAAAAACGTCAAGAAAGAACACAATTAATATTTAATAGAGATATTTCCTATTTTATTTATACATGTATGTTTTTATTTTTAGTTATATAAAATTATTACTTTACTATAGTACTTTAGCCTGTTTATTTTATATAATTACAATTTTATTATAAACAAATACTTTTAAATATATACATTATATTATAATTAACATTAAAATTTATAATAAATAAATATTTTTAACATATAAATTATATTTTATATTTATGCGAAACAATTTATATTATGATACAAGATTATTTTTAACTATCAGTAATTCTTTTTAAAATAGTGAAATTTAATTTAAAAAATAAATAAATAAGTAAATAAAAGAAATAAAAGATAGACTAAATAAAAAAATAGATAAAAAGAAATAAGGTATTAAGAAATTTTTCTAAAATTGCTTTCGTCAAAGAAAAACATAGAAAAAAAATAAACACATTAATATATAGCAATTCAAATTTAAATTTTTGAATGTTCATCAACTCTCTTAACATTAATCTATCTCCAATCCGCTGCATATATAAATTAAAGTAACTATATAAAATAGAATATTTTTAGTTATTTTTTTTAACAATATTGTTTTAAAAAATTTTCCTCAACCACTTATATTTTTTAATTTTAAGCTATCATTTTTAATATCTTTAGTTCTATATTTAATTTTAATATTTTTTAAAAGATATAATAAATAATTAAAAATTACAATGCATTGTAATATAAATTATTTATTATAAATTTAAAGTATAATATATTTTTAGAAATATTTACAATTTATCTATTCAGGATTATTTATCTATTATAAATTTTAGTCATATAAAATAATATTAGTAATTTATAATTTTTCATTAATTTTATTTAGTTACATAACATTTTTCTCGCCAAAATATAAATTTTTATTTTTAATTTATAAAAATCCATAATTGTATTAATTTATGTTCTTATAATTTAATTTAAATATATTTCTTTTGATGTTATTTTTATATTTTGAGACATTAACATTGAGTTATTGTAATATAACATATTTTTCTTAATTAATATCAAAATAAAATTAAAATATAGTATATTAAAAATAACTTATATTTCAACCCATCAAAATTAATAAATTGAAATTTAAAAATAACATAAAAATTAATATATTAGAACTAAATTAAAAATATCTAAATAAATTATATTTTTAAAAGAAGTATATTAAAAAATAAATTAATGTATTGAAAATAAAAATCATATTAAAAACAATAAAATCATTGTTTAAAGGACCTACGTTTTAACATTGTTCCCAACATTGTATATTTTTAATTTACCAAATAAAATCATTCGTCATACTATACTAAAAGAATAAATTATAAAAGTGAATTATATATAATTACTTTATTTATATAAAGTAATAAATATATTAATTAAATAAATTACACACTTAAAAATAATATAATTATCTTAATTAAAAATATTATTAATTATCCTAATTAGTATTATTTCTTTTGTTAGTCATCCATACTAAATTAATTATAATTAGTTATAAAAATTAAAAAAAGACAATAAAAAAAATGTCAAAATCTTAAAATGGTAAAAAAAATTTCAAAAAATAAAACCAAATAAAGTCATATTTGTAAAGATTAAAATTATATTTAAATATTTAATTTATACATAACAATATGTTTTATGTAGAATTTATATTTTAATTATATACCGTTAATGCGGTTCATTCAATTACCTATCAATTCAATAGCCTGATTGAGTTGATGACCGGTATAATTTTGATAACATGAATCTGCTCATTACTTATCAAAATGATCAAAATTTATATAAAAAAATCATTTTTATCTAATAATTTCTTAAATCAATTATAAAAGGATACTACTAACTCATATATAAGTGAATAATATATATTATATTGTTTTCTCTTTCAACTTATTTTAGCTTTTTATATATATTTCTTAACTCAACTTTGTTTTCTATAAATATAATGCTTTGCACAAGGTTACAGATTAAAAAAAAAATGAAATAAAACATAATTTGTTGAAAAATATTACATATATTTGTTTGAATTTAATATATTTTTATTTTTATAAATATAACTTTGTCTAACTTTAATTTTTACAATTTTTTTCTTATTTTTAAATTTTCACATTTTGTTAGTGTTATCTCTTAATTTTTACCATTAACTCTCAGTAATTTAGCACTTACATGGCTAAAACAACAGAGAATTAATTAAGAAGATTAAAGTAATGAAAAAAATACATTAAATTAAAATAAATAGACTATTTTTAAGTATATAATTTAATTAAATAATATATTTATTATTTTATATAAATAAGATAATTATATATATATATATACTTCTATAATTTATTTTATAATTTTTTATTTTTAATATATTGTAAACAATAACTTTTACTGTCTATAATTCACTAATTTACTTTTAATGTTTATATTTTTTATAAAAACTAATAATTTGTTTAGATAGTTATAACTTACTTTTAATATATTATTTTGATGTTACTTTTATATTTTAACTTCTTAATCTTGACTGATTGGAATATAATTTATTTTTATTTTTAAAGATAAAATTATTGTTTGTAATTAAAAAATTATATTATAATCAATCAAAATTAATAAATTAAAATATAAAAATAACATCAAAATGTTAAAAATAAATAAAAAATCTAAGAAAATTATACTTTTAAAAGAAATACAATGTTAAAAATACAATGCTAAAATAAATTAATCAATTGAAAAGTAAGAACGATATTAAAAGTAATAAAAAATTGTTCATGATATATTAAAAATTAAAAATAAATTATAAAAGTAATTATGTGTAATTATTTTATTTATATAAAATAATAAATATATTATTTAATTAATTACATACCTAAAAATAATTTATTTATTTTAATTAAAAATATTTTTATTATATTCCTTATATTAATTAATATTTTTATATCGTTAGTCATGTCAATATTAAACTAGTTAACTAGAATTAATAATAAAGATTGAAAAAGAATACTGAAGTATCAAAAGATCGAAAAATAGTAAAAAAAATATTTGTAAGGATTTAAATCAAATAGTCACGTTGGCAAGGATATAAAACATATTTAAGCCAATTTATTAGGATAATGTTAACAAAATAAAAAAATATTATGAATTTTGATTAATCACTACAAAATAAATAAAAAATACTAGTATGCAAATAATGTTGGGAAAAACATGTTAAAATTGTTAAAATTAAATTCAAAATTAAAATAGTTAAAATTTTATTTACCATCTATGATGTAATAAGGTAGATTAATTAGTTTTGTTTTGACTTCTTTTCAAAATAAAATTTTATACAATCTTAATTATAAACTGATTATTAATGATTTTGTAACATAAAATATAAAAAGGACAATATTCAAAGATTAAGACAACAATATTTTCTTGGTTCACCTATAGTAAAAAAAAATTTAATAAATGACCCTATTTTTTATTATAATAATACGTTAATAAGAAAAATAAATTCCTATTCAATTTATAAAAAGACATGCTCTGACGTCTTTTGTTTTATTCTTACCTCCTGTCAAGGGAATTTAGTCTAATAGTTGGTCTCTTAGATTCAATGCACCTAAAGAATAAAAAACCTTATGACTTTATACCAACGGCAATATACCTGTAAAGCATAGGTTTTGGCACTAGTATGCTAACATACACATTCTACACATTCTAAAAATTAGAAGTGACAAAATCGTTAAGTTGGATTCAAAAAATTTTCATCTAAATAGAAATGAACTAATTTAACCTAGTTTATATGGTTAGATTGAATTCCAAAAAATTAATCTGTTTAGTTTGATTTTTTTTTAAAATTTATTTTAAAAAATTAATGTAAGTATTTTTTTTTAAATTAAATTGATTCAATCATACAAAATATTTGTCTATATAAAAATTGGATTGAATTAGACTAACTTACTTTTCCTCCTTGATATGCAGACCACCCATTTGATAATTCTAGTAAAAATTATAATAATTATCTTTATAAGTCTTACCTTCATCACATCAGAATCATCATAAATTTTTTATGCATATTTTCTAACTTTACATTCTTAATTAACACCTTGTAAATACTACTTTGAACATTGCAGTTTTTGTAAATGCAACACTGGAGTTCAACTCGTGTAGGATAGAGGAAATTTCATTTATTACTAGAAAATTTAAAATTTGTTATCAAATAATTTTGTGGCTAATTTTAAAATTAATAATTATTTTTAGCTAATTTCTAGTAAAAATAATTAGTTACAAAATTACTATAATATTAATAATAACATGAAATAAGTAGTAAATTAGCTAAAAAAATAATCTTAATTAATTTGTAGTAAATTTTTAAAATTTATAGTTATTTTCTGGTTAATTTGTAGTAATAAGAAGTATAAATGAATATAACTTAAATTTAGTTAGAAAAAAATAATATTCTAGTTAATTAATAATTAATTAGATAAAATTTTAACTACTAATTTAAATAATAACTAAAATTAGTAGCAAAATCAAAAAAATATTGTGATAAACAATTTTTAATCCACGTCCATGATCTTTTTTTAATTAACCTCAATATCTCCTCCCTCCTTCGTCTCAGTATTATTTTCCTTTTTATATCTCTACTTTTATTTTTTCTTTCTTCTTGTTACCTATAACCGAATTAAATCAAGAATTTTGAGTAAATTTATTACAAATTAAATTTATGTTTGTTTAAAATAACAAAACTTTTTTTTTAAAGAAACGGTTATTTTATGAAATTTTATTCAAAATAGTGTTTGACTTTAATTAGATTTTATATTGTTTGTAGTTTTAAATTATTTTTAAAAGATGAAACAATGCATGGAAAATTAAAAATAAAATAAAATTTAAAAAGAAGGTATTCGTTTACAAAAAAAAAAAAAAACTGGAACAGACGGACCTATTATTTTTCTTCCCATCTCATTCCTTTCTATTAATTAGTGTAGTATTTGACTTAGCTTATTTTAAAATTTTTCTTCTACTTAAAAAAGAATATATAAGCCAAACATAATTTTAAAGAAAATGAGTTTTAAATAATTTTTTTTAATGAAACTTTTTTTAAGAGTTTTTATCTTCTACTTAAATCTGATTTTCCATTTGAAATTTCAAGATTTAATAACACGTCATTATTCCAAAAGTTTTAACTTAAATTAATTTTTAATCTTAAAAAATAATAAAATTAACTATCAAATGAATTTAACTTTAAATTCGCAATATCTTACTTTTTAACTTTAAAGTAAATTTTAAACTAAAAAAATCAAATTAACAAACAAATGCGTGGATGAATTAACATAACACTATGATTAGTTTAATTAATAATCTTGAATTCTTGAATTCAAACTTAGGTTAGGTATGTTAACACTAATAAATATTAAAAAACTTTATCATTTATAATAATCTACTCAGTTTAAATAAGATTGTGTTTAATAAAAAAACACATGATTTCTAAACAAAACAAAAGAATCAAACTAAAGAGTATACCTAAAATATATTTAGTTTTTGGTCCCAAAGACAAAGAGGATAGCTAGGGTGAAGAAGAGATAAGAATCAGTCTCTCTCTTGGGTTAAAAAAATGTGTGGGTGATTTCATAATTTACAAACATAGCACGAGAGACATGCAGGCATAACGACGACAGGGAGGGAGGAAAAGCTCAAGGCATGCAGTCCCAATTCAGAGTTCCTAGAAGAAGAAAACACGAGCCATGGTACATGCCATGGCTTATCCAATGTTCAACGCCAAATTAATAGCATTTCTACTGCATCATATATATATATATATGGCAATATATACGTCCTTTTCCATCTTACTTATATTATCACGTTCTTTGAACACGCTCCACTTCCTGCGTGCATTATTATTCTGCCTCTCAAACATTCAACTGTGTAAACCAGTATATACACAGCAGACAATTCAGAAATTATCCAATCCATTAACGAGCCGAAATTAATGGCTTTTTGAGAACACCTAGATGTAAAGGACTTATTCAAATTGGAAAGTCGAGCATCACCTTGACTTTCATCAACAATTTTTCATTTCTTTTAAATTAATTCTTATGTATGTCGCGCGTGTTTAGACCAGATGTGAATGTATAAATTACAAGAGAATAAGTATTTTATTTATTTATTTTTCTAAACATATACTTAATTAGTTTAAGAAAATTTAATAAAAATACATAATTAATTTAAAGAATTTAAATTCGGTGTAAAAAGTTACAAATGTTATATTTACTTTTTAAAGAAAAATAATCAATTTTATTTTGATATATATATGAAATAAAATATTTCTGAAAATTTTAATATATCTTCTTGTACATTTTAAAACCGATTATTTTAATGATAATGTGAGATTATACTCAAAGAATCATATGGCACGGATATCAAATTTAATTTTAATTTTAATTATCATAAAAATATAAAAATATTGACACAATATAATTAAAATAAATAACAATTAATATTATGCATACTAAATTGACAATTAATTTTGAAAGAAATATGAAAAATACAAAAAAAAAACTTTCAATATTTCATTTTTATAACTAATTAAAAAAAAGATGAAATTACTATTTGTTCATTTGAAACTTTAAAAAGATAAAATAATTTATCTTCACAAAAATTAGATATTTTAAAATTTGAAAAGATGAAAAGAGAGATAAATAATGTAGAAAATAAGGAAAGAAGAAGATAAAAAGAACATAAATTTTTAAAGAGAATAAAACAATAGTATAAAAAATATAAATAAACATTTAGTGAAATAAATATTGATTTTTTTTTATCTTGTTGGAGTGTAGATGTGAAGAACCAATCAAGAGAAGATAATATGTTGTTATAAAATCTTATTAGATTTTTAGTTGACATGAAATTTTGAATGAGATGGGAAAAAGCATAAAATAAAATGCATAAAAAAATAATATAGTATAAAAAAATGAATTATTCATATATATATATATATATATATATATATATATATATATATATATATATATATATATATTCTACTAGAAAATTTAAAATTTGCTACAAAATAATTTTGTGGTTAATTTTAAAAATAATAGTTATTTTGTAGCTAATTTCTAGTAAAAATAATTAACTACAAAATTACTACAATATTGAATGGTAGCATGAAATAAGTAGCAAATTAACTAGGAAAATAATTTTAGTTAATTTGTAGTGAATTTTTTAAAATTTGTAGTTATTTCCTAGCTAATTTGTAGTAATAGGAAGTATAAATGAATATAATTTCAATTTAGCTAGAAAAAATAATTTTCTAGTTAATTAATAGTTAATTAGCTAGGATTTAGCTACTAATTTAAATGGTATCTAAAATTAGTAGTAAAATCAAAAAATTCTTGTAGTATATATATATATATATATATATTACACTATTAACGTTTATTATCTTGAAAGATTGCAACCGATAAATCCCCTTAAAATATATATATGTATTTTTAATTTTATGATACGTGTTTGTTTTAATATTATATTCGGTTAATATATTTTTCTTTTAACTATTCTTAAAATACATTTTTTAATTTTAATTGTTTTTAATTAATATTCAATTTCTTCTACCAATATTAGGTATAAGGAGAAATTTAAAAATCCTTACAATTAATGCAATTTTTATCAATTTATTTATTTCAAAACTTAAAGATGCGAATATTTGTATTTTTATTTTAATTAAACTTTTATTGTCAATAAGAATATTTTTTTATCAAAGAAATCCATCTTTTAAAAAATATTTTTAATTCATGTTTTTTTTCCACTTATATTTATGAATATATGTACAATGCATGCAATATATAATAATTTATATACAAAGCTTATCTTAAACTTTAAAAGAAATAGAAGGAGAGACAATGATTGGGTCCAAATCACCTATGCATTCGTTGTTCTTTTTAACTTATCATGACGACCCTTTATAAATCATTTGCTCGTTCTTCAAAATAACAACCCTCAAAGTAAACAATTTAATTGCATAGTGATAGTTACTGTTTAGAGGCAGTAAAATTAATCCGACCAAACCTGATCAATTATACTCGCCGTATGTTTAGGCACTAAAATTTAGATCAAATCAATTTCAGCTTTAACTTTTTAACTAATTCATTCGATTTTATTTTTTTTTTTATCGAGTTACACATTTTTAACCACACATCATCGTCGTAGTGGTGGTTGCTGCTGCCTAGGGTTTAGGGTAAAAAAATAATTTTTATACGTGGGTAGTATAAAAAATTGTATACTATTAATTAATTATAAATGTTATTAATATAATTTTAAAATAATTATTTATAAAAATTAATAAATTTATCATATATATATATATATATAAATTATTTTACTATTCACTCTTAATTAATTATAATTAACTAGCGTGTATAGGTATTAATCTCTTAAAATTATATTTTGAAATAAAATTTTCTTTATTTTAAGTTGTAATTAATTATGATTTTGATATAAATTAATTTAAATTTAAATTTAATAATCATGCATAGATAATATAAAATAATTTTATATTATCATCTAATCACATTTCATCTTTGACGTAATTTTTAAAATAATAATATAAAAATAAATAAAATTATCATATACATTGATTTGTTACTGAATAATATTTTAAAAATACGCATAATTTGTTTTATCTTTAAACTTTTACCTAAAACAAATAAGTGCATAAATGAAATAAACAAATATTTAAACTTTAATTATATATTTTTTTTCATTTAAACTTTATTTTATATATAGATATAGAAATTCTCTATTATTTATATACCTGTCAATGCATATATAATAATATGTTGAAAGTTTACAAATATTTATATAAAACGAAAATACATTTAAGTTCTATTATCTTAAGTACTTTAATTATTTAACAGATTTTTTTTATTTTATTTTTCATGTCATACACCTAGCTATATCCACATCCAATATAGAATTTCATAAATAAAATATAAAAGAAAATTATTAATAACATAGTTTTTAATGCACTCCTTCTAATATATTACTTATTTATTATTGATAACAAAATTATTAAAATTTTCAAAATCATATAAATCTTATTTCTATTTAATGAATCTCCGCTGATAAATTTATATATATTTTTTTAAAAATTAACTAATAATTAATATTATATTAAAATAAATATATTAAAAAATGTCACACCAACTCTTCACACTCTAAATAACTCTAAACATTATTGGAATATATGAATCAACAAAGTTATTCTAACTTAAATTAATAATCATAAAATTAAATATTAAATATTTAATTATATTTAACACTTAAAAAAAAATTATGCTCATAATAATCTTACACAACAACTTGTCAAGTAGAGGATATATATGAGAAAAATCCAAAGTTTGGTCCAATAATTTTTCAGTCAAACATATTTCACTCACGGCTCGCGGCGCTTTAATCCTTATTTGAATTGACCTCTTAAATTGCTGTGCTTGTGCATGCATCATGTCACATGCATAATCATGCATGCATATTGACTTGAGTCAAGACAGTTGTCTTTTACAGCTTTTTAGTTAGCTGAATTGCATGCTAAGATAAAAGTTAGTAAAACCCTACTTATGTGAATCCCATTCAACTTTAATTTGTGGTTAAAAATGTGTAACATTTGTGCAAGATCGTGGATTAGTCCGAACTCCGAAACGACAATGATAAATATAACGTTTTTTTTATGTTACAAACAACTTATATATACTTTATTTTTATTGTTAAAGGTGTTGTTTAGTAGGAGTCTTTCTTTAAGTTTTTGAATCTTAATGGAATGTTAAATTCTCATGTTTAATACGATTTAAAAAAAAAACTTACTAGAAAATTAAAAGATTGTTTTGTTTTCATCTTTCATTGCACAAATATATATATTTTTTACTTTATTTCCTAATTTAAAAAAAATTGTATAAGAAGTAGTGATTCTTTCAATCATAATACGACGGGTGAAAAACCAAAATTCTCATAAAAATAAAAAAGTTTTAACTATATTCATGAAATAGATTGAATTATGAATTTAGTCTTTTATATGTTTTTCGTTTAATCCGCATATGTTTAAAGTCTACATTTTTTATCTCTACATGAAAAAATGTCTATAAATTAGTCCCCACTGTTTACTAAAAACATAAGTGTTAAGATTTTTTTTCAAACAGAGATTAAAACGAAAAATAATATGTCAAATATAGAGACTAAAGTATAACCTTTTCATATATAGAAACTAAAATGAAAAACGTTATTGACGAAATCTAATATTGCTGTACTTTTTGTAAATGGTAGAAATCATTTCGTAAACGTTTTTCATACATATGTGGACTAAAATATGGAGTTTTTTAATATAAGAATTAAAAATAATATAAAGTGTAAAGACCAAAATTTTAATTTAACCCATAAAAATATCAACTTCTATATGATGATTTAATTTGAGTACTCATTTTAAGGTGCAAGATTCTCATTGTTTCTATTCTCTCAATTTATTCAAATTTTTATATTCTCTTTTTTTTCTCCTTTATAGGGTAATTTTTACACACAATTTATGAGAATAATATTTATCTTGTAAGTTTTTTATATATATATATATATATATATATATATATATATATATATATATATATATATTTTAAATTTATCGTTATTATGAGTATTTTTCTTGTACATATTACGAGTATGTTATTATCTTTACATTTAAATTTAATTTAAATCATATCTTATTTTAAATACATGTACTATTATTTTCAAATTTAAATTATACTGTATTAATTATTTTTATTATGATATTGTATTATCTTCAAATTCAAATTATATCTTATTTTATTTTAAGTTCTAAAAAATCCTGAAAATTTAAATTAATTAAAATTTATTTTTATTTTTTTATTAATTTATCTTTATATTATAAATTTGTATCATCATCTTAAAAAAATTATTTTTAATAGTTATTCTTCAACGAGAATATTTTTAAAAAATATTCTTAAATGAGTGTTTTTAGGAGTTAATTAACGTGACTTTCATTCAGTCACGTGTGTTATTCTAATTTTATATATTGAAAATTTAATTTAATTTTTATTTTTTATTTTTTAAATATATTTCTTAACTATTTACCTCTTTCAATAAACTATTAATTTCATTTTTTTTTCTAAATTTAATTTCAAAAATTTTCAAAAGATTATTATTTATTAAAAATAACCTTAAATAACAATATAAACGGTTTATCATAAATTTAAAATATAATTTATTATAAATTTTAATTATATAAAAACAAATATTTATTTTTATATTGTACAAACTAAACTAAAATACTAGTTTGATTCATTAAAAAATATAATAAAATATTTTTTTAATTATATAATTAAAAGATTGTATAAAAACAAATATTTAACCTCGATCTGCAAGAATAATGCTAGTTATCTAACATTTTCATGAATGCTTTAAGTATATTAAATGTGTGTGTAATATTTTAAAAAATCACAATTCTTAATAAAAAAAAAAATTATATGTTAACGAAGTAAAATAATTTTATATTATTATTTAGTCACAAATTAAATTATGTATAATAAATTTATTAATTTTTGTAATAATTATTTTAAAAATTATCCTCAACAATGATATGTAATTAAATGATAATATAATTTTTTTTATCCGTCAATTGATAACCATTAAATTCATTCATAATGCAAAACATGATTTAAAAAAAAAATCTACGTATCAAACACCTTAAGAACAAAGTAGGCTAATTTTGTAATTCCATTTTTAACCTATGAAAAGAAAAGAAAAAAAAAGGACTAAGAGTAATTCCTAACAAACATCACTCTCAAGGACTCAGTAAATAGTAGGTTGGTAAGGCTGGAGATACCTGAAAACAGCTCAACATTTTCCTTATAATTTCTATACATTTTGTTTATTGAGTATTATTTAATTTTATCATAAAATATTTTAAAAAATTACGTAAAACTAGAATATCTTGTGGAGAGTGTGTATGGGCCAATGGATTGATAACTATACGATCCAACAAGTTCAGCCCAATGAGATGCCCCCTGTCTCTCTCACTCTTCCTTCGGTTAATGACATCAATTTGGAGAGGAATCTTACTGTATTATCAATGTCCCCATCAAATATCAATGCTTTTGCTTTCTTATAAATTCCACTTCCAATTCGAATCACAGAACCCAGACGTGTAAATATGTAATATAAAATCAAAATTATAGGGACAAAAAATCTAACTCATAAGATTACAATGCTTAACTTAGATTTGTTTTTGTAATCAGTGATTAGAAAATGATAAGGTGTTATAATTACGAGTTTCGCGTGTTGTACTGCACCGCTGTGGTACGTTGTTTGTTTGGATCGTTTTGGATAAAAGAAGGAAGACCGTGTAAAATGAACAGGAAAATTTGGGTCCCATTTCAGAGCAGTCACTGGGTACCTTACATGAGAAAAATAAAAATAAAAAACACAAGAGGGGAAAAAAATGTCCCCATCAATACAAAACAACAGAACTAATTAATGATATTTAAGAGGGAAATATATGCTTTTATATTTTTCTTTGGCAATTGGGATTTGGGAGAATACATGCCAAAATTATTAATTAAAAAAAAAGTTCTGATTATGACACAGACAATAATAAAAAGAAAAAATAAGAGTAAATAATTAGGTAAACATATATGGATTTTTTCTACCATAAAAAATTTATTTATGAATTTTAAATTATCGAAAATATTTCTTTTGAGGGAAGTTATAAGAATTAAAGACGTGTATTTAAACTTATAGCATGGTTGGGTGTATTAAAAATATTTACGAGAGAAAATTTATTTTTATATTTACGAGAGAAAATTTATTTTAAAAAATGTAAATACATTTAGTAAAATAATTAAAAGTGAAAAAAAATAATTGAGTTTTTTTCTCAGTATAATTTTTTATGCACCGTCAGTTAAGTTTTACACTATCAATAATTAAAAAAACCATAAAATCATACTTAGTATGATTTTTAAGATAATAATTATAAAAATTAATAAATTTATCAAAGATAATATATTATGATATAAAAATTATTTGCAAGTACGCTATTTTTTCTATAACTTAATAACATATTACTACAGTTTTTCAAATGATTTATGTTGCAGACAAACTTATTTAACTAAATAAAAGATCAAATCAACACAACTATTTTTAACAAAATTATCTAACACACGCCATCTAATGTTATGTTGTAACATTATTATAAGAGTTTAATATCTTTAGTAGTTTTGTCATTATCATGAATAGCCTTTTTTCTTACTAATGATGTGATAACTTATAGTACAGTTATTTGATAATAGTACAGTTATTTGATCTCAACGAATTAATCCTTTAATGTTTACATTCAAATTTGATTGATACTTTCTCATTTTCTAACTACTTAAGATCAACAAATCTATACTTATATCATAATAGAAAAAAAACACAAATAAATTAGACGTCAAGTTAGACCCAAGAGTGTAGGTAAATTTAGTCCAACATATAAAATTTAGATTATCTGTAAAAAAAAAAAAGTTTAAATTTGAATTATTTATTTAGACAAACTCGGTTATAAGCATGAATTTAACTTATTTAAAAAGATTGAGCTTGGATTTGTTTAGTTCATTAATAATTTTATTATTTTTATTTTTAGAATTTTTCTTAAATTATTTTTAACTTTATCAATTTAGTATTTAATAAATATTTATTATTAAATAATAATTTATAAAGGTAAATATGTACTCTACATGTAATATGAGATACAAATTTTAGAACATAGATTATACAAATGAGTTAGTTATAAATTGTTAATATTAAGTTTATAAAGCTTGAGTTTCACTTATTTAAATAATTAACTCAATTTCAAATTTAATTTTATTTACTCAATTGAACAAATGAGTTTGATTGAACCTTTAATGAGTCAAACAAGAATAATTTACATACTTAATTCATGTATACTTTTAGAAAAATTTGATAAAAGATAAGTTTTTTTATACTCGAAAATCATAATTTTTAGAATTTATGAAATCCTGGAATTATAAATATCAGGAATCACAATTTTTAGAAAAGACTAAAATCCATTTGGTTAATTATAAATATTAGTGAAAATATTTGTATCTTTCATGAAATTATAGTTTTTAGTTTTAATAGTACTTTCTTGACTATATAAGTGATTTTTTTAAAAATATATTTTTAAAAAAATAACTTCATTAGATAAATTTATGTAAAATTTTATGGTATAAATAATTTTTATAAACTTTAAATTATATGTTTGGATAAGTTTTATTGTAAAAATACGTTTTATAAATTTAAAATTATAAATATATTTGTACAATTTTTAATATTTTTTATTTAATAATTTATTAGTTAATACCTTCACAATTTTTAAATAATTAAAATAAAATATTTTAAAAGTATAATGTTTAATATACTAAAAAATTAAAATAATATATTTTAAATAATAACTTTTTAAAATTGTATTAAGTATATTAAGAATATTTGTTAGTATTTATTATTTTCAAATATATTTGTTTATCACATTTAATAAAAAAATATTTAAAAATTTATAATTAAATTAAATAGGTTAACGAGGATATTCTAATATTTTTGTATTATTAAATTTTTTTTCTCTGGGAAAAGTTAGTCAACTAAATAATATTTGTAAAATTTATATTGATTTGTGAACTAAAGATATGTTATGCTGTATTTATATTATACTTTTATTTAATTTATTATTTAATATTTCCTGCAATATTTTAAAATATATATTTAATTGTCATTCATTCAAATACAAGCAAGCAAATGTCTTTACCGGTGCCATCAACTTGTCTGGTTTTTAAACAAATGATTAGAAGTATGGTTACACAATAGTCTACAATTGTCTCCCACTTCTTATGTACTCCCTCAATTTTAAAGAATTTATTCCGTGTTAAATTATCTTTTACTCTGAGAATTTGATTTGTCTCAAAATATTTATTACTTTAGAATATCAACAAAACATTAATTATTTTGTTGACAATATCTACTTTTATTGTTATCTTGTTTAAATACTTAGTAATTTATAACTACACTTAAACTCTTTTAATAAAAATATTTTAGTTATTTTATCCTAATAATACATACATATACTTTTATATTATAAGTATGAATTATCAATTAAATAAGAGTATTTTTAAGGGTTATTATTCAACGTAAGTGTTTTTTATAAAAAAAACTTAAATAAATGTTTTTATTTTTTTATTCATTTCAAATATATATCTTAATTTTAATTTTAAATTTAATTTGATTTAATAGGTCCTAAAAAAATTCTTGAACATTTCGATTTATTATCTTTTTTATCTTTATTTGTATAGTTATTTTTCTTAATTACTTATCTCTTTTATCTATCATTTTCATATTTATTTTTAAATTAAATTTTAATATTTTTAAATTTTATTAATAATTAAAATAACTTTATATCACTATATAAATTTTAGTTTTATAAAAATAAACATTTATTATGCTCATTACACATACTAAAATACTTTTTATATTTTGAGATAAAAATTAATATCTATCATTTAAATTGACAGATGTTTTAATTATAGCAATTATTATGATAATATTTAACTAAAGTATTTTTTATTAAAGGATTTAAATTAAATTTGTAAATTAATTAAATATTGAACTAAGATACTAAAAAATAATTTATTTAGAAATATAACTAATACTCATTTAATATTTTAAAATGGCATATACTTTCAAACAACTAGAAACTTTTAAATAATTGGGAACGAAGTGAATATTTAGTATTCAAATTGATTGCATTTGTATTATGTAGCATTATTATTATAAAGGGTTGCCACCAAACAAGCCAAAACAAGTCAAATAATATTTCTTGTTTATGATAATTGGGGTGTCATTTATTATTATTATTATTATTATGTATGAGTAATGTGAGAGAGAAAATGAGTTGATAACATTAGACCAGTCAAATGTACTGCGTCTGCATGGGAACGAGTTACTGCTTTTAAAGATTTCCGCATTTTATGTGTCCAGCTGAGATCTTTATATATAGAGACCTTGCCCTTTTGGTTTTGTCACAGACCAACTTTTCCTCACTCCTTCACACCACTGCCTCCCTTTCTTCCATCACTTTCCTCATTACTTGCATTTTCTAAATACCTCTCTCTCACACTACACAAAACATGGCAGCTTTTTCATACCAGTACCACCCTTTTCTTCTTGACCCAGCATTCTTTCCCACTCCTTCTTCTCCTCAGTTTCACCTCCCTCAGGAAACATCTTTTAATGTCACAAACCAGGAGACTAGCTGTGTTGACCAAAGCTCCAAGATCACCATCAGTGACAATGAGCCTTCTGTCACTAAAAACCTTAGTCCTCAGTCCTCCATAGTCGTCGACAAGCTTGAAACTGGTGAACAGGTCACTCAGAAGGTCACTCCTGTGGAGAAGAAGAGAAGAACCAGAAATGGATCTTCCTTGAGTAACCCCCCTTCCAAGGTAAATAAATTTCATTTCATTTTTATTGAAAATTACTCTCTCAGCTAGTTAGAGATATAAAAATTAGCAAACTTTTCGTAATAATTTGTGATTAGATGAGAGTATAAAGCTTTTTATCATGTAAGTAAGTATAAAAAGATTACTTACTCAAATAAGTTAGTGGTTTTTGTTGTATTAATTTGCTATACTATAATGTTTAATGTGTTAACCAAATTAATGTTGTGTTGTTTTAATTGTATTGTAGGATACTGCAAACAAGAAACAAAGGAAGAGCAATGGTGGGTTGAAAGAAGAGGAAAAGCCAAAAGAAGAGAAGAAGGATCAGAGAAAGTGTCCTGAAGAGCCCCCAACAGGTTATATCCACGTCAGAGCAAGAAGGGGTCAGGCAACGGATAGCCACAGCCTTGCTGAGAGGGTACTGTACTGATCTCTTAACAACTCGAAAATTATCTATGGCTGTGGGCCCCACTAATGTGCTGGCTTATAGGCCCTAGAGCTTTATCTTCATGTCTCGTTCTAATGTTGCAAGAAATTGGATTTCAGGTGAGAAGAGAGAAAATAAGCGAAAGGATGAAGGTGTTGCAACGGCTTGTGCCAGGCTGTGATAAGGTAGGTAAAGTAGAACTTCATGTCACACTTGCATGTAGGACCAATTATTATTATTTTTTTTTTAAGCAACTTTATCATTTAACTACTCCTTCGTTATCTTTTTGATTGGTTGTGTGCTTTGTGAATTCTTGCTAGAATTGCCCTTTATACGTTAGTTTTTCCCTTTTCTTCTGACAGCTTCATGTGGTTTGGTTTTTAACTAGGTAACTGGAAAGTCCCTTATGTTGGACGAAATAATCAATTATGTTCAGTCTTTACAGAATCAAGTTGAGGTACCCTCAATATACTCTTTTTTTTTTCTTTCTTTTTAACCTTAATTATTCATTACCTTTATATACATAATGTGTACTGTATACTAACAACCTAGCTATGACTCTAATTTCTGCAGTTCTTGTCAATGAAGCTTGCTTCCGTGAATCCCATGTTTTATGACTTGGCAACAGACCTAGACACCCTCATGGTTAGATCAGAGGTGAGGATTGAGGAAGAAAAAATCAATTTCCATGTGCTAGTGGCATATATATAAGTAGATGACTCATCAAATTAAAATGTCTAATCATGAAATTAACTTGGTTACTTTGAATTTTTCAGAAACTAAATAGCATGGCATCACCATCGCCCCCACTACCATCTGCGTCACATTGCAACAGCCCCAACCAAGCCACAACTTTTGCTGATACAATTACAACCACCATGACCCCCACCAACATCTTCCACACTACTAGTGACTATCTTTTGGATAATTCAGCTTCATTTTTTCTTCAAGGGCAGAGGCCAAATGTGTTCTCTGAGGAGGTATAAACAGAAATGGCCAAAAAGTAATTTAATTTTAATAAAAAAGAAAATATGGTTTTCTTTATTATTAATATTATTGACGAAAACAAAAACATCGTTTTCAGGATGCCGGTAGTCATTTCTGGGAAGCAGAGGACCAGAGACAAAAGTTTCTTCATCCATATGGATTCAGCAACAACTTATGTTCCTTTCATTAATATAAAATTCATAGACCTGCCCTACAAAACTACGAACATGTTGTAAGTTTTCAAATCCTGCCTCGTATTAAAAAATTATTATTATATAACTTAATAATATATATATGCATCCTGAGCCTGATATATTTTTAATATATACTTTTTCAGGATTTAGCTTTTACATTAGATAAGGAAATTCCAAAGAAGCACGAGAATGAGCCAAAAAGAAATTAGGCATTAGGAGGAAAAACCAAAGCTACGCTTGGTATCGGTATAAGTACATGAAAGGGTAATTCGTGGCGTGAAGACTCTGGCTTGGTTCCTAGTCCATTAGATTAAAGTGGCCTTTGAAGATGAATAAAGGGCACCAAAATTAATGGATGAAGAACCAAAAGGACAGAAAATACCGACCAAATAAGACCATATCTTTTATAGATCCATTGTTCTGTTCCAGTGATTTTTGACTCTCCAAGGACTTATGATGCACAAATTCCGAGAGACTATCAATCCTATAAACAGAGCAGACATTGAAATTTATGTCATGTAAATTATCAAAGTATTGATTCTTGTGGTGGCAGTTATTCTGTTGGTACAGTTAATTTCACCATTATTGAGAAATGAGGGGTTGATGCTACTGATCATGTTCTTGACATGACTGGCCATGCATTTGTTTGTTGCTCTAGCTAGCTTTTATGTATATGTATCTGCAGAATCTTCAGAGTTTTGGCATCATTATGATTATTGTTATAATTATTATTATTATTATTATTCATCCATCGACCCATTTCCATTTTTTCACAACACCCACACCGTCAAGTTTCGTTAATAAGATGATAAAAAACCATACAAATTGTTAGAGTTTAAATAACAATAATAATCAATTTTCATATGACTAATAAATTATGTAAATTGATTAACTAATTATTATTTATTTATCTTTTTACAATTCTCCATTAATTCCCTCTTTTCAGACGCTAATAAGTAATAGCTACCCAAACTCCACTGCTTAACGAGCCAAATGCATGCGCGCGTACCATAAGAAAAATCAGTGTAGTTTTAATACTGATTATAAGTCATATTTATATATCAATAGTAGAGTTGTGATCTTTTTTATATTGTTAATTATATGTAATTAAGGTGTGTGCTTGCGTTACTCCATCAAAATAGGAAAAAACAATTTACTTCAACTATTAAAAAAGAGCAAGGGAATTGACGTGACAATTTTTTGTTTCCATAGACAAAGGAGTTCTGTCTTTGTACAAGGATAGAACTGTCAAACAGCGAAGTAGATCTTCTATGCTTTCAGAGGGCATGTGCTATGGGAACACAGCATTCATCCCAAGCTGTGTGCATTGAACCATTACTAAAATTTGGCAAGGCCAAGATAGAAATGTTAAGTACAGACAATGACATTTTACAAATAGCTCATAAAGACGTGGTTAATTTTATTTGTTATCTTAAAAGTTTTGAAACACGGTTCACGCTTCTTTATGATTGATGTGATCAATTAACAAGGGAGTGAGAAATTCCAACTTTTTATGTTACGGTTAACTAAAGGATCAATTGTTATTATAATTATTATGAAGATGAAATTAAAGCCATAGCAATTTAAAGATCGTCTTTAATATAGAGCTTGACCTTAATTATTTGAGAGGATGGGAAATTAAAATTTTCCCTTTGAATATCCCTATCAAATAATGGGTTTGGGAGATGGTGGTGTGAAAACTAAGAGAAGTTTGTTCTAACTACTTTGAAATTGGTGTGACAATATCTATGTATCAATCAATTATCTATTTATATTGACAAAGACTACAAATCAACATCAATTTATAGCAAATAAATAAATCCATAACAGAAAAAAAAAAAGACTATCAGCATTACACCACATACTCCATCTACCTCACAAATGCTACTTCTTTAAAGTTCTTCAATTATGAAAAGCCTATGTTTGTGGCACAAGATTAAACATGAAGACATGAAGAGTAGACGTTTACATAAAAGTAAAGACATAAAACGGATAAAAACAAAAGTCACACATGGTTTAATTACAAGAAAAATAGAAACCAATGCACATAAAATGAAGTGGAGAGAGAGAGAGAATTAATTTCATCCCCAAGCAACTAAAAGAATTCTTTTTCCCTTAAGCTATGCCTCTGTGGATATAGACAGTCCATGTGGATTTTGTGTTCCATCTGTTTTTTCTGTGTCGACCCGCATGTTGTATTGTCCTCACCAATCATATGCACCATCCTCTTCTATGTGTCTTTTCCAATTGAGGCTATAGAGATATACACAAGTTGATCAACTGGGTTTTGATGTATGTTGCATAACTAGCGTTAGTTACTAGAAAAGTGCTTGATTTTTATTCATCCGTATGTCTAATCCTACCCTTTTTCCAACAGACACTAGCCTGCTCTAGAACCAACTACTTCATCTAGATTCTCTATTCATCCTTGTAATTTTGCAAAAGAAATCTGAGTATTTGGTACCCACCAATTTATGCATGCCTAAAGGTATTAAAGTTGAGTGATAGCAATGGTGGATTATATTTTTCATATTTAATTATTTTGAATTTGAAATCATGACTCATCAATGCTGGATTTAGACACTGGAGAAACTGTTCTCTGGGCCGTTGATGCATATTTGTCACTTGGCTCCTGCAAGCATAACTAAGAAAAGCACATGACCAAGAAAGCAATGTTAAAAGTTGGAACACACTTCCCAACCAAACCAGTTTGAGAAGACAAGGTGCTGCCATTTGTTTAGCGATAAACAGATTTGTTGGTGCCCAAAGAAGTAAATGCTGTACATATTTGTTGCTCACCAACACGTCCATCTGCAATGAAGGGGTCCCCCCTGTTTTTAATATTTTAGGGTTCCCTCAACTGACAAGTAATGCAGTACTGGCTTTGTCTCTGCTTGCAATTGATAAAACTTCTTATTTCACCTTTTCTTTTCCTTTTTTTCTTCCTACGTTTTAAATTGTCATCACCCCTTCTAATCATAATTCTTTATATGGTAAAATATTGTAAAATAAATACAACTGATACGGTCACAGCAATTATCATTACTATGGAATCTGACTTCAACAATCTTTAATGTTGGGTTGAAATCGCGTTGATATAACCATTACCAAACATCACCTTGTAATACTTAGGGTCCTATGGATCATGGCTCATTCAATGTTGACGTTGAATTTAATAATGTTTATTCTTGTTAAGCCCTTAGCAATTAATATCTTCCTTCAAAATCTTCCATTGCTGATTTTCTGGATAACCCGTCCAAGTCCATTATTGATGCATGATTACCCTAAAAGCTTAAAGTTGTTAGCAAGAAGTACATGAATGGTTTCATATTTAATTCTATTTTGTGCTCAAATTTAACTTCGGTTTAAAGAACAGTGTATTAAGAAATAAACGTCAAATAAGGAATTTCCCCGAGGAGAGTGCATTTTATATGATAAAATCAATTTATAACTATTAATTAGAACTTAATAATTTAATTAAATTAATCTTAGAATTTATTATACATATATTTAATTTTTATTATAATTTTAATCATTAATTTTTTATTTAATTTCTCTGTCTACACTTATTCCTACACTCCTTTACTTTGGAGGAATTGGATTCCTATATCACTCGGTCACAAAAGATCTGATGTTATATATATCATAATTTCAAAAGTTTAAGTTAGGTTAAATTATGCAGTTGATTTTTAAATTATTTAAACTTTTTTATATAGGTCTCTAAACTAAAAAAAAAATCTCTGAATTAGTTTATGGTGACTTTAAACTGTCAAAAATTAATAATTTATGACAATTAAAAAATTTTTAGAGATTCAAATAAAAAAATAATTTATGAATTTACATAAAAATTTTTCAAATAATTTAACGACGAATTGAGTTATTTAATTTAAGCTATTAAGTGAAAACAGATAGTTACATCTTGCTGTAGGATTCTTCACTGCTAAAAGTCCACAACTGTACAATATAGAGAGGAAAAATAAACTGAGAAGAGAAAATAAGTGTTTCCAAACAAATCTTTTATTTGAGAGAAGCAATTGCAGTTTTGCTGTCAAACAACAATGCAACTGCCTCCCAAGGTTGCAAGTGATGGAGATAGAGTTTTTGTTTTTTTTTTTTTGGGGGGGTGGGGTAAATTAAAAAAAAACTATATATATATATATATATATATATGTATGTATATATATAAAAACTTTTTTTTACTTCTTAACAAATTTTAGGACATTATTTAAAAAAAACTCATTTATCACAATTTTTGGA
This sequence comes from Mucuna pruriens, assembly GCA_025330945.1. Lineage (NCBI taxonomy): Eukaryota > Viridiplantae > Streptophyta > Magnoliopsida > Fabales > Fabaceae > Mucuna > Mucuna pruriens. The sequence continues at coordinate 1,261,483 of JAENHJ010000067.1, forward strand.
AATGGATTTTTAATTAAAAAAATGTTTTTTAAATAAATACATGGGACCTATTATTGTCTGTGGGTACAATCTATGACAAGTCGGCATCTAAACCCCTTCTGACTTGTATATATAAAGCAACAAGCATCAGCTTGACACATGTTAAAGTGTCTTCCTCAGACGGTGTAATAAAGAAGCTAGAGAAAGATTATTGAATTAATTTTAATTTGCAAAGTCTAGCTTAAGAAGGAAGGAATAAAGAAAAAAAAATCCCAAGTATATAAATGACATTTTCAATATGGATAATCACGTACTAGCTAGATAATCATAACGAATTATACGTCTCATCACTAATAATAGACTTATAGTTTGCCACGTAAAATCCCGTGGACCCTTCTCATTCCCCTTACTATGGTAAGCATGTACGAGTCATTAAAATCCGGAAGCTGAATCACCATTAATTACTAGTGCTGCTACTTTACAAACTTAGGTTTTAATAAAGTTCATGAAGTACCTCTGGAACCTCAGGACCATCGTTGTTTGGCAATGGTAACTTACAAAAAAAATAAAAGAGCATACCCTCACTACTGTAGCTTCGGTAATTTTCCAAACTCGTGCATCAATTTTCTTCATTGCTTCATCGACTGCGTTGGTAATTAAAGCTGCAGTATTTAATGACATAGGGTTCATGGGTTGGGACATAGCTAATCAAGAAGTACATAAGGTTCGTGCGTACGTAAGGGTGCATTAAATTTTTCCAGTGACTGAGTGTACCAAAACCAGTATTTGGTGTCCCAATTTTTTTTTTTTAATAAAAGTTTAGGAGTTCGTTTGATAAGAGTGAAACACTAAAAAAAAAAAAAAACCAAAGAAGAAAGAACGAAAATAAATCGAAATTGTTCTCACATGAAAATGACTAGAATTACCTCTTGAGAACTACTTTCCTAAAATTTCTTTCAATCACTGGTTTCTTTGCTCTATTAGTATTGGACGCGAGGATATTTACAAAAAGACATTTCGATGCTCAATTTAATTTTTTTGTTTCAGGAATTTCTATTTGTTATTAGAAAAACATACTTCTTGCTTTTTATCTTTTCTTTTTATAGTATTCATGATGTTAAAGGTACTTTATTGTACATTATGACATATCTTCTGTTATATGGATTAAACATTCTTTATTGTGTGTGTTTTGTTATTATTGTGACATGCATTTTCTAGTTGTTATTTGTTGGTTGTCGGACACCTAGATCCTTTAAGGTTTCAGTGTCCATTTTACTCTCGAATTAGGAAAAGGTCTAGCTTGCTCTCAAACATTCTTAGTACACATGCTTCCTATGCCTTGAGTTTCTTTTGAATGTAGAGACTTTGATTTTTTTTGTCTCTTATTGCCCTTTGTTTTGAACGAGGTGTTTTGATCATGGAGTTTCTTTTTCGAGAATTTGTGATATCTTTTGAAAATCGTGGTCATTAATGCATTGTTTCCAAACTTGGTGGGTGTCTCATGATATTTGTCAATTGTGTCCCTTGATCTCCGCATTCAAGTCACTTCACATTCGTCAATAAACTTTTGTGTATTTTGATGTTCGTTAATCATGTCCATTGATCTCAACTTTCAAATCGCTTAATATCTATCATTCCTTCAATCATTTCCTCTTTAAATAGTTACCTTTATAGTTTTCTTTTCCACTCATAGCACCTGTTTCTTTCTTCTTTCTGCTTTGGTCTTCTCTTTGCTGCCTTATACTTTCTCTATTACCTTTCATCTTCAGGTACATTGTTTTGACCTTGCTTGATCTTGCATTTCATCATGACTTCTAGTGATTCCTCCACTATTGCTAGTTCCTGTGGTGGGATGTTAGACGCCGAGGTGAACCCTATTGGCGCTTCCCCCAAAAGCTCTCCTTGCTGTGGTGGTAGAGCATGGAACCTCTTCGGTTAGAGTACCTTTTATGAGATCTAGAAGTCACCATACCCTTTGATTTTTTGAAATAGATATTCTCAATGTACTGAATATCACTCTCACTCAACTGGATCTCAATAGTTTGACTATTATGCAAGCTTTCAGGGTGGTATGCCACTGTTTCCATATAGAACCCATTGCAGCTAAGTTTCTTCACCATTACTCGATGTGTTAGTATTAGAAGTTTGGCTCCCTTAGTGTATCCATAAAATATGTCTTCTTAATTCTTACTTTTCTTCTTACAAAGACTTCAAAGGTGAATCTTTTAATGTTTGGGTTAATGCCGAGGGACATCAGAATTTTTCTGCTCGGATGGGCAACCTCGCTTTTTGTTATAATGACGGCGATTGAATAAGTTTAATGGTTGGGCGAGAAGTTGTTAAGGATGTTTTTTTCTCACTCCCCTTCTTGAGACTTGGCGAGTGAGTATATGGGGTTTTTATGTTTCATATTATTTGGTTGTCATTTGTTGGTAGCTCATATTCCTTTTTGTTTTTGTAGAGTTAATGGGAAAATTTGATTTTTGTGCTCTTAGGGCAAAATGGGTTGATAAGAAAAAAGTTTCCAAGAACGCCCTTGCTAGTCAAGAAGTCTTTGCTACACCGAATGTTCCCTCGACTACTTGTGTTGAGATAGATCTTCCTTCTATAGGTGATGGGTCTTCTTGTAATCCCAAGAGGAAAAATCCTTCTTCGGGTGTTGATTTTCCTTTGTCAATAAGGTTCTAGTTCTTTGTCAACTTCCCCCAACAATGTTCCTCTTCCTATAAATCCTAAGAGTCGGCTTATTCAAATTGCTCAAGTGACCATGGAGCCTAGTCGTCAATCACTTTTGGGTTGAGATTTTATGCCCTAGGGTATGATAGGTCCTGACTTCTTTTGGATGCCGACAAACATATGATGAGAAAGGTCGGTCCAGTTGCTGCAATGGAGTCTGTTTCAATTTTCCAGGTCTAATCTTAGGCTATGGCTCAATTTTGGAGTGAAGAATTTAAACGGTCTTGTGCTCAAAGTGTCACTCTATAGTCCAAGAGCGCCAAATTGGAGAAAAATCAAGAAGAATTGGACTATTTGAAGAATGAGTTAGGAGTTGTAAAGAAAGCTTCAGAGAATTTACTCAATGACTTGTCTATTGCCCAACCTAGGTTTGCAGCAAAAGAGGAACAATTGGCCAAGAGGAGGGAAATCAATGTTCTGTTGAAGTCGTAGGTCTCTTCTACCAAGATTATCTCCTCTTCTCTCCTTGCCGATATGGCTAACTCGACTGAGTCCTTGGAGACTAATAAGGCACTATTGAAGTCTAGAGAGGAAGACTTAGAGGAGGCCAAGACAACCATTTTAGTACAACATGAAGAAGGTTTTGTGAAAGTTGTTTGCCAATTTTTTGTGATAGCCTCTTCTCTTGACATAAGCATGATGAACATGTGTAAAGATGTAAAGGACGAAAACATCATGATTGAGAACAATTATATAATATTTAGGTAGAGCATTAAAGTAGGCTAACATCCTTTTTGTGTAATTTTACGCTAAGTGGTAGTTGTTGTAAAATGTAATTTTTACTCTAATGCAGATTTTTGAGCTTATCTCTTTAATATTAATATAGAATTCATTTTTGAATAGACTTCTTCTATTTTATGAGTGGTTTGATTCCTCGTATAGACCTTAGTAAGTAGGTCCATTTTTTAGAATCTTGGTGTTTCTTGTATAGACTTTGGCAAGTAGGTCTATTTTTTAGAATTTTTTATTTATTTCCTATATAGACTCGTTGTTGACCTATTTTTGAAAATCTTTAATTTATTTATCGAATAGGCTCGTTGTCAACCTATTTTTGAGAATCTTCAATTTATTTCTCGTATAAGCTCATTGTCAACCTTTTTTTTAGAATCTTCAATTTGTTTCTTGTATAAACTCGTTGTCGACCTTTTTTTAAGATTCTTCAATTTCTCGTATAGACCTTTACAGGTTGATCTATTTTTGAAAACCTTCAATTTATTTCCTATATAGACTCGTTGCCGGCTTATTTTTAGAATCTTTAATTTATTTCTCGTATAGGTTCATTGTTGACCTATTTTTGAGAATCTTCAATTTCTTGTATAACCTTCGTCAGGTTGGTCTATTTGTGAGAATTCAGCTGATTTATGTAAGAATTAAACCTTTAACATAAGAAGAGTTAGCCAAAAATGAAACTTTTTATTCATAAGTGTGCCTCGTTAAAACCTTCTTGACCAAAAATCCTTTTATACTTTTTTAAGGGGGAAAAAGGTATGAGTTAGGAAAAAAAGTACATCACTTTGTTACATGATTTACATTAACTAAAATAAAATACCTAAAAAAGGTGCCCAAGTCATATCCCTTCTTGGCAAAAATACCTAAAAAGAAAAACAAGATGAGTCAGTCATTTGGCACTAGGCCGAGTCGGGTCTAAAAACACAAATGAAGAAAATTACCCTTCAAGATAAAAATAGTTTGGTGGGAGAAGGAAGCCGCCACCACTTCTCGGCAGCTCACACCTTGAGGAAGATGGTTGAGGAGAATCCAGCTTGCCTTGTCATCAGACGAGAGCTGCCCCATAGACAACCTTTTCACCTTGTTAGGTAACCTCTAGTTCAGAGGGATGGGTCATTCATCTATGGTGAAGGGAGCGTCCTTTATAGGGAGAATCTTGACAAAACGGTTCTTAAACCCCTTATAGGAGGTGGCATAGGGGCTAAAGAGGTTCATTTTAGGAAGAGGGGTTAAAGATACCCAACTAGTGTTTTGGCCAAGTCGAAGGGTATAAAAGCTGAAAAGAAGAGGAGTTGTAGGAGAAATAGAAAGGGTAAGACAAATTAACCTAAAGGCTTGCACAATGGCCCAGCCATTAGGATGAAGCTGAGAGGGAGCAACCCTCAATGCCTTAAGGACGTTGACAGCGAAACAGTCGAAGGGCAAAGAAATGCCCAAATCGACGAAGGTTGTTTCATACATGAATATGTAGTCATCATCCTCCAACGCCGCATGACAGATGCCGTTCATCTTGAAAGGTCACACCATGACATATCTGTTAGAGGCAGATTTGCACAACCAAGACCCTCAGCTATCAACATATCCACGTTGGGGCATGACACGTTGGAGGGGTAAGAGAGGACTTCCTCGCTTACCCACTCATAGCGCTTTTCAGCGCGAGGAAGAGGAACAGAAGACTGAGAGGAAACTCCCCCGATTGGGATAACAGACTTTGGCATGGCTTCCAGAGATTTAGATTCAATAGAAGAAAATGAAGAAGAAGAAGAAGAAGAAGAAGAAGAAGAAGAAGACAATGAAGAAGAAGAAGGAATGGGAATGAGAGACTTACGGTCAAGATCTTGAAGGCCAGACATGATGCAAGAGAGTTGAGCGAGGAAAGCAAGAATGAAGAAAGCAAGGGAGGGAAAGGACTCAAAGTACAGGAGAGTAAGAATGCAAAAAGAAGAACTCGAGGCCCTGCACAGCTATTTATACGAAGAAAGGAAAGACCCATGCACGACTAAGTGTGTTGAGGAAGCTGGGGATGTGGGAAGGCGCGAAACCCCAAGATAGCGCAATCATGGAACGTTTAAAAAAGAGGAGGCACATTTATGAGGAAACGACAAAACGTCTTCAAAGCGACGCGACATTCTGAAATGTCGCTTAAAAGCGTGTCGCTTTCACATGTGACCTTTGGTTCCTCAACGGCCATGTCATCAGGTTGACCCTCCTCACCATTGAGTCGGCCCCCCTCACCACTGAGTCGGCCCTCCTCACCATTGAGTTGGCCCTCGTCATAAAGTCGGCCTCCATCTTTGTTGAGTCGGCCCTCCTAGCCAAGTCGGACTTGCATGCCGAAATTGTTAAAACGACCAGATGGCTCAAAGGAAGCCAGAATCTATCCATAGGGAATCTTTATTCATGACCACTCAAGGAGACACAAACGTCTCCCCTGAGTGAACATGAATAAAGAGGGGATAGCTGTAAGACCTCAAATCTGTCTGCCCAAACTAAATGGGCCCAGCCTCACCCCAACAAAGGAAAGAGACCCCAATTGGAACTTGCCTAAGAAAAGAAGACCCATACCTGACCCAATAAGCAAGAAGAGCCGAACTGACTCACTTCAGAAGAGGGCCTCCCCGATTCGGCCCAGTGTGGTCAATGGAAAGCCCAAAATAGCCTGAGCATAGAGAAGGCACCAGACGCGGCCCAAACTAACCAGACACGGCCTAAAGCAGCCTGCAAATATGAAAGGCCTTCAGACACAGCTCAAAAGAGATCAAGGAACACTAGCTCAGCACTAACAAAGTCAGCCAAGTTAGTAGAGAATCAGCAGAATTGGCCACCTCAACAAAGGGGACAAGACCTCATATAATCCTAGAGGCCCTAAGCCGCCAGATCCCTCAAGAGCCAAGAGGAACCCTTGATGAAGTCATGTCAACAAGAGGAAGGGACAAGGATCCCACCAATCCCAATGGCGAGAGCTTCCTCGCCAATCACAACAGCACAAGGGGACAACTTCCTTGTCAGGTCAACCACCCCTGAAATGGCTGTCGGAGGAAGGTGCTACGATCGGGCACAGGTCCCAACGAGCATCAACCTGGGGATCAACCAGGCCAACAAACTAGATCAAAAGGCTGGGGCATCCCCATGTGGCTAAATCTGACGCATCCATGGCCTCCTCCAAACACTATAAAAGGTCTCACTCTGAAGAGATAGGGGGTTGGAAATTTTCTATCCAGAATTTAAGTCAAAAATTGGAGGTTGAAAACTTTTGGGACGCATTCGAGAAGTCAGAAATGGGTCAAAGTTTTGAACTTTTGGTAGAGTGAAGAACTAAGTTGCTGAAGAATCCATTATTGAAGGAGCGAACTCGAGCTAAGAGTGAAAGCACCAGCAGCATCTCTAGAGACCAGGTAAGTCTCCTTCCCTCTAGAGGAAAAGTCATACATACATCTCATAGGCAATCATCCGTAAAGAATACTCTCTCATCTTGTCCATGCGTAGTTGACCAACTTATAAACATGTAGTCCACATTGGTCCGAACCGAGTCGGTCTCTGTTCCTTTCTATATAGCGTATTACATCTCTCATCCGACTCCGAGTCGATTTCTACATCAAGTGCCGAGTCGGTCTTGGTCTCGGCCCAGCATGCATATTTGTCCAAACACTCGGTCTATAGTCAATCGAAGTCAGGACGCTTAATGGATAGTCCACACTTCAATCCAAGAGCTAGCTAGGAGTTGAACACCTAAGGGATAGTTCGATCTCCATATTCCCCATGGACGCTGAATGGATAGTCCACATTCCTTCACTCAAGTCATTTCGAAACAGGACACCTAATGAATAGTCTGTTTCTGCATCCATCCCATTAATTTAGAACTACGTGAACTTTGACTCCTCTACTTAAAAGAGGTACATAGGAGCAAGAGACACACTCTTGTCAAATTATTCATCTCAAACACCCAAACTCTATACACACGTCTTCTCAATAAGTTAAATTACTCTTTCAAGAAGCAATAAAAGTAAAGGTTATTTTAGTTCATGTAATTCATAGAGTAACTACCATATGGTAGACGACTGGGATGATACGTCATCCCTATGCATAACCGACTCTTTACCCAAACTCTGTTTTGTATACCTGCCTTATCCTTGTTTGGTTTCCGGCGTTACCTTTAAAACGTTGGTGACGACTCCTATCAGAGTCGGATTGGTCGGGTTAACTTTGACTCTACGTAGCCGGTTCCGTCCAGAAAACGGATTCGACTTCCAATTTTCAAACCATTTAGTTTTTGCTAGTTTTAATCATTCTTTTAAATTTTCACCCGACGCAATTTAGATCGTGTCACCTTGACCAATGGTTTCTTGTTGCAACTAGGAGCATAGTGATCTTCAACATCTTTAGCTTCTGTTTTCATTACGGTGATTGTTCTTCTAGTGACACTTTGCCTATACTGAGTACGCAACTCTTTGTTCTCTCTTCTAAGAGCCTCTATTTCTTCAACATTTCTTTTCCGCATCTTAGATATTTCTTGGTGCAACATCATTATCTCCTAGTTTGCACTTGACTCCCCTAATAGGTTTGGGGAGCTGTCCTCTCGCCCTCAACTTGCTTCTGGTTGGTCATTCTTGTTCTCCTTGTCCTCATTCCCCATAGATGGTGTCAAATGTTCTCACCTCAATCTAACTAAAATCACCTTCTGAGAATTGCTCCACTAAACTTTCCTTCAGTTACCAGTTCCTTCGCTTTGCTAGTAGTGGAAGGGAGGATACCTGCAAAAGACACTTTGATGTTCAATCAATTTCTCTGCTTTTAGTGATTTCATTTATTAGAAAAGCATACCTCTTTGTTTTTTACTCTTTCCTTTTTTATAGTGTTCATGGTGTTAAACGTAGTTTATTGTAAATTATGGCATATATTCCATTACATGGATTAAAAATCCTTTATTGCGGGTGTTTCTAATATTATTGTGACATGCATTTTCTAATTGTTATTTGTTGGTTGTCGACTACCGAGATCCTTTAGGGTTTTAGTGCTCGTCTTACTCTCGGACAGGGAAGAGGTCCGATTTGCTCTCACACTCCCTTAGTACACAAAAAGTAAAAAATTTGGTTAGTGAAATGAAAATAAGGATGAGAAAAAAAATAAAAATGTGAATTTGTATTTTTTTTATTTCTCTACAAAATTATGATGTTTTATATAGAAAATAATTAATTACATTCAATTTATAATCATTTGTTAGACGTATAATATAAAAACAATCAATTTTAAAAATGTAATTGATTATCATTTAATTTGATTTTGATAATTTATTATCATCCCATGATAATATATTATCGTACCATGATAATATATTATCGTACCATGATAATCGATTTTCATGGACTAAAGCAAATATAATCGACTATTAATTTTGTATAATAAATGACTTTTAATTAAATAATTAATTTTTATTCTTTTTTTATTTTTTTTCAAATCAAACCCTCTTAAATATATTTTATTTTTATATATTTTATTCATTTTTTTTCTTATCTTTGTCCACCTTATTTGTTTTTTACATATTTTATTTCTTTTCTATCAAATATGATTTAAGTTAAATCTTTAAGATTTATCAAGATCACTAGACTTCATAACTTAAAAGAGAACGTGTACTTCCATATTAATTATAAACAAGATTATTATCTTAATAGTGAAATTATTCTTTTTAATGAAATATGAGTTTATGAAGTTAATCAACCTTTGTATGTGTGTCACAATATGATGTCACATAATTTAAATCTACATCTATCTGTCATTTGATTTAAGATGAATGACATGAGTCTTGTGATAAGCTTGATAAATATAAGCTTGTTTGTCCAGATGGTCAGCCGACATGTGTGTATGGATACACGGATATCTTTGCCTCAGGTCGAATCACAAAAATATGATTAAAAAGTGTCAATTAACACGAATTTTAAAGTGAATATGTAGTCTTATCATGGATCGGTTATTACAAATATGACCGTAGGTCTAATCCAAAAATGTAAATCTATAAAATCCCTTTAAATGGTAATGATAAGTTACCAGGCAAGTACACGCATAGACCAATTAATCTTGGTAGATGATAATGATGAGTTTGGGAATATGATTATTTCTTTTTGTGTTTGTAATATGTGATTTGGGTATCTTGCTTTCTAATCTGTCAAATAAATAATGCTTGATATTGATCCAGCATTAAGGATCAAAAGCTATAACTAAATTGTCGGGATACATGGTTTGTCGGGTACGCCTTATATCCAGTTACGTATTGATTTGCTCAAGTTTGTATGTAGCTGTGACACTGACACCACAACTTTCCCCCAACCAATAAAAACAGTGATTAAAACTTAACAGTGCTTAGGTTCATGATTAACATCAATTATCAATTATACATTATAAAGGAATTAACCACTCATTCAATTGCCAGAAACATGGCAAAGACGACACAAAACATCCCAGGAACGTGTCTCCGGCTGCTTCAACTTGGACTAAGATCAGCTCAAGCACAACAAAGATCTATCAACTATAATCACACATACAGATTCGTTTATAAACCCAATTAATGTTATTATAGTTAGTTTGAGTGCACTAAGCTGATAACCAGTAACACGTCATTCATATACTAATAAATAAATAAATAATTATGGATCAATTTTATTTACATCATATATTCTTATTTTTGGGTATCTAAAGTATTTCTAATCCAAAGATAGAGATTAATTTTTCAAAATACATATACATATTTAAAAAGTTACATCTTTCAACGTATATAAGATACAATATACTCGATCTAATCTTGAATATAAACAAACAAAAATTATGTATATTTTTTAAATATAAATAAATTTTAATTAATTTCACGTTATTCAATCAAACTATTCATAAAATACTCTTCATTTAATTGAAGTTTTATTTTCATGATTATTTTTATTCTAAATATAAATACTAATGAATGGTATTTTATAAATTTTATTTTTTAAACAAGATTAATACAATTAAATCAAACTAACTAACTTTCTTATTTAGTATAAAAAAAAAATTCTTATATGCGAGACCTAAAGAAATATTTAAAAAAATTGATGAAATAAAAGCTTAAAAGAATTAAATTCAAAAGATTTACCAAGAAATAGACTTCAAGACTGAAAGAGTATGTATGTATTATCTACTAAAAAAATATTTACAAGCAGTAAAATTCAAGATATTCTTACTGACCTTCGTTAGTAAAGTATATTAAATAAATTAAAGTAGCACTAAAAATTTACACAATATTAAAATTTGTAGGGAATAAAAAAAGGAAGTATATTGAGAGAAATTATAAAAATGTTTGGATGGTGTCTGTGTTGTTGGGGAATGGATAAGGACAGGAGATTATCCTATAGTAGCAATTAGGTTGTTTAGGAGTGGCATACAGTGAAGAGAGTCTTAATTTGGAGGGAGGGGGGGGACCAGCGGAGAGTGAGAGGGGGGTTGGGGACGGTGCAGAGCACCGTGAGAGGCCCACAATGGGCCCAGGAGGCTCGGAAGGAGCAAACCTGGCCTCATGGGATGGCCCCTTAGGTCATTGAATTGCCTTGTCCCTTTTGTCTATAGAAGAAGATGGAAGGTGACATTGATTTAATTGGGAGGTATCCATACCTCTTTGCACCTTCGACATGGCCTGTCCCAACAATGCACTTGCAGGTTTAGTCCATGTATAACCCAACCACTTGCTTTATGTTATCTTCCTCTTAAACTCTCCTTGTCCCTGCTTTTTCTTAATTACCCACCATCCATCCTCTCTTCTCCTTAAACCATCAACTATATTGGACTACATATTACATTCTTATTATATTCTTTAATAAAAATAACATAAATATTCTACAAGTTTTAAGCCAATTAAACTCATACTAAGTTTTTTTTATCATCGGATCAACCATATTGAAATAATAAAAATAATGCTATAGTTTACTACTATTTTCAAATAAATAATTTAGATAGCATGTATAAGTTTTTAGGTTCGAGTTTTGTTGTTGTTACTGTATTTTTTTTACTTTATAAAAAAATAATTTAATGTCTTGAAAATATAAAAATAATATTTAATATTTGTTATAAAATTAGAAAGATTAATAAAAAGAAGATGTAAAATTATTCTTGAAATAATATTTCCTTCATTCTAATGCATAGTTTACGAAGAGGAGAAAATATTAATTTTCAAAAGATTTTTGTTATCAACAATTTTTGTCACATTCGGAGTTTGAACCCACATCATGGAAACTTTATATGTCTTGCTTTCTTCTTAGACTTGCTAGGCATTGGCTAATATGTCATGTGTCACTTCGAAATGTTGTCTAATATGACATAATTAAATATATACCATGTTATTATTAAATAGAGATAGAAATTATTTTTTAAATTTTAAATTTACACAAATTTAAATTAACAAAAAATTGAAGACATATTTTCTTCTTCCAAAGTTTTACATTCATGCGAATTTTGGTTCCAATTTATTTATTTTTTTTTTGTAAATTTTATTTCTCAGTTTAAAAAATAACTTAACTTAGGAAAAAATTTATCATAATGAACACATTTTTATAATAACTTCTTTTTTTTTTTTACAATCATCACAATTAAAATATACCGTAACTTTTTATAAATTGAAAGAAAAAATTTGTTAAAAAGTAAATAAAAATTGAAAGAGTAAAATCTCCGAGATTGTGAAACATTGAGAATTAAGCCTTATCAATATTTGAAAATTTCAAACACCAGAAACCGGTACAAAATCCATGGCAAAAAGTTAATCTATATTATTAGAGTTGTGAGTACAATGACTACCATAGAAATTTCAACAATTTGACTCATAGTGACAAAAAATAGTTTGTTTTTGTTTTCTAAAAACTTATATTTTACCTATTACAATGTATATTATAAATGTTTATTTAATATAATTAAAATTTATAATAAATAAGTATTTTAAATATATAAATTATGTTTTAAATTTATAATAAATAATTTATATTAGGATATAAGATTAATTTTAGCTATTGATTTAATTTTTTTAATTAAAATTTAGTTTAAAAATAAAGATGGAAGTAATAAGTTGAAATTTTAAAACATTAAAAAGGTTTAAATTATTTTATTAAGAAATATCTTTTAAAAATATTCTCGTTAAAAAATATATTTTCATTTAAGATAATTATTTTAATAAAAATATATATTAAAAAAACAGAAGGAGAAGATGATACAACAAAAATAATCGCAAGTGAAATATAATCATTTCCTGGATTACACTCGTACTACTTCATTTTGTAATTTTTCTTAATAAGTTTATCATTTTTATTTTAAAATTTTGAACTTTTTTAATACAATTTTTTAATTTTTCAATCAAACTTACAAAATTACAAGTAAATTTACTTAAATATATTTTTATCTCTCAATTTTAGATTATAAGAGTTCATTTTCATCTTCTTAATTCAAAAACAATCTACTTTTATTCTCTACTAGAAAGTAAAAATAATCACTTTTAAATAATTTTGACGACTAAATGTAAAATATTTTTAAATTAGAAAAATAAAAATAATCACTTTTAAATTTGGATAAAAAAATTAGGCCTAAATTTTAAGAAACCAAAAAAGTTTCTAAGCCTGAAAATTATAAACACATGAACAAGGATTACAAGTTTAACTAAATAATAAGTCATTTTTTAAAAGAAAATACTAAAATAAACTCGTTACTTTATAATTTTAGGTAGGCACAAGATTATTTCATGCATAATTGACAACTAAAACCAATCTTCTTCGAAGTATAAAAATTATTAAATCAGATTTTGTCTCTTTCAATAGGACTTTTTTTTATATACACGATAGTGAATTAAATTGTAGTCGGCAAGCGTTAAAACTTTATTTATTTATTAATTATGTTAGATATTATTGGTTTCTTATTTTATATTTTGATGGAATGGACTTTCCCCCTAACAATTGAATATTATCTTTCTAAATTTATCAAGCAAATCTATAGCTCAGTTGTTGTTTTTTTTTTTCCTCCACCACCCTATTCTGTTAACCCAAACAAGACTGGAAAACTTTAGTGGAAGAATTTACAATATATAGTCCTCGAAACAAATGAGTTGACTTTAACTTGTTAGTAACAACGTAAAAGAGTTTTATACTACGTGTTACGTGTTTAAATTAAATAAATAGAAGTTTTCTTGCAATCTAAACAACCTCTATTTTATAATGATAACATGTCTGTGTTTACAATTAAATAATTTTTATGCATAAAAAAATAGTCTTTAATTATGGATTGAAGAACATTTTTGGTAAAAAAAATTATTTACAATTAAAACAGGAAAAGTGCTTAAACAGTCTCCTGAGTTTTTGGTAAATAAAACAGTCTCCCCGTGGAAGTTCTTTCTTCCTATTGGGCCGAGATGCTGGATGTGGGCCTCTAAGTGGATACAGAATAATCTGAAAAGTCGACAATCTACAAAGTTTGATTGGACTGTAACTGGACAAGACTTCATCAATTGACCATGGAAAATAAAAATGGCAAATATCATATACACCTCCACTATTATTAAATATACTTATATATCTATTCTTTTTATTTTTAAAAAATATTTTTTTTTAAAACTATTCTTTTGGAATTATATTTTAATAAATAATATATAATTCTAGAAAATATTTTTTTGAATAATATATTTCTTGATTTAGAAAGTACTCCATGAAATATAAATATTTTCATTTAGAAAAATATTTCTCGATATAATTAAAAAATTAAATTATATTTTAAATATAATATTGATCATTAAAGAAAATAATATCTGAAAAAAATTAACGCCAACCTATTAAAGAAAATTATCACTACATATGGATATTTATTGTAAAAAGATTTTATGAAATAAAAATATATATTTTAAAAAATATTTTTTAAAATGTTATTTTTATTTTGAAAAAATACTCTTTTGAAATAGATATATTTTTGTTTGAAAAAATATTTTTAAATAAAATTAAAATAATAAAAATTATATTTTCATTCTCGAAGAAAAAGTGATATATAGAAAACAATTACTACCATCATAAAAAAAATTATCACTATACATTGATATGTGTAAAAAAATATATTATAAATATAAAATATAAATTTGAGTATTATCTTATTAATAAAAAAGATATATTTATTAATAAGGCGGATTGGGTGACATCTATCTATAGACACTTGATCCATCTAGTATTTAGCTGTTTACCAATTGCAATAGAGATGTGGACCTTCCTTACCTTAGTGCTTCTGTGCTCTCACTGTTCTACACGTCGGGAACTCAGGTATATTCTATTAAGATAACACTGAGAAGTGTCTAGATAAGAAATTAATAATAAAAAGCTTTTAGGAGAAAGTGTTACTAACACATCTTAACGTGATTTCTAGTGTAGTTTCATCATGATTTAAAAAAAAAAAGTATTATTTATTTATTTAATGTTCTTAGAGTATTCATTATCAAGACCCATTTTACTGTTTCAGAAAGTTTCAACAACAAAAGAATGTATCTTACTGTTTTCCATTTGGTCCAACAAAAGTTCTTTCTTTTGTTTTCCTTCAGCTGTTTTTGGATTGTTGCAAACCAATTATCTCGTTCCTTTCAAATCCTTTAGGGTTTTATTATAAAAAGGCCTCTGTTTTGGATTGTTTAAGGTTGGTTCTTGATGCTCTCTTTTATCTAAATTTCAAAAAAAAAAAAACTATTCAAAGTCCATTAATTAGACATTATCTTCTCCTGTGCAGTGATGGACTGATGAGAGTCCTAAATGATTTTTGGATCCCTTTGCATTTGAGACTAACAATGAGAATACTCAATATTTATTAAATATAGGTTTATATTTAAAAATTATTTAATTAAAAAAATATTTGTTATCGACGGATTTGTCTATCAATAACAATTATTGATGAGTATATTACCAACAGATTCTTTTCTACAAAAAAATTTATCGATAAAATTGAGTGTTATTAAATAATATGCTTGCTTCCCAAAATTTGTTTTTAATAATTTTATGGGACTCATAAAATATCTTAAAAGACCTAAAATACTTTAAGAAAATTTAAATAAAATTTTAGAATGGAAACCTTTGCCCCCATGAAACTAGAAAAACTCACCGTGAACACTGTGAAAACCTCTGGACTTGAAGAAATTTGAAGCATTGGATTCATTATTGAATATTCAAGGTCAAACTAGTGATTTGGAGCCCTAATTCATTAGTTTTTAATTAAGTTAAAATTCAAACAGTGTTTGAACATTTATATCTCATTTGATTACAGTGGTTTAAAGTTAGTTTTATGATTAAAATAAATATAGAATTTATAATAAATTTCCCAAACATGATTGTACAAAAAGCATATCAATCTAAGCTAGTTTCAACTTGAAATTCAAAAAATAAATTCTAAAAATGGTATTTATTTAATTTTAGGTTTATAAAATTTTATAATATTATTTTTGAATTAATTTTTCTGGGAAATAAATTTTTAGATTAAAATTACTATTTTTAATAATGTTGGGAAAAAAAAACTAGTCAAATAAGATTATAAAAATTTTGAGAAAATTGGATTAAAGAAAAATCTGTCATTTAATACTTAGAAAAATTACATTCTAGCTTAAAATAATACATTCTAGCTTTAAAAATTACTATTTTAATGATATTTACTAAAAAAATTATAAAATTACAAGTTTTTAGAAATAATTATACATATTCTAAAAAAAATTTAGAAATTTCTGGAAAAATCTCCAAGGATTTCAAATAGTAACTGTAGCTTTCTATAAAAGTTTCAAATAAAAATATTGTTATTTGAAATAATTTCATATTTTATAAGTTGAGTAGATTTTTTTGAAGTAAGGGTACTTTTGTAATTACGAATTTAAATTAAATTTTAAATAAAGATTTAAAAATGGAAATTAAAGACTTAAATAATTTAATTTAGATAATTTATGATTGAAAAGTAAATGATAATTGTCATAAGATTTAATAACGAACATTAAACATGTAATGTTAAAAAAAATATTAATGAAAAACTTTACTAAACTTTTCGTGAATCTTATTTAAAAGAGGGCTACATGGTGGACCTCATGGAGGGTCACAATGAAGATGATAAATTTATTAAGACCTAAAAGGAGATTAACTGCTATGAACTATAGTTTGGACATAAACTCAAAGACAATGTTATAATCTTATCGATAAGAAGTGATACGAACCAGGAAGATCAAGAAGAGTTACAAAAAGACATGGCAGGAACTATATGGGAGAGCCTTCAAGAACTCCTAATCATGGGAAGATTGAAGAAGTTGGAAGATGACATACAGAGGAACAAGGGACCTTCTTAGAGGGCAAGGGGTGTCCAAAGCAGGATCCACTTTATTTATATTATCCTCGTGTAGTTTAGGAACTTGTGTATAATTCTTTTCATAGCTTGTAATAAGTAGGAAGACCTCGTAAGACTCTTTAGATGTATGGCGTCTTATGGACGCTTGTAACACCTTATGGATGTTTGTAACGCCTTTAGACGCACTTCGCATTTATGGACGCTCAGTTTGGACGATGAACTTAGCATGACATATGAAGTCTCCTAAAGGTTCCGTGAAGCCTTTGGATGGGGGTGTCCTTTGAACGACCCATTTGGTTGACTTGTGTGGACACTAAGACTTATGAACGTTGGCAACCTTTGGACAATGGAAGACCTCTTTTAGGAAATGCACCTCTTGGGTTAGTTGCCTTTGGATGAAGACTCCTCAAGACAACTCTAGGCCTTGGACTGGAAGCCATTTGACTTAGTTGTTAAGTTTCTTGTCTTTGGACACACATCCTTAAGAAGACCTTTGTTGGAAGGTTCGCAGAAGTTAGCTTACAATTTGCGACCCAAGGTCCCAATTAGGCTAGTTTGAATACTTTGTGCGCCTTTTTCTTGGATAAATAGCTAATCTTATGTGCATTCTAACAACTTCGATTCATTTTAAATGATATTTATTTTTTAGCAATTGAGAAAGTGACTTTTGTTTGTTCTTGGATTAGAACATTTTATCCTGATCAAGTTCTTCATGAGGCTTGTGACGAATCTCGATTCTCTTATCTGATTTTCTCCTGAAAATCAGTGGCGAGCCATCTTTAAATCTCTTTCTATTTTACTATTTCAATTCCATGTATCCTATATTTAATTTTCATGATTTACTTTACTTTGATAATTCATAGAATCTTAAAATCTTATCCCTAATTTTTCTATTTCGATTATGACAATTATGAAGTGTAGAGGATCCAAATAGAGTCAAGACGGTCCACAAAAGTAATTCCAATCAAGAGCAATCCAAATCTTCAGTTATGGAATCTGGATCGTTTCACTAAGTGTCAATATATTGTTATAATATTGTGAATTGTATATGGTGAGATTGGATCATGCATACACTGCATGAATCTGCATTGTTGTTATGAGCATGCATATAAGTTTGTTAACTAGTGCAAGAAGGTTAGTGGAAGAATCCTCGAAAAACCGTGAAAATAGGTAGATAAGTGATTTCTTAGGTGATCAAGGTTATTGCAAACCTTGACTTGTGGTAACTACTACTTTTGTATGTTTATCCTGACAATATCACTAATTTAATCCACAAATTAGTCATCAGTGTCATTTGAATGGTTTATGACATGTGTAGCCTTTTCAACTTAAAGGTTGGTGATTTATTATTATACCATATTTAAAAGATATGTTCGAAATGGTTGCTCAACAGTTTAAAAATCTCTAGAGTCAAGTTTATTGCATGCATGACTGTTAACATATTACATCATATTGAATGTGTTAATATTTTGTTGTTGTTGTGATGCAATACCCTTGTTTGTATCGTGATTGATACAAAAAATGTTTTGAATAGAAATATGTTATAATACTACTTGTTTTGGAGAATGTTCATGTGCACATACCCTTATGCTTAATTAAGTAAGCTTATCTTTTTTGTGTTTGATTGTTATGATCATGATGTTTGCATTCGTAGGAGAAGATGTCAAAATCACCCCTAATATTTGGCATTATTTTCCTTAAGTTTAGTGAGATTGACATATTTTACAAAATTGAGGATAGTAATGAGATATTTTCATCTTTTAAGGATTTTACACTTGGACAAAAAATTTCCTATGATTTATTAAGTAATAAAAAATAGAGCGTTCCTCTTCATTTAGCTTTGGTTTATATTGTCTTATAAACTTTCTAAAATCAAACATGAAACAATTATATTTATATTTTCAGTACCATGTTTTTAACAAACCAAACCAATATACCAAACAACTTCAATGTCAACCAAAACCTTTACTTCAACTTAGCTAATAAACTAAGATTAAATAACTCAAAATTTTTAATTCCTAAACCACCTATGCTCTTAGGTTAACATACTTTATCCCACCTAACTCAAACAAAATTTCTACTAGAATCACTACTAGACGACAAAACATTTCTTTGAATTCCTATCATAATCTTAAGGACATTCTTTGGCCACTTAAAAAACGATAAGTAAAGAGGAAACATGAAATAACATAATTTACCAGCACAATTTTACCTTCATCAACATATTGCAATAAATTAATATATACCTCCACCATCATAATTGCTGGCTTGAAAACCTGAAAATTTGCCAAACTGAACTTCCTTTCCCATCAGCCCATGTAACCCTCCAGCCACAATAAGAAATAAAAATAGTGCAAGATGTTCCCCAGACAAAGGCCTTTATGCATTTGTGCCTCGTTAGTAAGACTGACATTTATCAAGATAGACAATGAACCAGAAAAGATACATATTTTAATCCATTCTCTTTATTTATCATAGAAACACTTTCTACTCATCATGTAATTCGAAAAGATCTAATTAACTGAATCTTTTCATCCACCATACATAATTTTGTTTATCAAATTGCCCTACCACAATATAATCGCGAAATTTTCTTTTCTTTTGCCTTACTGCATGCCAAGCCCCCCTCACATTATATATTACTACCTTCATTGCACTACCTTGGTTGGATACAGCCCTCAATTCTTTCTTCATACAATCTCTGTCTTTCCATATTTTGCAAAATTTTTAACATGTTCACCATCCCCTGTCACCCCTAATTCTTTATCCATTAAATATTTTCACTTCATATTGCATCAATGAATATCAGACTCAGATAAATTCCCCACAGACATACTTTTCTCATTTTGATTAAAGCTTTCTTGACCTTCATTTGAATCATATTCTTCTTGCTTCCCCACATTCGATTAAATATTATTTATGTGTGTTCAATTATAAATTAATGTTTCATATGGGATATTATTTGAAGTTCGTGTAGTTGATGCATTAAATATTGTTTAATATTTTTTGCATAAATTGTGAATTCTGATTGTTCTGATAGTGTATTATTTGAAATCTTATCACCAAGTGTTGTCTATAATATTGCTGTAATTCTATCCAAAGTGAAAATAATAGAAAATAATTTAAAAAGTAAGAAAAAAAAAGTGGATTCTAACATAAAAATCCATCACTGTCAATTAAAAAATTTAATAGAAGAGTTAAGTTACATCTTTCTTATGAGAAATAATTACTTTTAGTAATTTGAACAAATAACCGCTAATAAAAGTTTCTTTCTTGGCCATTCCTTATTCAAATTTCTAAGAAAGTGTTACTTAATTTTTAACATTTAAATTGGGTGAGATGAAAAATCACATTAGTAGTTGTAACCATTAATATATGTTCACTTACCTTAATTGTTTGGAAACCGTAAGGTAGGTTTCACACTTTTCTAAGATTATTTAAAACTGCCAAGATAAAATATTTTAACCATTAATAAAGACCTTTTTTTTTCGCAATGTTTTTAGTTAAAAAAATATGTATGACCAGAATTTTGAACGACTCCACTCTAGCCATTGACTTTTCTTTCTATTTTTTAATACAAAAATGTTGTATTTTTTCCCCATTGTACTTAACAATTGTTAATCTTAAATTTATTAAAAGTCTAACTGTGGGATTATGTTTCTTGATATATATATATATATATATATATGCCAGAATTGGTATTTGTAAAATATGAAATGTTTTATTATGTTTTTTTTGGTACATATTTTATTTTTATCTTATCAATCATTTAAATTTTACCAATAATAATATTAAATAAGTTATTGTCATTTTAAATTAGTATATGTTTCAATAAATAAAATATTATAATTTTCTCAGAAAAAAAATACTGATGAGACATTCAAAAGAGATTTTGAAGAATTTATATTATAAAAGTGACTTATAATAATTTTATATGTTTTTTTTCATTTTAATAAGTTTCATAACCAAACTTATGAATAAACTTTAATCATGTAAGTGAAAATAGAATTTCAATTAAACGATGAGTATTTTGGTGATGATATGATTAAATAAAATAAAATAAACTAAAATTTACTTATATTTTAGTTTATCATTCACAAGGTTTTTTTTTATATTTGAGTCTAAAAAATGTAATTAACTAATCACAATTATATGATTAAATAAATAAAATAAATTAAAATTTACTTATATTTTAGTTTATCATTCACAAGATTTTTTTTTTATATTTGAGTCTAAAAAATGTAATTAACTAAGTCACAAAATAGAGTTTGAGTCGATAAAAAGTCTCAATTTTTTGAGATATTATCTTTAATTTTGTATATAAAAATAAATAAAAATAATTTTTTTATCTTAATTATAAGAAACAAACATGCTTTTAAATTATGAATTAATTGTTAATTTTTTTATGTCATTTATTTATTACAAAGTTTATTAACGAAACATTCACTTATTTGTTAGAGATATATTTATTAGGTTTTTTAGAGTAAAATTTAAATTTATAATATTATTACTTAAAATCAACTAATTCAGTTATTTTTTTATTAATTTTAATAAATTAAATATTTATTTCTTATATATAAAATAGAAACGACGTAGTTCTGACAACAAGCGGGCAGATACTGGAGAGAACAATGAATAGTCTATACAGTTCAAATATATATATATATATATCCCGTAATTATCAGGTATAAATAATTGATATGAGATTCAAAGAGGATGAATGTCAAAACGAACATATTCACTTGCAAGTTGGTTTCATCAAAATGCAAACCCTTATAATACCTGCAGTTGAATTAATTTGCCACCTCCCACGATATATATATAAATAGATGGTCCCTCCTAATTTTAACAACATATTTTTTTATTCTCTTCAATGTCATAGTTTTTGGTATGAGAAGGTGAAGCAAGGAGAAGTGATAATGCATGACACCAATGACATTTAATTCGTGATAATGAAGAATATGTCATTATGTATAAACTATTTTTCTGTGACATTGTGATCTAGATAAAGCTGCATGGCTGTATATAGGGGTTCAGTCATTCAGTGTTTGGCATCATAAAAGGTTGAGATAGAGTTGAGATGTAACTGCAAGAAAGAGATGACGAGTCACGTGAGGTAGCCAAGGATGATTATCTCGTCTTACATGCCACACTTCGTACACTCTTCCCATATCACATGAACAACAAAAGAAGGAAAATAATCACATGAACAACAAAAGAAGGAAAATAATTAAAAAAAAACTCGATCAAACAAAAAGGAAACTGTGAGTGTTTTTTTTTCTGTACAACTTTGAGCATGATTTGTAAAAGATGTGTTTGCTTCTCTAACTAAATATGTTTTTTATTTTTTATGAACTAAAAGACTTGTTAGAATAAAAAAAATACTTCAAATTATTTATCAACAAAATTTCAGTAGCCATATATAAATATCTGGCGTCAAGAAACATGCATTATCAATTGATCGGATCGACTTGACGATTTGAAACACAAGAGATCGAGGGTGTGATGCTATACAGTATGCACCCACTCAAGAAACCTGAGCAGGTGAGAATTTAGTTGTACGAGAAATAGTGAAGGATGGAGAAATCAAAGTTGAGAACATATATATACATACTTACGGAAGAAATTGTCGTACATCTATTAAATAAAGGACTTGGACTTGTGGTACTTGTAAAATGTTTTGAAAACACCACGGTTGTAAGGTCTTTTAATGTATTCCATTGTGAAGATGTGATCACTGTACAATGTGTTTACAACATAATAAAATTTTATATTTCTTCTTTTACTAGTTCGATCTGTTGTAGAAATGATTATCTTATAACTTTATTATTGTGTCATTTAATTAGTATATGTTTATCTCTTACTAGGTGGAAATGTTCTCCAATTCAAAGTCTTTATCCTCTGCTTCTTTTATGAACAATGATTTTTGAATACTTGATCACATCCAATCACTTATCTTATATATATATATTTCTCACTTTTATTTCTCTTACTAAAATCTCAAATAGGTTTTTGAGATTCAAAAAATCATTTTTTTTGTTCTTTTAAAGAAAAGACTTTTCATATATATGAAACATGTTCATGATCACCTTCAGGATTGGTTAATGGTTATACTTTCTTTCAAAGGCGTATATATATTGTTAGATACTGAAATTTGTTTCGAGGATTAGCGTTATTTTGATTTTATAATCCTACAATGAATTAATTCATATTATTCATGTCATTGAATGTGATATATTAAGTTTAATTTAATTAAAGTTAATAGCAAAATTTACTTAGTAACTAAACTCAACTTTATTAAATTAAGTTATTATATTATTATAATCATAAATTTCAAACTACAAGACATATGTATGTAAGAAATATATATAATAGGAATAAATAATATTTTATGTTTAAACAAATAGGCTCACAAAACCAATTAAGTATAATCATCAAACCATTTTTAATTATGATTGTCCATGAAACAAAATTTATGTTGAATTAAATAAAAATATTAATTTATTGTATCCTTACTTTATCGTTGCAAACTTCTTCACACAACTTGTGCTAATTTGGACTACAATTTTTAATAATATTATTTTCCTTATAAAATAAAATAAAAGTATTAATACAGCACGTGGCGTATTATCCGTTTTTCTCCCCACTTGTCTTTGAACTATACCTTCTCTCCCATGTCAACCAAAAATATAACATATGAATAAAATTGGCCTGTACTTTCAGCAATCTTACCCTCCTTACTCACTATCATCACTTTGTAGCCACTAATCATGGATATGACCATCTTCTCCCATTAATTAATATTCTTGAAGTTAAAAAAAATTATCAAAGGCCAAAGGATATATGGCTTAATTTTCGAGCAAATGAATAAAGGTGGCCAAATATGTAAAAGGAGGAGATTGGGATTATTTATTCTAATGTTCTCGAACTTCTACAAGTAAAACTAATATTAACCGGAATAGATATTGTCCTAAAGTCACAAAATCAATTCTACCTTGGGAACAAATGTAAAATAGCTTTTGTGGTGGAATGAATTAATTCTACTTACACTTATATAAAATTTTCATATTATCTTCAAGCTACAACAACAATTTTTATTATAAAACTAAAATTTATACTTTTTAATATTTTCACATATAAAATAATTATATTTAATACTATCCAAATAAAATTAATTTTTTCAGTTAACATTTAAAATATCATTATCAAAACACAGTTTCATTGTTTCAAAATCATCTATTTTATTATCAATTTTTATAAAATTAGTTTGATCAAAATATATCCAAACAAAATCTAATTTTACTTTGTAAGGTATATCAATAGCATAAGTACCATGAATGAGAACTTGACTCCAATTTCATTCCCATGTACAGTCAAAGCAAGAATGATTAACATTATTAAGGAAGCAACATAAAATTCCTCCATGATTAATGCTAATTAGTGTCTTGTCACAATTTAAGGAAACAAAAAAAATGTTTATTTTAAAAAACTATTAAATAAAAATTACACTACTTACATTTTAAGTGTATAGTTGCAACTATGTTGGACACACATGATTAACATGTAAATTTATGTCAAAAAATAAAAAAAATACAAAAATAACAAATACTTATTCAACACACACGTCTAGCATACAAAATGTGAAACCAAACATAGTGTAAGATGTAGTATTAAATGCTCCTTAATCACTACAAACATTGATAGATAAGACTCCTAGAAATGAAGAGCTGCATTCAATATCTTACCTTGCTAAAAGCAACATGGTTGGATTTAACTTGTTTATTACTATACTATATTTATATGATATGAAGAGTGAAAAGGTCTAGCATGTAAGACAAGAGACAGTCAATCAGCCAAGGATTCCTGCCAAGAAACCAATTGAAGGACTCCATCTTCACTAGAGACAAAGTCCTAGGAATAGGTATAACTAGGCAAGCCATCCTTGGCTACCCGACATGACTCTTCATCTACATACAAGACCCCTCTCTTCCTCTTAGCTCTTACCTATCTCAACTCTTGAACTTTGATGCCAAACACTGAATGACTAAGCCCCTTTTATAGCCATGCACCATCACATAAAATAACAAATTGGCATATTCCCCACGTATATCACGAATTACATGTTATTGGCCTTATCACTAATCCTCCTTGCTTCCTTATCGTACACCAAAACTAACTATGGCAGTGGCTAGAGAAAAAGATTAATAAAAGAATATGTTCCTAAAATTAGGAGGGACCATCCATTCATATATTCATCAATACTAATCTGCTAGGTGTTGCTCTTCTAGGCTATCATGGCAAGTGGAAAATGGGGCAAGTCAATTGCAGGTACTGATAGAGTTTACATTTTGATGAACCAACTTGTAATTGAATCTGTTCGTTTTGACATTCACCCTTTCTGAACCCCATACCAATCTTTTATACTCCGTCGATTATTACGTTTTGTCCAATACATTCTCAATACCTAAATTATTTCCTTGCTATCAACAAGGGATCCGTCGTTATCAATTCTAAATTCTTAATGAACTGGTTGAGTAGAATATCACAAAGTCTTCCATATCACAGATTGCAAAATTCAACCCCTACTTGTTTTTTTCTTTTTGCTATGAAATAAATATGACTTTTTTTTATAGGTTTTTTCTTAGAATATAACACAATTTCTTTACTCTTAAATTTGTATTATAAAAAAAGGGATCCGTCATTATCTCTAATTTACATATTAAGATTTAATCTTAGTTTACTGATAAATAATAAATTGAACGTATCATTTATTTTAGAAACAGCTTAAAATTGTTAATAAAAAATTTAATTACTACGTAATATATGATTGTATATTTTTTTATTTATAAATAATATAAAAAAATTTGTTAAAAATAAACTAAATTTGGATTCATTTAATTAAAACCAATGCACCACAATATCAAGATCCAAATAATTCCCCCTCTCTCTCTAACGGTGATAGATTAAATTTTTCTCTAAATCAATAAAATAGTATTTGGAATTATACATTATCATTAATTTAGTTTTTGAAATGATAATAAATAATCAAATTAATCTATAAAATAAATAAAATAATAAAATAGTGCCTAAAATGATAAATTATCAATCAATTTAATTTTTAAAATTATAATAATTGACTTAGAGTTCAGGATAAAGTTGTTAGAGGTACAGAATGAACTATTGACCCATTTCTTCCCACAACCATCAAAGTTATTAAGTCATATATCTTATTTAGTTTATATATAAAAAATTATATTATTGTAATTTTAGTTTTTCAAGTGTATGTTATATTTATTATATGAAAAAAAATATAAAAATATTTATTAAATATTTTTATTTCTATAATTACCTATAAATAAATAAAAAAGTGGAAGGTATATAAATAAAAAATTAATATAATTAAATAAATAAATTTTTATAATCTATAAAATGGTATAATTAAAATAAAATATTTTAAAAAAATTAATTTATCATCTTAACTTTTAATAATTTTTCATATAAATATAAACATATACATAGGAGATCAAAAGTACAATTAATAAATATAATAATAATATTATACAATTAATAAATATAGTAATAATATTTTTATATATAAACTAAATAAGTGAAATAATTTAATAACTTTGATGACTTTAGAGAAAAAAAGGTTAAGAGTTCAATCACACCTGCAATATTTTTACCATTTTCTATACACAATATATTCCCTTGTGAAGTGACATTGTCAAATTAGGACAAAAATCATGAAATTAAGTTTATGATGAAAATGTATAAAAAACTTTAAGGCATAATTTGTACAATTTTAAAATTTAAAGAGGAACAAAAGTATAATTAAGTTTTTTTAATTTTAGGAATTAATTCGATCGATTATTATAATTTTAATAATTAAATTGATTAATAATTTATAATTTTAAAAATTATTTTTTTATTTTATTTATTTTAGAAACTAATTTGATTATTTGTTATAATTTGAAAAATTAAATTAATTGATAATCTACTATTTCAATTATATTTTGTCATTTTATTAATTTTAAAAGATCAATTTGTTTGATGATTATAATTTTAAAGACTAAATTATTAATTATTTACACCTCTCTTTTATATTTATATATATATATATATATGAAATTCAATTAATGAAATGGCAGGTAAAATATTAACTGAAAGCACATTATAATTTATAGAAAAATGTGTTTTTAGTTTCTATATTTTCAGTGAAATGTGGTCAAGTTTATGTATTTTTATATTGATAAATTTAGTTCTTAAATTTAATATATATATATATATATATATATATATATATATATATATATATATATTTAAATTTAGTAAATTTTTTTTAAAATTTATCATGTTTTTTAAAATTAGAAGTGACTAATTAATTAATATAAAAATACGAGGACCACGTTTGATAAAAAATATTTAACAGTACATTTTCTCTAACTTTTATTCGTATTAATTGTGCAACGTAATTTTAATAGCCTTCATTTCAATAAACTCACATATAAGTGACAATAGGTTCAGTTTTTAGTAGATAAAAAGATCTTTGGTAGGAAGGAGAAATTGCAGTGTTGTCAAAAATCTAAACAAATTAATCGGTCGAATTGGTTGAACGGGGAACCAATTACTAGATCGATTCATTAATTAACTTTAAACATCAGTTTTGTAAATAACCAATATAAAATTAATTTAACCGGTATAATTAATTTCAAGTAAACTTGTGAAAAACTGATTTGAATAGATTAATTTCTTAAGAAAAAACTTTTTATTTTTAATAAAAAATTAACATTATAATGATTGATATGATTCTAACTTAATTTTATGATAATGAATGGAAATACAAGAGAGAATCATAGAGTATTTTATCACTTAATCTCAAGTTTATGGATTCTATACTCCCCTCAATTATGACCACCTTGTCATACCATAACATATAATACTTGAGAATACTAAGAAAAAAAAACATCAAAATTTTTTTTATTAATAAATTACAAGTTAAGTATACAAATAAATTTTACACTACATTCAATTTAAAACTTTAAAGATATATGAGTCATTCTAATTTATATGTTATATAAACTTACACATTTTTATTTAATAAAAAATTTCATACTCACACTTACATTACATCGATGTTAGATAATCATATTAGTTATATTTAGTTGGTTTTTAATTATAATTGCTAATAGATATTATTTTTTTATTAAACTTATGATATATTTAATTTAATTTTATGTTTAATTTTAAATATTAGATATTATGAGTTATGAGTTGAATGATAAATGAATTTTAATTTTTAATATTATGAATATTATATGTTATATTTTATTTATTATTATTGTTATATTATATTAAAAATTAAAATAATATTATTTAATTATTACTATTTAACCACTATTCAACTTTTGACCCCTTCCTAGTCAATTCAATCACCGATCCGATCATTTAAAAAACGTTGGAAAATTATGATATCGTGGGCTCTTTTCTTTCATGGCTTTATTAGCTCTTATTATTCTAAAACTTGGAGAAAGGGTGCAACTATCCTGATCCACGCAGTATACACCATTGAAACAAAATGTCAATGCTTTGGAGGTCCAAACTTCGCACATAGGAATTTTAAATAAAGAAGGAACAAATTAATCAAAATATTCTGTAAAACAAAGGTAGAAAACAGTCAAAACGAACATATTGTGTCATAATATTTTGTAATACATGAAGAAATCACAATCCTTAGACTTTAGCTAATTATACAACCAAGAAAAAAAAGTATACAACATTTTTTATACAAAAGTTCAATTCAGAAAAAAAAAAAAAAAAAGTCAATCAGTTTAGTGGAGTTGCTTCAAAATGGTGGTCACGCACGTATTTTTCAACTATAGGGTTGTGAAGAATAGAGCTCTGATTTCGAACTACATGCACTATTCCAAACTTGCTCGTTAAGATAGTATATGTAAAGGATTGAGTACTTTTTCACGTGCATTTCAACTTTATATCCTTTCCTTTCATCTAAAGAAAAACAAATATATTTGATGTCAATGTTGTTTCTCTTCGAATTCTATAGGGTAAAGGAATATTGGATTGGATATGCCTATGAGGGGTTCTTCCTCCTACCTCTCATGAATGTGCCTCTCGCTTTTTATTATAAACTTTGTTCTCTCTCTAGCCATATTTTATGAAGTATGAAATATAATATGTTACTGCCATTTTAAGTTAAGTTTGGAATTATATGTTTTTACTTTCTATTAATTACAAAA
Source organism: Mucuna pruriens (assembly GCA_025330945.1). Taxonomy (NCBI): domain Eukaryota; kingdom Viridiplantae; phylum Streptophyta; class Magnoliopsida; order Fabales; family Fabaceae; genus Mucuna; species Mucuna pruriens. The sequence continues at coordinate 1,290,519 of JAENHJ010000067.1, forward strand.
TCCTAAGTAGCTATAATACATTTCTTAAAATAATATAAGTATTTTATTTTTAAAAAATTATATGTGGTAATTTTAAAACATTGTTATAATTTCAAAATATAAATAGAAGAATACATTAAAATATATTAACACGTGATTGGTTCAAGTAATACATGTTTAATTTCTTTATGTAAAGTTTTAAGTTAGAATTTGTTGAATGGAACAAATTATCGCTAAGAGAGTTAGTTTCATTGACTGTAGATGTTCTTGGAACATGATTTCCTCCTTTGAAATACACACGTGACTTAGATTAAAGATAAAAAGAAATTTGTTTTTGTAAAAGGCAAAATTTATATGAAATTATTTATATGATTATATCCTTAGCATTAAGTTTTCAAATCAAATAATGATGCGTAAATATTTTTTCCAAACATTAAATAACTTTCATTAAGAATATATTGTAAAAATTTAAAATATTAAATCACTAATTTAATCCTTAAAATTATAATGGTTGGTTAAATTGGTCTCTAAAATTAATGATATATTAAAATAGTCATTGAAATTGTACATTATCAATCAATTTAATTCCTAAAATTATGATGAACAATTAAATTGGTATTTGAAATTAATTTAGTTATTTAATTTATAATAATTAGTCAAATTAGTCCCTATAATTAAAAAGATTTAATTATAATTTTTATCTCCTAACTTTTAAATTTTATGAATTTTGTTCCTCAATTATTTTTCTGCACATTATGATTCTAAACTTATATAATTTCACTAAAATTTTCCCCTCCTTTTAAATTTTCTCAACCACCAAAACCATTATTTATTAAATATTTTTTATCTTAATTATACAAATTTATTTTTTTAATTATATAAAATTATTTATTATTTATTCATCTCCCACCGTTATATTTGTAAAGTATTTATTCAAAAATAAAAATACTTAATAAATAAATTTATATGATTTAATGAATAAATATATATAATTTATATAATTAAAATAAAAATATTTAAAAAATAAAGTTATCATCTTAACTTTGAATATTTTTTATTTAGTATAAATATATATTTTTGAGGAAGATAAAGTACAATTAATAAATGCAATAATTGGATATATATAATATATTTTATATATAAATTAAACAAGTCAAATGATTGCAGAGGTTGTGATCGTGGAGAACAAATGAGTTAAGAATTTAAATTCTAATTCTAACTTTTTTTTACCAATTTCTAGAAACTTAATCACACTCGAAGAATAAAATGTGTGAATTTTTAAAAGTATAAAACACATTCATAAAATTATATAGGGTTAAAATGTGCGGAAAAAATTATGAAAAAATTTATAAAATTTTGAAGTTATAAGAAAAAAATTACAATTAGATTTTTTTAATTTTAAGAATCAATTTGAGCAAGCATTATAATTTTAAGGATTATATTAATTGATAGTTTTCATATATCATTTTACTATTTTGACCATTCATTACAATTTAACAGACTAATTTGATTGATGATGTATAATTTTAAGAACTAATTTGCTATTTTATTAATTTTAGGATCAACTTAATTTACTATTACAATTTCAATGATTAAATTGATTATTCACTCTATCATTAAATTATTTAATTTAAGAATTTATGAACAAATATTAGAAACATAATGAAAGAAAAAAATCAAACATGGGTATGCTTTTTGATAGCAAGAGATTCGGAGAGAAACGACTTTTACTTGACTGGGAGATAACATTATGTTTTCATTATCTTTTTTATTCTTTTTTTAATAGTATGCTCTCATTATCTTTGATGTAAGTGTTTAAGACCTTTTATAATTATTTACAAGAGAAGTAAATAAAAAAATAGAGTGAATTGAGGTTTTTTTTCATAAATTAAAATCAATGCACTTAATTTTTATAAAAGTATTTATTTAATTTTTTAAAAACTAAAGAAAATAAGTTGATTTTAGTTTATGAAAAATTTTAATATTTTTTATTTTTATTTTTGTGTTTAATAAATATTTACGAAAAAATTTATCTAAATAAAGTTTAACTTATTTTCTTTTTTGGTCCATATTTGTTGATTTGCATAAACTGAGTTGCGTTCAAAAAAGAAAATGGCCATCTTGATTGAATTCAGTTTCCCCTCAGTGTCATAAGCCAGCCCAACTCAATTGAAGCTGGCCGTTTTGGTAGCTGTGAAGACAATAATTGTTTTTTTTTTTTAATATTATTTATTTTTAAAGTGGAGAGAGTAAAGTTTATTAGAAAATAAAATAAAGTTATAAATTATTGATTAAAAACTTAACAGTTAAGATTATGATATATTAAAATTTATTATATGGATATTTGTATTTTATTGTAAAATTAATCATTATTTTTTAATTAACAGTTATAACTAAATTTTATCCCAGAAAATACGATAGAGGAGTCCAATCCTATTTTCTAAACTTAAATTTACCTAAACATATTAAATCTGATTAAAAAAATGATTTTATATAAATAAACAAAAATTATAACTATAATATGATTATTTAAAAGTCATATTTTTAAAATCCACAATTAATATGAAAAGTTTATAAGAACATTTATATTAAGTATTCTTGTTAATAATATTTACATTATTAGTCATATCAACCACAAGTACCACATCATTTATTGTACTAACTATTAATGTCACTTTAATAAAAATATGTTAAATATTTAATAAAAATTTGACAATAAAAAACTAAAATTATTTTATTAAAATATATTCAATTCGCATAAGTAGAACTTAAATAATCAAAATCATATAATTACAATATTTAAGAATTTAATTACTACAATTAAAACTTACAAAAATCAAAATCTCATAATTAAAATACCTAGAAAACAAAAATTACAATTAAATCTTGATATTTAAAGCTTCATATCTCAATTTATTTTTATATATTAAATTTATTCTTATAACAATAAAACTAATTATATTAATCACCGTTAAGAAAATTAATTTATATATACTAATAATAAAAATAATATAACATCGCATATAATTTAAATAAATAAAACTATAATATTAGATAGAAATTTGTTAACGTGTTCTTTTAGAATTATATTAAAGAATAAAAAGCTAATGTTAAATAAAAGTATAATGAGATGTGAGTTAAGATCCTAAAAGTAAAAATGATAATGTTTTAAAAATAAATAAGATAATTTAATAAATTTTAAAAATATTTGTTGACACTAGACATGACAATGGGACAAACTCTTCTTGACAACGTCTCTAGAGCTGACAAATGGGTTAGTCCGACCCAAAGAGCCAATTTGTATATGGACAAGTATTTTTGTAGTTCGGTTGGATTAGTTTGGACCTTTTATTTTGTTTAAAAACCTAAATTTCTAAAGATTTTTTTTAAATCAAGTAAAAACGGGTCTGATTTATTTTAGGCCAACTTTTTTGGAGTCTAACCTAACCCTATAAACCTAACAAGTCAAGCTAATTTGACTTAATTTTATTTGGACTAATTTTTTTTTTAACCCAACCCAAAATGTAGGACTCGTTTTGTCAGTTATACTTGTCTCCACAAAAAGCAAACACATGTTCAAAATTGAATTTATAAACAATAGATACTAAAAAAATGAAATTCAATCTCAATCCAGAGTTTTTCTAGGTTCAAGGAAATTTGTGAGAATCAATTTTACATTTTTCTATAATTTAGTTTATTTATAAATTTTATAAATAAACCATATATTAAGTTATTAATTATATTTTAATTAAAATAATATATAGACACTAATAAATAAAAGAACTTAAAAATTATTTAATAATTAAATTTTTAGTTAAATGTATAATTTTAACTTTTTTATTATTAACTATGAAAATAATTAATTTATATTTTTAATAATTATAAAAATAAAGTATAAAAAATTATATATAATATATAAATGATATATAAAATATATACTTATATAATTAATAATTATATATATACAATGGGTTGGGTCCAAGGATGGGGAGGAGGACAAAGCAGATAGTTACTTCTCCATACTTGACCTTACTTTTTCGAGTAAGGAAAAATCTAAGCTCAATTCCATCCTTAAAGTCGATGTGAGTTCAATGGATACCCACTAGTTTAGATTTAACTGTCATGTCTAATTAACATTGCTAGGCTACTACTAGTATGAGTCTAAATAGTGATGGATTGAAATTTATTTTTATCTGTTACTATTTTTTTTTTAACTATTGAAATTCAATTTTGGGTTGGAGATCAATGATGATAAATTAAAAGTCATAAACACTTACAAAATTCAAATATATATAAAGAAAGAAAGGTAATTCAAAATGATTGAAAATGATTTAATTTGGTTAATTGTAAAGATAGTGTGTAAAGTGCACATAAAAAATAATATTAAAATATCTAATTGAGAAACTAAAAGAAATAAGATTAGAAATAGATATATGAAAACAATATTTATATTATAAATTAATTTTTTTTATTATATTTCAAATTAGAGAAGTAATTTATATTTTTATTATATTTTAAATTAGAGAAGTAATTTTTATATATACACACACATACATAGAATGAGGGCAAATCTTAAGCATGGATTGTCCCTGTCTAATAGTAGAAAGTATAATATTAGATAAAATAGATCATGCATCGACAATATAAAATAATTTTACTGTTATTTAATAAAAAACCATCATCGATAAGACTTTTTATATACTTATGTATGATAAGTTTGTTGGTTCTTATACTAGATACTTTAATAATTGTACCAATATTAATATGTGATTAGCTTAAACAAGTTTTAGGTCATTGCAAATATGACTCTGGTTATAGTTTTTGTAAATTTTTGTATTATTTATAGATCCTAACATTTTCTTAGTATCATTTTGTAGTTCTTATCATTAACTCTAGTTAGTTTAGTATTAGTGTGACTATCAAAAATAAATAATATTAATTAAGATAATTAAGGTAATAATGAATATTTTAAATTTAGATAATTAGATTATTTCTAAATGTATAATTCAATTAATTAATGTATTTATTATTTTATATAAATAAGATAATTACATATAATTTAATTTTATAATTTGTTTTAATATATTATTAATAGTAATTTTGTTGCTTTTAATATTATTCCTATTTTTTAATTCACTAATTTGTTTTTAACATTGTATTTTAAAAATATAATTTACTTAGAAATTTATAATTTAATTTTAATATATTATTTTATGTTATTTTTACATTTCATTTTATTAGTTTTGATTGATTGTAATATGAATTTTTAATTTATATTTCAAATTATTTTTTCCTTTAAATATAAAATCATTGCTTGAGATATATTTTAAAAAATAAATTATATTAAAAAATTAAAATAATTTGAAAAATATAATGTTAAAAGTAATTAGTGAATTGAAAAATAAGAATAATATTTAAAAAATAAATCATTATTCATAATATATTAAAAATAAATTATAAAAATAAATTGTATGTAATTACCTCATTTATATAAACTAATAAATATATTAATTGAATACTAAAAATCATTTAATTATTTTAATTTAAAATATTATTTATTATCTTAATCATTTAAATTAATATTATTCATTTTATTAGATTTATCAATACTAAACTAATTAGAATCGATGATAAGAATTAAAAATAAAAATAAAAAATATAAAAATCTTGAACTAATAAATTTTTTTACAAAAATTTAAAATTAAATATAATTATATTTATAAGAATTTAATACATATTTAGTCAATTATTATATACATAACTATATTACTATTAAACTCATATATTATATTGAAACATCATTGTTAATAACTCCACTAAAAAAAAACTCTTCTATAATCCTTAGTATACAGGAGTAGTTAATAAAATCCATTAAACATGTGCTCTGAAAACGTGAAGTAACCACCACGCGCTTGTGTTGAATGTTGAGTGTGTGAAATGATAAAGTGAACACAAGAAAGTCAGGAATAGGAGGAAAAAAAAAAAAAAAAAACCGAAACCATGGCATGACATGGGATTCGGAAAAAATCAAAGACTTGACTTGGAATACTCTCGCTATCTCTCTGTCACCCGCACTTCCTACCTCTATTATATCACAATTGAATTCAATTACTACTTTTACATGCTAAATATTTATTTTTATATAATTAAAATTTATAATAAATAAATACTTTAAATATATAAATTATATCATAATTGAAAATTTAATAAATAAATATCTTTAAATATATAATTTATATTTTAAAATTATAATAAACAATTTAAATTGTAATATACAGTTATTTTTAATTAATAAATTTTTTATTAAAATTATTAAAATTTAGTATAAAAATAAAATTAAAATAGAATATATTATTAAAAAATAAAGTATACACACAAATTTTTTTTTAAAAAATGATAGCTTGAGATGCAATCATTAAAAGAATTTAATTTTGACCGATTATGGAATATAGTATGTGAAATACACATTTCGCAAGGGATAACACTTTTCAAGTTATGTATTTAATATATAATTTAAAATTAAATGTAAATTAAATTAAATTTTATAAACTTGTAGTATATTATTCCATATATAAATTATAAGTAATTATTATAAAAAATAATAAATTTATTTTATATAACAATATAATTTTAATTAAATTCTTGAAACAAAAGCTTGGAGCCTAAATTTATTGTAATACTGTACCAACCTTCGGTCCGTTCAGCTCCATGTGCGTTGATCCTCTCTAACCTATATCCTTTGTATCGGCCGATATTTGTTATTATCTTTTTTATTTAATTTAAAATAGTTATTTTATTTGTGTAAAAACTTAAGATAATATTAATTTTTTATTATGCTTTTTTTACTTAGAACTTAAATATTTTAGTACATGATTATCATAAATTGAAAGAAAATAATAACAAAAGTTATATTAAGAAATTAAAAATAATTTTAATTTCAATGTTGATCTCCAAGAGGTGGTGAGATTAGAAAATTTTCCTAATTGACTAGCTACTTTTAATGAGATCTCTCTTTTTTGAGTGGACTAATCTATTGTTACTTAGAGAATCGTTTTTTTTTTCTTAACTCAAAACTATTGATATTTAGATGCCACCTTATGTTACTAATTATGATAATAAAATTATATATTTATTTTGTAACTGTCTTTTTTTTTTAATAAATTCAACAACTTTTAGTTAAGTTGTGAATATTATTTTCCAATATGAATTTTAATTGTTTTTAGTTAAATTATAAATTCGTAACTATATTTTGTCTTCTCTTTTTCAATTTTATAAATGATTATGAATGTTATTTTGAATTTTGTAACAGTCCCATGTTCAATTGCAATCATTCAGGGGCATTTAAGATATCATCTAAAAAGACTATTGCATAAAAAATTGCAACTAATATATTGTGAATATTATACATATATATATATATATATATATATATATTTGTTTTCATAATTTTATTTGGAAGTATTGTTTTAAATTTATAGAGTATAAAATTATTTATTTATACCAAAATTTCTATTTCACGCGGATCACTATTTAATATACTTCTCTAATAGATATAAACTATATATATGCTTCTATAATCATTTCTGCGTATGATTTTTTCTTTTTAATTATTACTATAGACATACGCTATATTCCAATTATAGTATTATGATTTTTCATACAATGAAAATAATAATTCCAATAATCATAGCTATAAGAACACGGTTACGGATTAAATGAATATTCACTTGTTGTTAACGAAGTGGGAATGAGATGTAAAGTGCATGTTAACATCAGTATATATCACATCTTAAAATTACTTAAATATTCTTAATTATATATAAAATAAATTATTTTAATTTATTTCTAAGTATAAATATATATTTTAAAATTATTTATTTTTTGTATAAATATATGGTACAAAATTATATTTAAATATAAATATTTATTTAATTTAATTTTTTTTATTTTATAACAAATATAATGTGTTAGGACAAGTAAATATGAGAGACTACTACCTATAAATATCTACCCAATGATTATCCATGTAAATATTAGTAGATATAGAAAACTATTACATGTACTTGTCCTCCTTTAGTGTTATCCTTAAGCATGACATATCTCTGGCTGAGAGTATTGACAAAAGAAAAGTTGAGCAAGTAAACTAAAATCTTTTATTTGAGATAGCTACAATCTAGTTTTCATTTTTCTTTATGCAACATCCTTTGCCTACAATTTTTAATGTTCGTGTGATAGGAATTGTGATGTTGAAATAGTGAAATAGGTGTTACCATTAGGTGGTAATATGTGATCGTTGTCGTTTTTCAATCATTCACTATTTGACTCAAACAAAGAGTATGTGCACATAAATAGTTTGATATGTCAAAAAAACCAATAGAGAATGTAGGTATATGTGGTCGTGAATAGTTTTATTGAGTCTCATGATAGTTGTCAAATGTTCTAGTCAATGTTGAGTATAAGCACTAGGTTAGTTCCAAAACTTAACACTATTTGATCCATGGATGTGTCCTGTCTTTTATTATTATGTGTGAGTCTATATATAAGAAAATATCATTATTTTCATGAGATATATAAGAGATTTTGACATATTTAGGGATGGATTAACATATTTTGTGTAATTAATTATACAAATTTATGATCGATATATGGTTGATTAGTATTTAGTTCATAGTGTGATTGATGTATGTGAGCTTAATATCTAGTTATTAAGAAATTGTCTCTAGAACTTGACCTAAAATTTGAGAGTCCACGACTTCTCTTGTCCTAAGGCAAAAACAAAAGTATTATAAAACAATAATATTGACTTTAAATATATATAAAAATAGAGTCTTTAAATAAAGTATAATACACATACCAGAAAATAAAATAAACTATAATACTCTAATATATAACCCAAAGTCGAGAGTGTTGGAACTTCCGTTTGTTCAGGATCGTATTATAGAAGCGAGTCTCCTCGTCATGGAAGTGAATCTTTAATGCAGTTCTGTTTTGGAAAAAAAAGTCAAGAAGTGGATAAGTGGTTTGTTGTAACTTCTCTCCATCCGTTCTTACTTCATGCTGGTTGAGCTCTATGACAGTAGAGTTCTATAAATACCACGTTCTTGGTTTTGGGTCATTAAACTTGCTCATCTTTTCAAAAACAAACACCATCAAAGTCTGAGAGGGTAAGAGTTTGAAAATATGAAATTGTAACACTTTGATTTTTGTATTATTATTATTATTGTTGATATTATTATTATTACTGATGTTGTTGTTATTATTATTGTTGTTGTAATTATATCTATTAAGTAATTGGTTGTTATGTTTTTATCACCTTTTAAAATAATTATATTTTTTACATAATTAAATAAATTGTATTTTTTAGAAAATAGGTGCTACTTAAAGATAAAGTAATATTTGAATTTAAATATAATTACGGTTGCTTGTATTTGACTGCTTCTATTAAATGATAAAGTATTTAGTTGTTTGTCTTTGAATGTCTCTATCGATTAACATGATGTTTAGTTGTTTGCCCACTTAACTACTTGTGTTTGACTACCTCTGTCAATGGACAAAGTATTTGATTGTTTATTTGTGCTTACTTGAGAGGACAAGTTTCTTGACTTATGGGTTGTTCCTAGAATCTAAATTTGTCATGTTTGTTTCTCCCTCTCAGTTGGTAGAGTATAAGACTTTTAATCTCATGGTCATAGGTTAAGGGATTTTTCCAAGAACTCCAATATATTTGATTGTTTGAATATCTCTGAAGGGGGAGATTAAATTTCCTAGACTATGATACAATTTATGTCTTAATTGTTGTGAATTTGGTTGATTTTGGGAAAGCGTATGTATTATTGAGAGAATTCATGTATGTTGAGTTATGCTAAAATTATACTATGGATGAGATATTTAGGTCTAGAGATCTGAGAATGGTCCTTATCAATCCAATTTGCGAAAAGAAAAATGATAAGAATAAGTCAAGACATATCATGCATCACTTAATAAAGACAAGTGTGTAGAAAAGTGAATATGAACCCAAATAGGTAAGGTCACTATACCTCTTGGGGCTACTTGGAGTTAACATTTAATGATTGTGTTTGATCTTATGGGCTGAAGCATATATGCAAGCAAGTTAAGTAGATCGTGACATGCTACCAACAATATCATACTAGTAAGGGATAGGTCAACAAAATGGTTGAGTCGTTTTACTGCTAGCTCATTCTCGATGATAGATTGGTACCATATGCATATGGAGTAGAGACTAGGTTGCATCGTTGTTATTCATATACATTTGAATAAATGTCTTCTTGTAATTGTTATAAATTGTTTTTTGTAGGGTAGTGTGGGTGTTACTTACATTGTACTCGCACCACGAGTTAAGTATGATGTGTTTCTCACTCCCTTTTATTGTGCATTATTTGTATTTAGCTTGAATGTCACTTGAAGGTGATGAAGAGTTAGAACATGATGACTAGTGTTCTCGTGCCTTATGATTTTATTTATACTTTGTCTAGACAAACTCCAATAGATTTTGACATCGAATCTAGGTTTATGAAATAGATTTATATTTTATATTGATTTGACATTATGCATTGTTTAATAATTTGAAGTTTAGTTTCTCCATCACCACGAGTCTTAGTTAGAATCAAGTATAATATATTTTTTAATTATTTAAAGAATGCTAATTCTTTACCTTTTAGAATAAATAGAAACATAATTGAGGTTTTATTTTTATATATATTTTTTAGTAATTATAAATGTTAGAAGAATAAACATCATTACGTCCATTTAGGTTAAAGTACGTAAAAGTATCCATGATTGAAAATAAGTGTTTAATTTTATCACATTTGTTTTTGTCTTCGGATAGTTAAGTGCAGTTAATTAGTTTTTAGATCAATCCTTAAAACTTGACCCAACTTAGTATTTATACACTGTAGGATACATTCAAACGAATTACTTGCTAGTCAAGTCATTTCCTAACTAGTTTGTAACTGTGTTAACTGCCTCATTATTGAGCTACGTGTCTTCCAAGAGTGAACTAACCCATTGAATTGGCCCGTTGCATGCTTGCATGACTAGTTCAAGGTCACTCCTTCCACAAAAATTTTATTGAATCAAGACTCCTGCGTAATGAATCTAAGCCGGATGATTGATTAGTACAACATTAATCTAATCTAAATATACATTAAATATACATGGTTTATCATCAAGTAAGTATACATTTAAAATATCGAACCTAACTCTTGGTGGATTTTATCTGTTCAATACGTGCAATACCATGTGCTAATTATAATTTTATGTTTTAATTATTTGTGTCAACCCAAATACCAAATTCAAATTATGTATACCAAATTGACTAGAAAATATAGAAAACACAAACAAGTGTTAAAAATAGGTGAATATAAAACACTGGTCCAAACAAATTTTTATGTTTTTTTATTCTTAAGTAAAAAACATTTCTTAAAAAATGTAATCAAAAGCATAAGATGCTGTACGCTAGGTGCAGATTTCACTTGTATCAAAATTTGGTAATATGGAATCCGATTTGAAACAAACATTTCTTTAATTAAAACTAATTTATCATTTGAATAATCTTTGATGAGTAACAATAAATAATCCTTAATATAAGGGGATCTCAAATCATGAAGATTATAATAGCAAGACAATACGGAATTAATTTTGTAAAAAGGTTATCCTTTTTTTTACAGGCCAATGGACTAGCTAGTGGAATAATGAACATATTTATTTTTCATCCAAATTTGTAAGCAAGAAGGGAAAGTCCCTGCATAAACTCTAGCTGGTCACGTTAAAGATAATAAAAATCAATTAATTAGCGCACGATGTGGACGCTGTTACTTTCTGGTTCATAATAATTTAGTAAGGAACAAGCGATGAGAGCATGGCCACGGAAGTTGACCGTAAATGTGACGGGCTGTACAACATAAATCCGCGGACACAGAGTTTACTATATATAAACAAGAGTGGCGGGAATCACACCCCAAAAGGCGAGTGTTTTCCACGCTCCAAATCCTTGACTACCTTTCTCTCTCTTTCTCTCTCTCCAAAGTCTTTCCAACAAAACAAAACCCTCTAGATTGTGAATAGAGAGTAACATCAAGCAAAGATGAAAGATTCAGCAGAAACAGAGCCTATCAATGAATCTCTAGAGCTGCTGAGTAGCCTCCTGGACTCGGAACTCCCGAGGGTGACAAACTTCAGAGGGAAGTGGTCACTCGCCCGAGTCAAACTCAGTGACCTTCAAACCCACCTCACCGATTTCTCCGCCGAGTACCCAGACGCCTCCACCTCGAACCCCCTCTCCCTCCACCTCCTCCAGTCCATCTCTCACACCCTCCACGACGCCGTATCCCTGGCTCGACACTGCCAAGCCCTGGACCTCCCCAACGGCAAGCTCAAAACCCAAAGCGACCTCGACGCCCTCCTCGCAACCCTCCACCGCCACGTCACCGACTGCGACATCCTCTTCCGCAGCGGCCTCCTCCTCGAAAATGGCGCCGTCTCCTCCTCCTCGTCGTCCAAAAGAGAGGCCATCCGGTCCGCCTCCCGAAACCTAATCACCCGCCTCCAAATCGGCTCGGCGGACTCCAAAGCCTCCGCAATGGACTCGCTTCTGGCCCTCCTCCACGAAGACGACAAAAACGTCACCATCGCCGTTGCCCAGGGAGTCGTTCCCGTCCTCGTGCGCCTACTCGATTCCCCCTCCCAAATGAAGGAAAAAACCGTCGCTGCCATTTCCAAAGTCTCGACAGTCGAAAGCGCTAAGACCGTTCTCCTCGCCGAGGGTTTGTTGCTTCTCAACCACTTGCTTCGTGTCCTGGACTCCGGAAGCGGCTTCGCTATTGAGAAGGCTTGCGTCGCGCTTCGGGCGCTGAGTCTCACCAAGGACAACGCCAGAGCGATCGGCTCCCGCGGTGGAATCTCGTCGCTGCTGGAGATTTGCCAGGCTGGCACTCCCGGCGCTCAGGCTTCCGCCGCCGCGGTGCTGCGGAACCTCGCCGCGTTTGCGGAAATTAGAGACAATTTCGCGGAGGAGAACGCAGTGGTGGTTTTAATCGGGTTGGCCTCCTCCGGGACTGCCTCTGCTCGGGAGAACGCGATTGGGTGTTTGTCGAATTTGATTTCCGAGACCGAGTCCGAGGGTTTGTCGACTTTGAGGGTTATGGTGGTTAAAGAAGGTGGAGTTGAGTGTTTGAAGAACTACTGGGACTCGGGTGCGCCGGTTCCGAGTCTGGAAGTTGCGGTGGAGATGTTGCGGCATTTGGCCAAGAGCGGTGCAATCGGCGAGGTTCTGGTCGGGGAAGGGTTTGTGCAGCGGGTGGTGGGGGTGCTGAATTGCGAGGTGCTGGCAGTGAGGATTGCGGCGGCGAGGGCGGTTCACGCTTTGGGCGTTAACAGCGGGAAGGCTAGGAAGGAGATGGGGGAGTGGGGTTGCGTTTTGGGTTTGATAAAGATGTTGGATGGGAAGGGAGTGGAGGAGAAGGAGGCTTCTGCAATGGCATTGTCGGTGCTGCTCATGCACCCAGCGAATCGGAGGGTTTTCCGCAAGGACGAGAGAGGGGTTGTGAGCGCGGTTCATTTGTTGAACCCTTCGTTGCAGGGGTTGGATAAGAAGCACCCTGTTTCGCTTCTCGCTTCGCTCGTGCATTCCAAGAGTTGCAGGAAGCAGATGGTGGCGGCGGGGGCGTGTGTATATACCCAGAAGCTTGTTGACATGGATGTGCCTGGCTCCAAGAAACTCTTGGACAGCCTCGGCCGTGGTAAGATTTGGGGTGTTTTTGCTAGACCCTAGAGATCAATTTCCATATACCCTTCATGAAGCCATCATTATTCGTTGATATGTATGCATGCCATCATCAGGTTTTTCTTCTTCTTTTTCCCTTGTAATTATTCATTAATAATTGAATGTTTGTATGTAGAGAGGTAAGTTTTTCTGATGATTTATCTCAGAACTTGTGCTGATGTTTAGGAACAATGATAAAGTACATGATTTTGCGATGATGCAGTGGTAGAGTACGACCTATCACATAGCTCACTTTGCTTCCTGCATATAGCATAGGGATAGTACATAGTTGATTGCTAAAATACTTTCCATAGAATGCTTTTACTTGTAATCAATGAGGTCGAGTATGTTCAGATTCAGATGTGATTTTCAATTATTGTTATTTGGATATTTTTTATGATGAAAAAAGATGCAAGTTTTTCGTTTCCTTGTTTGACAAGTGAAATGATAAATTGACTCAGTTTCATATTACTACATTAGAGAAAAGAAAAGTAGAGGTATTAAATGAAATAAGATAATCCAATGAGTGTATAGTTTAATTGGGTATGCAAGCCACCTGTCTTGATTCTCACAAAATACATTTTAGAGAGGGACGAAGAACTAAGTTTAAAATTGGAAGGATAAATCCTATAATTAACTCAAAGAATTGAAGGTTGTAAAAATACCTTAGAGTCTCGTTGAAGAGCCATAAGGCAATAGTTTTATTTCACCCTTTTTAATAATAATGTTATTCTATTTCATTCTGTTACCTTTCATCTTTTTCCATTAATCCAAATATAATATTGTTATCGATCGATCGTAGGATCGATTCTGTAATAACTTGTCGGCAGTAGCCGTGACTTCTTTTTGCACATTTATAATGCTTATCGGAGCAACAACGCCAATGTGAATCCAACTCCGTGATTTTTTATGAAGAGATGAGTTGGCGAAATATGCCTAATTTATTTTACCTTCTACATATCATAAATGATTTCACACGGGCGGTTTACATGTTCATGGAAATCCCTGAACTCAGATCATCATTGATATGGGGTGCCCTTTGTACTTTTACTTGTCTGGCCGAAACATGTGCGACAGATCCTTTATCCTTATAACTTTCGTATTGGCTATCTTGGACGTTGTTTTCTTGGAGACTTCTTTATCATGATTTACTTTTCAATGATGTCTACATCATACCTGTTCTTAACCTGAATTCATTGGTAAATGTATCTCTAGCTTTGCCTGAATAGTATTTGATTAGATTATTGGGAGGGTTGGATACTGTGGGAATTTCCTCAATGTCTTTTTGGTGGACGGCGACATAATTGTCTGTGAAACCCATGTGCATTTGTTATTGACCATGTGCATATGGTCTATGGATTGCCCTAAACTGCAGTGTTGTTGTCTGTTATGTTAACAAATTAGGACCTACCTTAATCGCGTCCCCCGCCTCTACACTCTTGGGCCTGTCCTTATAGTCTTTAATCAATTATCTGTGTATAAGACCCCTGTAGTGAATGAACGAACTGCATTTTCCTTGCCCCGTTGTCATTATCATAACAAATCCAAATTGGTATAAAAATACGAGTAATATGGTGACAGCTATATGTGGGGAATCTTCAAATTCCGTGGACAGTTCTTAATATATAAAGTTGTATCCAAGCTGAAAATGTACACTTCCCTAGAATTCCAGGTTCCATGCGTGCCAACTGTATGACACAGATCAAATAATAAAAAACCTTGATCTCTGGATCGATACGACCGAAGTTGCTTTGTCTATGCCCGCTGTTCACAGTGTATCAACTTGAAGAAAGAAGAGATGAATAAAAGGGGCTAGATCATAGGTGAGAAAAGTACGAAATTGCATCCACATCGCTACAGCCACTAGAAAAGTTGGAACAACCTTTAAAATTTCGGCTCATATGCAATTGACATAAGTTGTTAAAGATGAAGAGTTAATTTTCACTTTTTTTTTTTTAATGTATTGAGATTCAATTATACGATACGTTATTAAAATTTTGTTTGGTAGATAATTTTGTTAAAAATGATCTTAATATTCAACAACTAGTTGAATAGTTATAATTAAATTAAATTATTTGTAATAAAATTTGGTCTCTTTATTATTACTTTTTTTCTTTGATAAAGTATAGTTTGAATAAAAATATTTTACAAAATCTTGCTTTCTTTGTTCATCATATAACTTCTTAACATTATTGTTTCTCAAAATTTAGATTCCGAATTGCAGCTTTAAATGATAATTTTAAGAGTAAAAGAAAATTGAGGAGTACGTCGTGATGGTTAACAACTGAGTTATACAAAATTTAATAACAATGTGAGATGATCATAACTAACTAATTTAGAAATATTAGCCGTCTCTTTCAACTTTGCATTAAACTAATAGAAGTACTTGATGATACTCATACACGAACTTTTATTTATAGGGATATGATTCAAAACAAAGATTATGCTATTTAGCATAATTGATATTTAGGTTGAAGAGATGATCCACGTAACTATTACAGAAGGAGTATACTTTTTAATATAACTATAATTGCACCAGGAACAAGCAATGTTAAGTTAATATTTAAGTGTATAGTTCGATTATTTATTTGTTTTTTTATATTTTAAAAAATTAATGTAAGATAACAAATACGTTCATTTTGTAATCTACATTATGTGCTTGAACATATTGAATTAGATTCAATTATTTTTATAAATAAGATGTATAATCAAGCTTTGTTCTCTCTTTTCAATGTTTCAGTTTTGTTATCTATTCTTACAAATATTTCTTTTTATATTTTGATCAATGTTTGTCTTTTCTTCTTCTTATTATTATACATTCATTTGTCTTATTGAAGTTGATTTATGTTTATGTTGAAATTATATTCAAAATGGTGATCATACTGGTTAACATAGTTGATATTTAGGTTGAAGTGGTGGTTCGCACACAATGACAGAAACATACATTTTAGCATAACTATAATAATTATACAAAGGACCAAACAATGTTGAGTCAACATTTAAATATATAATAAAACTATTTAGTTGTTAGCTTGCGGCTTCTTTAATTTTTTTTCTTGTATATTTTAAAAGACATTTAAGCGTAAAATACCAAACTTATTTTATTTATGTTGTAATAAACAGTAATGCTTGAACACGTTGAATCAAATTCAACTACTCTTATAAATAAGAGGTATAATAAAGCTCTACGCTCTTTTTGATATCTCAAATATTGTTGATTGACACATAAAATCATTAAATTCAATAAATCTTATTTGACATTTTTACTTAAATGAAATTAAATTTTTTTTTATCAGCCACCAAGTATTTATTGATACAACTATATACATTATACATACTAATCAGTATCGTACAAAAACACGGATAACTTACTAGTTTTTAATGAAACGAGATTGAATTATTCGTGAAGTTATTAAAATTTTATTTGATGGACAATTGTTTTAAAATAGATCTCTTGATATCAGGAACAAATTGAATTATAATCGAAAAAAAAAAGATTGTAACATAAATATAATGTTTTAGATAAACTACCATTAGTATTACATTTGGATAAATCTCAGTACCATCAGTTTTTACGAATAAAATAAAAAATAGCTGTCAAGAATATAATTCAGACGTTGATTCATAAATAGTCTTCAACATATGTAAGCAAGGGAGATGAGATAAAGTGGATTGAACTTTCCAGGCTGCAAGAAAAAAGTAGTAATTAAGATGATGTGGGAAGCAAATAATTAATGATTGCTCTCTTATTTTCCCTCAGTTGAAAGAGACACGTCTGGCAGCGAAGTTTGGTAAGTTCACAAGATTACAGTTAATACAACACATGAACCAACAGAAGCAAATAGATGCTGCTTCCTTCAATTCTCCTTACTCTCGCAGTTAGGTCACATCACATTGATTCCTATTCGAGCCTGTAAATGAATTTTGCCCCGCTTTTATTTTCACAAATTTCACTCCTATCACATTTATCAAAGATTTAAAAGCCAAAAATATTGAATAAAAATAGTTTTTAATTTATATTATTTTTTTATTAAATAATTTTAAAAATTTCTTCACAAGTACGTCCAATTAATCTGGATCACTAATCCAACTCGAGTGTCTTAATTTAGTTTTAATAACTTTTTTATTTAGTTTGAATATACAGGATTAATATTATAAAATAATGAAGAAATTAATAAAAGATATTATCTACATATATAAGAAGATTATTGAAGTAGACAAAGATATTGGAGTTATTTATGATAATAAAATATTTACTAAATTTAAAGATAAGTTTTATAGTTAAAAAGTATTTTTTTATTATATTATAAATATGAAGTGTATATCAGTTTTGATAATGAATACTCTTCATCGATAACTTGATTGATTGTTTTTAATAAAAAAAATTTATTCAATCGTTTTTTTTTCATCAATAAAATTCATAGTCGACAATGATTAAGAGATCCAAGCACTCTTTCACAGAGTACTTTATAATAATTAATATTGGACTTTAAAGATACAATAAAAGAAAAAGGTAAGAGAAGAAGAAATGATAATGTTAAGATAGCGGAATACTTAAAAAAAAAGAATACAAATTGATTGCATATAAAAAAAAATATCGATGTGATACCATTTGAGGAAAAGATCCATTAAAGTAATTTATACTTATAAAAAAAATGGCAAGAGAAGTACCAACAAGGATAATAGAATATATGGTTGTGAAAAGACGGACAAGACCAAAAACAACATTAGATAAACTAAAAGTATTTTATGATGAATAATATATATAAAGATTTGGTCTTTAACTTAATTTAATAACATTTGTGTAATCTATGCATTTAATTACACTCGGTCTCGGTAAGATAAGACTTTTGTTGTTACTATCGTTAATTTTTTACTAATTAATTTATGTTTGGTGGTTAATAATATGGTTTAAATATTTGTTAAAAAAAATTATGTTTAAATACAAAAACCTATTCTTTTTTTTATTAAAATAAACAACTGCTATTTATACGTCAATTTTTACACGGATATTGTGAAAACCTAAATGTCACTAAAATGAGTAAAAAAAAAGAAAATTTGGTAAAAAAAAGAAGAGAGTGTATATAATAGTAAGTTTACCATCATCATTTATTTGAGGAAGTTTCGTTCGCAGTAACGTGTCTATAGTAAAAGTTTAATTTTCATACATTATTTAATGTAATTTTTTTATACTATTAATTAATTAAAAATTATTTTAAATATAAATTTTATGTTAATTATTATAAAAGTTAACGATATTACCGTATATGTTAGTTTATGAATAGATGCCGGTGTGAAAAATATTATGCTATTACTATATTCTAATTATATTTTATATTATAATATAGCTGACACGTTAAATTGGTAATTTTAAATAATAAAATATTGAAAATATAAATTAAAAAACCTCAAAAGAATATTACTTATTTTAAACTTTTAATTTTTAAAATTTGGTTTAGTTAATAAAATGAATGAATTTTAATTTTGGTCCATATAAAACGAGCGAATTTTGATTTTAGCTTAAATATTTTAGTCAAATATATTTTTTATTAATTAAAATTTGTTGAAAATTATATTTTTTTTATGGGTCTTACATTTTATTAATAAACGTTTTTCATAATTTTATATTTTCAACAAATTTTAATCACCAATAAAAAAAATTAAAATATATTATAAAATGAGAAAATCATATGATTTTAAGAGAAGGAAAGTATCTTATTATCCCACTTAAAAACAAAGAATATCAAATATATGAATCAATTAATAAAAGATTGTTTTAGTTTAACTAGTAATATCGAATTTGAGTTTTAAATATTACATTAAAATATTTAGAGAAAGAGTTTTGTCACTTATTATAATCTTATCTAGTTTGAATAAAATTGCTTTTCGTGAAAAATACTTGTAGTATCTACTAAAAAAAAGAAAACTCAAATTTATATTATAAAGATAAATTTTTCTTAATTTTTAAAATAATTTATTTTTACCCAATTATTCTTTTTTATATCAAATTACATATATATACTCTCAATTAGTCCGAAATTATGTAGGTCAGACATTTTTTAGTTCTTAATTTAAAATACCTTGCTAATATTTGATTTTGTAAAATGACATTCATTTCGACAATAAAAAAACAAAAGTAAATAACTTTTTACAAAGTCAAGGATCAGTTAAAGGGCTTTTGAAATTTTAGAGATTAAAATATCTGATTCATACAATATCAAGGAATAACTTGAGTGTATACTCAAACTAAAACATTATATTTGATATAGTAAAGTATATTAAAGTAGTAATTTTACTACCAAAGTGCTAATATCAGTTGGTTCAACTATTTCGCAAAAGTGATAGTTTATACTTGTTACGGTTTGTGGTATATATACGATGATTTTGAAATGTGAAAACTTATCTCCAAACTTACATTTGGGATTAGGAGTGGCCCTAGTATATATGATCTCTAGCTACAAGTAATAATTATCATTCGGAAACTAGATGCATTTTGAGAGGGTAAGTGATGCATTTATGAGGTAAGCATTTTTGGTGAGGAATCTTTTTCTCCCTTTTCGAAAAAGATGTGACCATCATGGAAGACAAACTAAATGTAATGACATCAGACAAGATATATATGGTTTAAAGTATATAAACAGTTGTATATAAATATTTAAGTTGAACTTCAACTTTTCAAACGACTTTAGTTGTTAATTTGTCTTGCTCTAGAATATCCCTACTTATAATCCTCGTGGAAAGGGGATGCACAATTTTTATTCTTTTCATAATTACTCAATTGATTGGTTTGGAAGAGAAGAGATGAGAAGAGAGAAAGGAAGAAGTATCTTATTTTTAACAAATAAATAAAATAAAAATAGAAATATGTATTTTTCTGTTTATCTGTTTAAATTAAGTCTGAGGATAATAAATAAAGAAAAGAAAATATAGGAATTGAGTTTTTTCTCTAATTTTATAAAAAAAGTAAAAGATGAAATATAAAATATAATTATATAAAATGACATATACACATTTGTTCGTTTTATAATAATTATCATTTAAGATTTTACATAAAAATTAAGGAAGTCATTAAATATTCTCAATTTTAAAGAAATATAACTATATATAATATTCTCTCACTCCATTTATATATTCTCCCATTTTAATGAAGATACTAAAGACAATGAAAGTTAGAATGAACTAAAACTTTTGAGTAACAATTACTTTAAGATGACGTTTATAATAATGCTATATCAAGATTTTTTTTTTCCAACTTACTAATTTTTATAGAAAAACTAAATATATAACTAAGTTGTCGTGGATATAGTGTTGATGTGTGATAATAATAAGTAATATTTTTTATTTTTTAAAAGACAAATTTATTGTGGCAAATTAAATTTAGTTATAATAATTTAAATTATTTATTACTATAAATAGTTAAGATGTGTACATTTTATGTTCTAAAGTACAGACTATACTTTAGAGGAGTCACATCATAAAAAAAATTCTTAAATAGTAATAATTTATCATATTATTTTTTAAATATTTAAATTATTATTTAATATATTATTATATTTTTAAAATAAGTATAATTTTGTCATGATTCTCATAATTTTACATATATTATTAAACAATGATTAAAGTACTTATACCTAAATATTAAATGAGTCAAACTAAAAATTGTAAGCTTATAGTCTCCTCAATCAACAATTCAACATATTTCCAAGTGGTAGATTCTAGCATTATTTAACTCTGGTTCTTTAAGAATGTGATCAAGTGTTTGAATTTTGACTAATGTGTATGAAAAACAAATTGTTGAGAAAATACAGCCTACTTATGATTGCTAACAGTTTCTTGGAAAGAAATTAAAAATCTCGGCAACAGACTCCTTTGCAGTCACATGTGCCAAAAAAAATAAAATAAAACATATTTACAAATTAAGTGCAGTGAATCAAATATGGACAGCAGCATTTACAATATTTACAACTACATATACAAAAGCCATAGAGAGAGACAGAGGCATTTCAGCAGCTGATGTCGAAGTATTTTGGATTTGAAGGGAAATGATATTCCACATGTAACTGCGACATTAAATAATCATTCCATGAGACAAGTAAGAGAAATACGGAACCATGAAGTGCCAAACTATCCATAACTGATGCTTCTATAACTATTTTTGAAATCATATCATGGCAAAGTAAGTGCAATGTTCTTCAAGAAGATTAACATCATTTAGCTCAAGTCTCATAAACAGGAACTCAAAAGGAATTGACTAGCACGATTGAAGCAAGTATTTAACTATTCATTAAGGTTGCCATATTCTCATGATTAGTGTTATAAAACACCATTCAATCATTGACTCAGTCAGGGTGTTAAGTCACTCATTTAATTAATGAATCACTAGTTGAACCACACATGTATAGTTTTTAAAGATTATAACACAAGCTCAAAAGATAATAACATAACCAAGGTTTATAACACAAGATCAAAGGTTTAATTACAAGTTTACAATGCATATACATTATATAATTATGCTGAAAAAGTGAAATTTGTGTTAGATTTGGGCCTTCTTTCTTCATCAAATAAATGTGAATCTTGCACTTTTTCTTATGTCATTTAACTATTTTGCTTCTTTACAGTTTTGACCCTGTTTTGTCTAACATTTTTTTTGGTTTTCCACTGGTATCTTCTCTTGGAGACAATCCTATTCAAAACACGGTTGTACACTAAATATGAGCAGCTTTCCTAACAGAGATTCAAATCTTGATTCACTGCATTGTGGGATACTAGCTCCTTCTGTGTTGGTCTTTGAACCAATTGGTTCAGTTGGGTTTGCATTTAATAACTACGCTCATGATTACCCAAGAATGATTTCTAAGGACATGAAATATACCATAAGTCACATTTCCCAAGCTATTAGTGCATGAATGCATTAAAACCACTTCACACATATATTTGCATACCTTTCCCTCATCAGAATCTGAATGGCGTTGAGGAAACACTACCCTCATATCATCATACAAGTAGAAGCTTCTTTCATGTTCAATGTCCACAATATTTCTCACTTTTGCAGAGATGGGTTCAGATTTGCACTTATGAACAGACCTTGAACGTCTCTTAGGCAAGGGGCACATAAAGCGAAGGTGAAGAGCATAAAGCAAAATGCCTGTGTTAATGGCATTGTCAATGGCCTTGGAAGAACCATGTAAAAATTTGTCTTCATTAACAAGGCATGTGATTGAACTAAAGTTTTCTTCCTTACCAGCCTTTGAACATGTAAAACTATCAAACTCTCCACATTTTGAGGTGAGATGATCTTTATCTCTATGACCGGCGACTGAGATCAACGAAGACTTGGCATCAGCTCTGATGTCAGAATCCGTTTGGCTTTCTTTTCCTGCCGTAGACATCGATCTAGATGCGGTTAAAGTGATCTTTTGCCGCAGGAATGTCTACTTTAGAGGAATACAAGCAAAGCTCATTAACCATGAAACTGGTAAATTATTTTGTCTAAAACAGTGTATAGAAAGGGGAAGACATAACAAGCGCATATTATTCATATTTAAATCAAACATACAGTTTCAAATAATTTTAACAAAAACAGGCTTCAGTGCTAGAGCCCAAAAGGTTTTGCAGACTGACCATGCAAGGCATGATCATGCAGTCCTCATGAGAACTTGCTCGTCTTCATTCAACATACAAGGATGCACTAACAAAACTTGGATTGTATCCTATCATTAACATCTCTGTTTTTATTATAATTAGATTTACTGTTACTTAACACATATAAAAGTATCTTTTAAGAAGTGATATATGAAGACAAGCTTATCAATTGGGTCTCTTACACCTATATCCAAAGCTAAATATATATTGCAATTTTTTAATACACTTAAAATTTTCAATTAACACTGTCATGAACCAACTCTCCCAAAAACTTATGTTGTTAGTTAGATGAAGATACATGAATGGCTTTATTATATCTCTAACATGCCCCCTCACATAAGAGTCATTTAGGCTTAAAACATTCACAACCGTCTTATCTTCTACTGCAATTCAAGTTTCATTAGAAGAATGGTGGTGGAAAGGATTGAACTCCAGACCACTTGATCATAGAGACTATGATACCATGTCATGAACCAACTCTCCCAAAAAGCTATTGGGTGAAAGTACATGAATGTTTTTCAATATTATTTCTCTAACCAATATTAAAGTAAAAAAGCAAGATGATTATATGACATGCAAATCGATGGTTGCATGGTGACAGAACTTTGAATGTGATATATTTAGCCAATCCTACCTTGGTACCAGCTGGCATGTCACTCAAATCGTAATTGCAAAAGAAGGTATGGATAGGTGTCCTCTCTGGATTGCTGAGAACCTGCATTTAGGTCAGTCAGTTTGTCACACACACAAATTGGTATAACTATGTAGAATTCCACATGTGAATACAGAATATAATTAAGAAACTATACATCCAGTTGTTTCAACACAGCACCATGGCTATGAAATTCATGTTAAACAAAGACCACGAACTACTGATCTACCGGCATAACTTATATCAACCTTCCTCAGGCAATTGTCATCCTAGCAATAATAGCGATCATGAGAAAGTTAGAGTATAAACCCAGATTGCTGAGGGTAAGAAGAAGTCAGTTTCGTTATTAGTATTTATGCAGTGAAATGGGATGGCCAGATGGGTAATGAACACTTAGCAACCAATCATGCATCCAGAACAAGACCAAGCTGGCACCAGTAAAGTCAGTTTCGTTCTGAAATTATTGATGATAGCGGCACCAGAATTTTTGGAATTTACATGCTAATTGATTCTTGATGCATATAGTTTGGAACAAAGTTTTCAAATTTATCATGTATCAGAAGTGAATATAATTTAACATTTCTCCAAGATTTGTGGTGCGCTAGTGACAGACCAGGAGCTACTTCTGCCAACATTGAAATTGATATTTTGACAGCACCCTTTCCTCTACACACCATGGGCCAATTAGTCACTTCTTTTGAATTCCAAATCAGGGATCCCTTTACCTTCAAAAATCTAAGATGGCAGTTGTATAAATGCTATCTTGTGTTTTGTAACAGTATAAAAAGATTGAACTAACTATAGAATATTTCAAAACATTGTTATGCATCAAGTCTCCAACACTTTGCATGACCATTTTCTTGTTACATATACATATAAATGCATTTGTAGATAGAAGGGGGAAAATTATGTTCTCAACTTAACAACTTCAAAGGTCTTATGGTGAATTACCAGTTGAATTCGTCCTTTCATAGGTATACGTAAACGGCTCTTCTCAGATCGTGTTTCATCCATGCTAAGGGTTCTCTGAAATTTAGCAACTCTAGACTTGCTTGATAATAGCTTCCCTGAAAGATTAATTGATGAGTAATAAAGTAAGTACTTGTCTCCATCCACACTGGTTACTGTAAATGGTATTTTTTGTGATTGAGGTGAGAAATTGCCGCCAGTTACATTCAGCATGGCAAGAAAGCCTTCAATTTTCTGCAAATAGAAGCCACAACAATTACAAGAGTAAAATAACTGAAAGGTCACTCAAATTATGCCAACTTCATTGGGAAATATATGCATAAAGTAGAGGCTTGTATACGAGAATAATGCCAACCTGACTAAATTTTCCAGATAGTAGGCGACCAGATAACAAAGATTCCTCAAATGAACCAACCAGGGACCTTCTAATTGGAAGTCTACTCACAGTTCCACATAACTTGGCATCCTGAGGAGGAGAGCTTTCAGGATGACTCCAATACTCTTTCATATCAATGATGTTATCAGGAGTAAACAGGTCAGACTTTTGCTGCATATTGTTGGAATTGAGCTGTGATTTACTTGGCATCTCCTGTGCAGATAAAGTGCCTTCACAAGTTCCATCAAGTGAATGTTCCACATTATTAAAAGTCAAAATGTCCTCATCCAAGATAATATCAATATTTCTGCACCCTCCCAACTTTTCATTTTTAGAGGATTTTTTACCCAGAGGAGACAAAGGGAAGGGGGGTGATGACACCTTTTTTTGTGGTACAGACAATGGTGCTCTTTGGTACCTTGTTTTAGTAGTTTCTTCAGAAACATTAAGTGCTGGAGATGATTTGAAATGCTTATAAGACCATGATTCTGCATGGTCAAAATCTGAATGGTGATGACCAGATACAATATGGTTTATAGTAGAGTCATTACAGGATGAATTTGTAAATTCCTGAAGACAAGATGTAGACCAGATCATTGAGTGAATATGATCGTTGTTTCCAATATGAACCTTCTTATATTCATGTGAAGCATTAGAATTATCATCACCATCCTTTGAACAACTTTGATAAACACCACCACCAATGTCTAGTGGATCACCTTTAAAATGCTCCACAAGCAGCATCGAATTCAAAGGTGACAATAACCTCTTTCTGACTTGTGACTCGGAAGCTTTAGTTGCATCACTGGTGACATTAAACACAGTTGACGAATATCCATTTCCTCCAAAACCATTAACACGAGGAGTTGATGCTCTTATTTGAAAACCCACAGTCCTAGAAATAGGTGTCTGCCTAGTTTTTCCTGAATTAACAGACATCCTGCGAATTTGTTCCATGGGGTCAATCTTCAACTTGCCATCTTTACACACACTTGAAATATGTGATTCTTTTGAAAGCTCTAGAACATTTTTTCTTTCAATTTGCATGCAATTACCTAGGTCTTCTCCAGCCAACAAGTTCACCTCATAGTTGCCTATGCTGGCCATTCTAGGTGCAGTTTGCACAAAGGTGCCTAGCGATGCTGCCACTTCCTCCACGGTGCAGCCTGAAGGCACCTGTGGCAACCCCATTTTTTTATTTTTCAGGGAGGGTTCTTCCAAATTTCCCAAAAGGAATCACTTCTTCAATTACTATCTTTCATCATCACCATCTTTTAAGTGAATTCATGCACCAGCATTGGTACATTCATGTTTCAACTGTACTCTCCAAACCACACAGCCCAGAACCTCCCTCCAATGGAAAGTAAATATTATTTAATCAGACTTCACATAATCATGACACTAGAAGCACTCTCCTGCAGAAATGAAGAAATTATTGATAAGTTCCTCCAGATAATAATACAATGCAAAAACATAACTACATTAAATACATAGAAAATCTGTAACCTTCAACAGCTAGTCCTCACCTTATCCCGTTTCTTACAATTTTTTCAAGTCTTAAATTGCTGAAGCTGAACCAAAAATTAATCTCTAGAGACAACAATAAGAAATATTAATTCAACACATCCTTTAAGAAACCCCCCAACAATTCCCCGTTTGTCTATAAACCCATACAACCAATCTAATAGCAAGAGGAAAAATCACTGGTCAATAAGTGTTATTAACATAATTGGATTAAAAAATAATGTGAAGGTGAAGCACATCATTGTATTTATCCCTTGAAATCACACAAGATGCAGCACCCTCCTAAAGAGTCAAGGGGCATGATGAAGACCCACGACAACACAAAGTATGGTTCAAATGAGAATCATAGGAATGCTCAAAATTCAACCTTGCACGGACAGAACCAACGAAAGGAACAAACTTTTGCAAACCCCACAACAGAAAGGAGTGGGCATGTCTAAGAATTTCCTTCTTGTTCCTTTGTTGAAGCTCGGAGGCATTATCATAACTCACGTAAAAGGTGGGTTGGGGGTTAGGCATTGGTGGATAACGAAAGGATATGGATTCATAGCAAGCGTTGGTATAAGCAAACAAATTGTGGGGCATGGCTTGGCCAGAATTTTCTGGCTGTATGCGTTTGTACTTTGAAAACCACAACTTGCAAAAGGGAAACCACGAGTTGGGTTGGTTTGTGTGTTCAAGTCAAGTTGCGGTTCTCTTTTTCTTTCTTTGCATGACGCCTCTGCCCGTGACATGTGGCAAACCTTGTCAACAAATACAAGACCATCTTTGTATTTTTAGGACCCTCTCTACCTTCCATACCAACCCACACACCCTTCGTTAAAAATATAGACACAATAACAGTAGTAATGTTTTTCGTTATGGCGTTACATTTTTAGTTTGGAAGCGAACTTTATCCATTTGCTTATTATAACATGTTCATTACCATTGGATGGATGCTTGGCCCATTTGGAATTTCCTTGTCCCTCTCATTTTCTTAGATGAATTAATTAATTTTAGTGTTTTTGTCTCGCTTCAATTGCTATTGATTTTCCTCCAGGCTATTATCCTGCAAGTAAATAAATTTGATAAAGATGAAAACATTACAACATTAGACATGATTAGGAGCGTAAACAAGTCGAACTAAATAGTTGAAGTTTGCGTTTGGCTTGTCAACAAAACAGATTGCTAAAAATTTAACTCGTTTATTTAAACCATCTTTCTTTAATATTTTATAATTTAATTATTTTTATTTTTATAAAAATAAATTCCTTAATTATTTTTGCAATTGGCTTGGAACAATTTCTTTTGGTGCATTTATAACTTGTGCTAAGTGGGGCTGCATTTTTAACATATTGATTTTGCTCATAAAGAAATAAAAATTTTCCTTAAATTATTATTTAACTTTATTAATTTAGTATTTAATAAACATTTTAATACTATATGACAATTTAAAGATATAAAATTTCTATTCAAAATGTGATACATTGAATTCAAAATATTCTACCTATTACATTTTTATAATCTAATAAATAAAAATTGAGAAACAAAAATATAGTATAAAATAATTTTATATTATTATTAAATTACAAATTACTATATATAATAAGTTTTTTAACTTTTATAATAATTACATTAAAAGTCATATTAATGATAATTTTTAATTAAATAATAATATAAAAATGCTTTTTGTATAGCCATTAAATTTATAAAAAATTCATAGTTTATTCACTATACAAAAAAAATTTCATACAAATTGTGAGATTTATATACTTTTAATTTTTCTATAATTCATAGATATAAACGAACTATTCCCTAACCATTAATATCAAACATGTAAAATTTAAGGTTTATTCATTTAAATAATTGAAACTAATATCAAGCTAAGTTTATTTATTTACCTAAACAAGCGCGTAATTTACTAATAGAGCCGTAGACGTGACTAGTAAATTGAGAAACATTTCCAAGGTCCTTAAGAACAAATCCTCTCAAACTGTACAACAGAGAATTTAATCCTCTAAATATACAAATGTAAGGATCCCCGTTGTAGATTATACAGCAACAACTTTATGCCAAATAAAATACAAAAAATAGGAGCGACAGGAAAAAAATAAAGAAGAAAACCATTGCGAAATGCCAAAAAAAGATGTATCGAGGCCTAAACGATTGCTATCCTGATTCTAGGATGCCAAAATCAAAAGAAACTGATTATTTGCTCCTAAATAATAAATCCATGGAAAGTCCAACTGTTGATGGCTTGAATGGACGCATGAATTTCCATGACGACGCCACCTGGGACTCTTCTTTTTTAGTTTTCCTCCCTCTGTAAAGTCCTGCAGCACCATGACTTCTAACAGGTCCAGAAGGTTTTGAATTATATATCCCTGAAGAGAATGAAGTATCGGGGGCGCCAAATGAAACAGGCCCTTTATTTGATGCATCCTGTGGATATCCAACAGCTCCATCTTGATGAGGAGGTGGAAATTTCTCACTCTTGCTTTTTGCATTTGCATGAGTCACTACTCTCCACCTCTGAAATTCAGAAAAAAAAAACACGTGTGATGTTTCTCAAGGCAGCATATACGACACTCGAAAGTGAAAAGCTCATTTTACCATGATTATCATCAACAGATTAAACAAGATTTTCACAAAGTTCTATGTCCTTAAAGAATAAAAAAGATTATCATCAAAAACATCTTTTAAATGTCAGGGTAGACATGATCAGAGAATCCAAAGTAAAAAATGCTAAAGAATCTAGGACTCAACTCTCAAGTTCCAGACAGCATTACAATTTATAAATATTGCCAAACGCACAAATGGCATGGTTTCATGAAAATTTTGTCAGATTTAGTGTGTAGAGTAAAAAAAATAAAGGAAACTCAGACCTAAAATAGACATGAAGTGTATGTTAGTTCAAGAGTATAGAGTAATCTCAGATATTCAATTATTCATCAAAGTGTATGACTGACAAAAGCACACGAACTTGGTTTGAAGGAATACGAAATTAAAAGCAAACACAGCATAACCAAGTGAGGCCAAGAGGATAACAAACACACAACTATGCATTTGACTTACATCTAAGTTTGTTTGGATCTCTGCATTGGCTTCAGGGGCCGGAATGGCCCGTCCACGCTCCCGTGCTCTGACTTTTTTGGCACCATCAACTGCACTAGCTTTTCCATTTAGAGCCTTTTGCCTGAGAATGAAACGAATATCATCAATGAAAAACTGGACAAAAACAGTCCAGAAGTTATTATCAAACATGAGAAGAGAACAAGAGGACCTTCTTGCTTCTTCATCTCGCAGTTTTACATCCAATTCTTTGCTGGGAGGATACTTTGGCAAACTCGATGGTTCACAAGCATGGGGCTCTTTGGTAAAGAACTGAAGATAGAAAACAGATATAAAATTTGTTAGATCTCAAATATAAGGTTAATTAATACACAGTGATCACTCACTTCACTATTTAGTGCTGCTGAGGCAGTGCCACGATCATCAGGATCTATTGCAAGAAGAGTTTCAATTAGAGGTAGTGAAGATGCAGGAAAGTCCTTGAATGTTTCTGAGATGGAACGTTTATATGGCTGCTGGGGCTTAAAGATTGTAGCATTTGGCAATCTATACTTCCTCCAATATTCCTCAGATGGAGAGCCGCACAACTTAAATATTTTGTGTAGTTGTTCAACCTATTTAAAGCAACCCAAAAGTCAGTCATGTATCATCCTGAAAATACTCATTTCAAAAGCAAAAGGAAAGGGATATTGGAATGCAGATAAAGATACATACTGTGAACGTGAAAAAGGTTAAATCAACTGCAAAACAGAAGTACTATAATGCAAATGCCACAAAGGGTACAGTATTCACACAGAAAGGATACCTAAACTAATTACTCAGCATTTTCAGATGATAAACTAAATGATTCTCATTTTCTGTTGTTTCTCTTTCATCTGTCTTTGTCTTTAATATGCTTTTGGTACTTTAGTTGATAATCTACATCTGGTTCATCAAGATGGTATGTTAGTGCCATCAATAAACAAATTAATAGTTGATGATACAGTCCAACACAAGCCCTTATCTTACCCAACTTGGTTGGTGTCTAAGAGAACTTCCCAATAAAATGGCTGGTAAAAAAGATGCGGCCTGTACATAAAGCCTCAAAAGTGACTCTTGGTAAGGAGCAAGATGAATTACAAGCTAACTACTGACCGGTAATTGAAATATTTGTAAACAGATTTGAAGCATTAAAATGAGTACCCAAAAATCTATAGTTTAGAGTTTAGACAACAGCACTGATAAACAAGATGAAGAGCAATACCTCTGTTCGGCCAGGCATTATTGGCTTTCCAGCAAGCAGCTCTGCCAAGATGCAACCAGCACTCCAAAGGTCAATACCAACACCATACAATGTAGCCCCAAGAAGCAGCTCAAGGGGACGATACCAAAGGGTCACAACTCTGCTTGTCATTGCCTGTTTTATCTTAGGATCATAAAATGTTGCCAGTCCAAAATCTGCAATTTTAAGGATTCCTTCATTGTCAATAAGCAGATTAGAACCCTTGATATCACGGTGCAACACACCTCGACTGTGGCAATGCTCAAGACCAGAGAGTAATTGCTTCATAAAGCATTTAACCTGTCATAGAGAATATACTGAGAGAAAATCAGCCTTTCAGTATGAGTTTTCCTTTTACTTGAAATATAACATGAATGAGTCTATCTTCCTCCTAGTCACCAAGTACTAAGTGTGAAAATCTCCATGAATCAAGAAATAATAAGCCTTTTATGATTTAACATTCACTTTGCAATTGTATGCAATTGTAAACTGTAAAGTCACCCACCTTATGTAACATGCAACATGCAACCTCTGTTTTCCATTTAAACTAGGGGTTGACTAGAAATAAAAATCACAATGTCTTCATAATACCAAATATTCTATTACACTTCTCAACATGCACCAAATATTAATACTTGTTGAAATATTACAGTACACTTATTTCCTAAAAGTAAGATTTCTTTGGATCAGAAAGGAAAGCAAAAATATTCCTAATTAAGTAATAACCTTACTTTTTAAGGAGGCACGATAAAGGAATTTTCAAAGCAGTAGCAAGAGGGAAAAAGGTAATTTAAAAACACTATGCGAGAAGCTCAGGACATAAAAGAATCGTGAAATAGACACAAAACTAAATATGCCGAGAATTGTGCATGGGACCCAACATCACCTAGAAAGCTCTAGGAGCAAGATCAAAGGCCTAATACAGTCTATGAAGAAAGAAGTTATACTTTTAACCATAGTAAGGCAAAAAGAGCCCAAATCACAAATCCACAACACCCAAGGTTGCAAACCCAATCACATCTCTCTAATGCTCAATAACAAAAGCACATGCAAAATACATATACCCAGTAGCGGGCGCACACACACACACACACACACCAGCTCAAAATTGTGGTACCTGAGGTTCAGTGAATTTAACACCTTGGCCAGCCGCAAGCCCTGCAAGATCATGCTCCATATACTCAAAAACCAAATAAAGACTGCACGACATTCTAGAAGTAACCAAACCCTCAAGCTTCACAACATTGGGGTGATCAAGCCTCCTCAAAACAAGTATCTCTCTTGCCATGAACTTCACACTCTCTGGCTCCAAATTATCAAATCTCACTTTCTTCAAAGCCACAATCTTCCCCGTAACAAGGTCCCTAGCTTTATACACATTACTATATGTCCCTTGCCCAATCTAAACATCAACAACACACAAAACATTAAAACAACAGTGACTCAACAAGATCCATTTTATTTTTTATTTTCTATTTTCATTTCAATAAAACGAAAATTAAAAAAAAGAAAATAAAATAGGCGAAGCTTGGAAGCACCTTAGCGAGCTTCTCGAACGTGTTGGCGCGACGAGGAGTCCAATCGCCGATTGCTTCGCCGGCGACGGCCATCAGCCACGACGGCCATCCCTGCTGAGTCACGGCGCACGGATCGAGCCTAGGTTTCCGGCGCTCCGGCGCCGGAAAGTCGCCGGTGTGCCGGTTCTTCTCCCTCTCTCGAACCCTAATGACATTATTACCTTCGCCGGTAGCAACGTCACGCTGCTCGCTCCGGCGACGGCGCTGATCTCCGGCTCCCGCCGGCGTCCCAAGCACGCAACCCATCCGTCACTTGAGGCGGCTTACGGCGGCGGCAGAGCACAGAAAACGCATGGAATCGGAAAAAAGAAAAAGTAAAAACTAAGCTGCGGAAATCGGCGCGGCGAGCGAGGGTGGTTTCTGGGAAGAGGAGAAGAAGAAGGGTAAGCTTTGTTGAGGAGTGTGATGAAGCAGTAGTGAATAGGGTGCAGGGGAGGGTTTGATTGTCTGCTACGCGTGCATGTTGAATAAACGACACAGCGCGTTGAGGAAATAACGGAATTGCCACTGCGTCTGAAAGTCTGAGCTGGTTTTGTCAGTTAAATGGTGGCTGTGGAAGGAAGAGGCAGAAAGTTCAAAAGACACAGCATCATGACGTCACATATTTTGGGACCAAAAAGGTCAAGGTGCTGCCATAAAAGTAAAAGGGCAAGAATTTTTTGCCTTTCTCTTCTGTGGAAAAGAAGTTGCT
Organism: Mucuna pruriens; assembly: GCA_025330945.1. Classification (NCBI taxonomy): domain Eukaryota; kingdom Viridiplantae; phylum Streptophyta; class Magnoliopsida; order Fabales; family Fabaceae; genus Mucuna; species Mucuna pruriens. The sequence continues at coordinate 1,324,021 of JAENHJ010000067.1, forward strand.
CTTTTATTTTAATTTTGTGAATCCAAAGTTTCCATCGTATTAAAAAAAATTAAATTAAAGAATTCATCATCTTTGACAAAAAAAAAAAATTGTACACATTAGTTTAAAAGTCGTGTTGTTAAAGAGTCAATAAATAATTTTTTTAATTGTGTTAAAATTACATTAAAAATCATGGAAGAATACATTGTAATAATTCTATATAAAAAAATCATTTTTAATCTTTAACTTATGCAACATTAGTTAACAATTTTTTTAAATCAAATTTCAAATTATGTCATTAATGATAAGTCTAACTCAGATTTTTTAACTTAATAGTTATGTCGTGGTGGAGTAAAATAATTTAATATTTATATAATTTTAAAATAATTAATGTAAAAAAATATCATGAATGGTAATTTCTAATGAAAAGAAAATAAATTTTGTATACTGAAAAAAATTAATTTCTTAAATGTTACAATTTTATCATATACTGTTTTAAATTTTAATTTTAAAATATTTATACAGCGATGGCAGAAGATATATTTTGATGAAATAATAGTGTAATAATTTTTAATTCTGATTATTTGACTTTATGGTTGGGACCAGTTATTGCCATGTTTGAATTGATCTAAATTCTTTCAGGAATTTAGGTGCAATGATTTAATGGCCTACAACCAATGGAAGGCGTAGTTAATGGTTTCAAATTCAATTCTCAAATTGAAATTTTTTTGTCAAATCTTCTGACAAATGAAGTTACTTCCACCCACCATGCCGAACGTAATAAATTGTGCCTTTGCATTCATTGCACGAAACAGAGAGGGAGAGGACTTAATTCAAAGCTTTTACTACCATTTTCCTCATTTTGAAGTTTTAATATCTTACCATGTAAAATAAATTTGCTCGTCGTCGGTGATGCCCCGAACTCTAATTTTATTCCGAGATTTTTTATATGTCTTTAAATAATTCACTTAATTTCTAAATAAATAAAATATTAAATATTACTTAGAGTCAATATTTTTATAAAATATTAAAATAATCTTTTAAAATCGATTGGCTTACTCTTTAATTCATATTGACACTTTTCGAGAGATCTCTTCACAGTTAATTTGCAGAACTAGAGTCTCCTCTTCCTAAGACGTAAGTCCTTGGATATCACAATTTGGGTAAACTAATCAATTTTATTTTATTTTTGTTACTTTTTATACATTATAATTAGAATAAAAATCTTAAGGCGAGATGTACACTAGTGATGGAATAATTAACTGAAGCATAAATATTACGATATATTAATTATTAAAGGGTGTTGTAAATAAATGTCTTTAAGAATTTATCTAAAAGATAATTAATATATCTTATTAAATAATAATATTATTTGTTTGAAGAAGTAAGCATTTAAGGCTTTTTTTTTTATAACTCTAGTATTAATATTTGTACTTTTCTTTGCTTCATTAATATCTTAATATGTATATTAGGAACTTCCTTAAATTTAATTTGACAGATTTTGAAAAAGTTTTGAGTGTATAAAATATAGTAATATTTTTACTTTTCTGTGTGAAAGCAACCAAATGACATAATTTCCTTAAAAAGGGTTTTTAAGTACATTGCTGCAATTAGAGGCTTACTTTAATGTATGACATTAGTTGCAACGAATACAAGTACATTACTGCAATTAGCTGCTTCTCTTAAAATATGCGCATTGGTTATCGGTTGAATTAAGATTGTTTAGGCAGAATAATTTAATGATCAAAGCTTAAATATATTTTTAATTTTTATAAATATTAAAAATTTTGGTTTTAGTTATTTTTTATTTTAATTTTTCTAATATCTCATTTTAAAAATTGATTTATTTTAGTCTTTATCATTGACGTGGGTAGTAATTAATTTTGTGTTTGTGAAGGGTAGAAGTGTAGAAAAAACAGTTTAAAAAAAAAAATAAACCAAACAGAATCATTTAAAAAAACAGTTCATTTAATCAAAACATTTTTCAAAAAAAATGTTCAGTTAACTGAACTGTTTTTAAAAAGTAGTTTGGTTAAGTTTTTTTTAAACAGTTTAGATTTTTTACTCATGTATAATTTGATTTAAAAAAAAATCAACTGAATCGAAACAAACTAAATTGAACTATCATTTTAAGAATAATTCAATTAATCAAACCATTTTTTAAAAATATTGGATTAAAACCATTTTTTTAAATTCGGTCAACTAAACTACTTTTTAAAAAGTGATTTGATTCGATTTTTTTTTCAAAATGATTTGCTTTTTTTTAATTGGTTTAATCTAATTTAGATTTTTACACTTTTTATAACACTCTTTATCTTCGATATATAATAGTATTATATAATGTAATTTAGCAATAAAAGATCCACAACTTCAAATTTTGAATCATCATTAATATTCAAAATAAAGTAAAAGCTAATGATATTCTAAAGCCATTTTCTGAATATTATTTATAAATATCATGCATAATTTACCATTTTTCTTAAGATTAATGCAATACAGACTCACAAACAAAAAAAAAGAAAAAAAATGCAACAAAAATTAAGACTTTTGACCTAGAAAGATGAAGTCACATAAGATCAACATAGTCTTATAGTTTTATTTTTATTTTTATCTTTTATTTTATTTTATCTTTATCTTTATCTTTATCTTTTATTTTATTTTATCATTATCTTTTATTTTTATTTTATTTTTATCATTTATTTTATTTTATCTTTATCTTTTATTTTTTTGTACGCCTGTGTAAGCCACTAGAAAGGTCTACTTCGCACACTATAAAAAGAGATAACCTAGATTGTAAGACTCACTCTTGACACTCTAGATACATGTCATTTCACTCTATCTTTCCATATTTCATTATCTCCATCCGTTTAAGTGGTCCCCTCACCCCTAAAGCTCATTGGAAGACACTTGAAGATAAGACAAAAAGTGTGACATAGAGCAAATGAGTAGAATCTCAAGCTTATATGGGTTCTAATTTTCTTTCTTTAATTACTTGTTCTTAAACCGCTTGATTATTCTTTTGAATGCAATTTTTTATTTATCTTTAGTACTTGGATTATCCTATTACTTGAATATACTTGCATGTTAATAAACTAGTTAGAAGCGACTATACCTTAATTAGTTGGTAGAACTATAGGATAGTTGGGTTTAAGGGAATTGCATGACTAATCTTTTTCCCAAGGTTTATGATTCAACTAGCAATAGTGGCTTCCATGAACATCCAACTTACTAAAGCATGTGTTTCTAAATGACCAAATAGGAATCATCTTAAGGTAAAGAATGCTATGGTGCTAGACCAAGTCCCATAGTAGCATTAAGAAGTATAATCAGTAACATATGAAGGTAAGGTAAGAGAATTGTATAAATTGAGGTTAAGAGGGAAAAACATAACAAAACCAAAACTCTTAATTCCAAAAGAACTAAAAACAACTCTTCTTTATTATTTTCTTGTTTTTACTTTACTTCCTTTACTCAAATCTTTTCTAATTTTGATTGTCTAATCTATACAAAAGCTTTTAAAAACTGACATACTAGTCCCTTGAGTATAATATATGAACTTACATTGTTATTACTACTGCAATGAGATACACTTACCCTTAAGCGTTAACGAAACTGCATCAAGTTTCTCAATTTTCATACAACACATGCGATGTTTTATGAAGGATCCAAAATTGAAATATAATATTCATTTTTAATCAATTGTTTTTATCATTATTGCTAGTTTTTTTATTGATTTGCTAAATGTGAACATAAGTTTCTTGATCTACATACATCTCAAGCGAATTTTATGAGGAATCCAATATTGAAATATAAACATGATTCCATAATGTAAACATAATCTCCAGGTCATATTCCAAAGTTATTTCACCAATGAAGGACTTAGGTATTCAAAACAATGTGAAAATACAATAAAAAGAACTTGGATTAAGTTTCAAAGATGGTTTAATTTTTTATGGAATACTTATGCATTGAATATTACAAAATTAATTATATAATTAAAAATAAGTGTGAAGTCAATATTTATATAAAACATAAAACTGCAATATCAAATATGATTAAAGAATTGTCTAATTTTTTCAATGGTGGGTTGGAGAAGGGATATCCTAAATTGGTGCAAGGTGATGGTGAAAAGGTACACAGTGAAGGTCTAGTGCATGGTGATGGTGAATGGTTAGAGCAAGATGGAGGTATGATAAGGTCTAGTGCATGGTGATGGCGAAAGGTTAGAGCAAGGTGGAGGTATGATGCAACATTGATGATGAAAGGTACGTGCATGATAAAGATATGGTGTGGGGTGATTGTGAAGGGTTAGTGTAGGGTAGAGGTGAGATGTTGGGTAATAGTGAAGGGTTGGTGCATGGTAAAGGACAAAAGACAAATGCAAGAGGTAAATGTATTTAGTTTGAAAATGGGTTGATAGTGAAGAGGATAATGATGATGATACTGTAAAGGGAATGCATTTTGATGACAGAGAAGAAGAAATGATTTGGGATTTAATGATGGCATTAAAACCATAAAAGTGTAAAAACAAAAAAGGATGAGCAAAGAAATTATTCTTGTTAAAAAATCCTTTCGTTACCCAAAAAAGTAAAAAAAGGGGAAGGGAAGTGATGTGTAAATACATAAAAACTTGAAAGTGGCAATGCATCAAGAATTTTTGAACATGATGATGCAATAAAAAAATGGTGAACAACATCGATGTATTTCATAGGTTGAGAAATTTGTATCATTACAATTAAATTCATGCATAATATTCCATGATAAGTGAATAATTGAATAATTGTGCATAAGTTTTAGGATTAGATGAATGATCTACATCTATGTATCCTAAGTTTACAAAAAAAAATGCATCTAAGTGTTTTCAATTCAAATTAAGTATGGAATTTTTGATTACTAAAAAATGCATCTATGTATTCTGTCTTGAATGGAAGACAAATCAAATTTCAAAAGAATGATGTAGTAAAGGTTAAAGTTAAACGTAAAACACAAGAAAAATACAAACTAGTAAAAGATTTTTTCTCACTAATCTCTCTAAGGAATTAGCAATCATATTGCATTCCCTTACAAATGCTTGAAAAAGAAAAGATAATAAATTTTAATATATAATTAGAGAGGGATCAATGAGGAAATAACAAGTACACATAGTGAAGTAAGTGTTTCCTCACAAAATTATAAAAATAAATAAACTATTCTCTCATAAATCTCTTGCAAAACTGTCAAACATATTAACTAAACAAGGGAAATATTTCATCACAAATTTCTTGCAAATTATTTTCTATATTAAATTTAGTTTTTAAAGTAATAAAAAGAATAAATATTATTAATTACATGAAATTAAATTATTATTTATACAAATTAATGTTAAAAATATTTAATTAATTTAAAGTAATATTTTCTCAAGTTATATTAAAATAAATTAGTTTATTTTAAAATATTAATATAAATTAATATTAAAAATATTTAATTAAATAAAAAACACTTTTATTTCGTTTTAACCTTCTTTTTACCCTAAAGAGTCAAAAGCGAGAATTCTCCTTACATACAAGGGAGGGTGAAAATAGGTCCGACAACTTAATAGGGTACTATAACCTGACATGACCTATTTCTTAAAAGGGCTATCCTTAGGCTTTTTAGGAAAAAAATTTAAGTAAAAAAGTCAAGCTTTGGACTTTAAAAAGCCTATTAGGCATAATAAACTGATCTACTTATATTATATAGTTAATATTTAATATATTATTAATAAAATATTTTAATTTGAAACCTCTTGTACTCTTATTACATTAAGACACATGACTTATTTTTTCATTTCTATTTTTATCTTTCAAACCCTAATATATATGCATATAAATGGTCTGAAACTCTAACTATTTTACATCATTAGTGCAGAAAATACTTTTTATATAAATTAAAATTAACTTTTTACATTGGTTATGGAATCGATGTAGAAACAAGCAATATAAAGTTACATAAGTTATTTTTACATCGGTTATAAAAATAGTTGATGTAAAAAGATTGATTATTTTTATAAAAAAAATATAAAGCAAACATATGCTTTCGTTTTTGCTCTAACAATTTCAAATTTGCGGGAAGCTTTAAAGCAAATCTATGCCTTAGATCCCACAAATCTAAACTTTTGAAATAAACAAAAATGACAATGAAAATAAAAAAGTAAAAATATTACCTTATACATGATGAAAACAACAACATTTCCTATCAAAACAAGGTCTTTTCCTATTGCAGTTTCAGTCAACAAGGTAAACTAACAAAGACCTTAGAAATCACATAATTTTAGTCCCCAAAGGAAACTAAAAAGTATGCAAAATCATAGCAGCCCATCAATTAGAGAAGCAAAAAACACATGTTGCATGTGACATACTTTCAAGAGAGAATTGAAGGTTGTGACTTGTTCGAAACTAATCAAAACCATATAAAATCAATTTGATAAGTACATAGAATCATCATGTATCTTTTTTGCCAACCTTTAATGCAACACATGACTTTATTTATATTTTTGCAATTGATGCTCATCATTGTTAATTGGTTTTGACTTAGAATAAAATAAAATACACCTGGATAATATCCTCATGTAAAATACATTAGCATATGGATATCAAATCCGTTCAAGTACTCATGCTCAGAGAGAGTTTGAAGAGGATTAAGGAGGAAGTTCACCTCTTTCATAGCTAGTAGGAACTTTGTATAGTTTCTTTTAGTTTATTTGTATTAAAAACCTTGGCTTGACCCTTTGGACACATCTAGAGTTTTTGGATGACACTTGGAGTCTTTTGGACGCCAAACCTTTTGGACGACACCTGGAGTCTTTTGGACGATAGAGCCTTAGAACAACACTTGGAGTCTTTGGATGCCAAATCCTTTGGATGACATTTGGAGTCTTTAGACGGTAGCTAAAGTCTTTGGATGATGGATCCTTTGGACGAAACTTGGGTTCTTTGGACAACTCTTGGGTCTTTTAGACGTACCAGTCTTTGGACATCCTATTTGGACTTACTCTGTATCAACGTACTCGAAGTCTTATTTCTAGGTCACATTTGTTCTAATGCCCAAGATCTTTTTAGTTAGTTAGTTTTTGCACCTTTTATAAGCAGGATCGATATATATCTCTAATCCTAATTGATTTGTGGACATATTTGGTTAATTTATGATATTTTGCATAGCAAGCATTTGAGAAAGTTCTCTCGACTTGTTCTTAGATTAAAACACTTAATTTTTATTAAGTTTTCCATGAGGCTTGTGGCAAATCTTGTTTTCTCTTATCTGGTTTCCTTAAAATTAGTAGCAAGCCATTTTTGAACCTTAGTTGTTTTCTTCTTTTCAATTCCTTTCTATCTTAAGTTTTTACGCAAGTTTATTCTAAAATTAATGATAATATTGCTTGTATTTGCATAGCAACAATAGTTGTGTCAAGTGTGAGATCCAGGTTTCACCTAACTTGATCAAACGAATCTGAAGCCTAGACAATCTGTATTAAGTGGTATCGGAGCATACACTTCACAAGGTGTTGCAATTGAAGCTCAACAACCTCAATTTAGCATATATTGCAGTCACGTCAAGAGGTAAATTCTCATATACATAACTCACTTCAAGGTTCATTTTGCCTAGCTATTGTCAATCAATTCTTTGGTTTAATTGTCATTTTCATTGGTTTGATCTCAATGAAAAGAAAAAAATAGAGCATCATGATATGATTCTCGTTTTGGTTTGATGGATGTTGTTATCGCAAAATTGATTTAAGTTTGTGAAAAAAGTAACGATTATTGTCTTGCAAAACTATGGATAAAAAAGAATTGAAAAAGTTTTGAGTGAAATTAGTGAACGATCCATGGCCAAAACCAGTGCAACAAAAATAGAGCACTAATCACTGTAACAAAACAAAAACAAAAAACTGTATCAAAAGTTTCTTTGGGGATCCAAAGACAATCCACATGTCACTTTTTATGTTATTTCCTAACTATAATTAGTTAAGTGTCATCGCTGGTCGAAATTGGTCTATTAGCGCTTTGGACGAAAAAAAATCATCAATTTTTTTCTATGATTTTTTAACCTCTTTTTAGTTTTCGTTAATTCTATAGAGTCTTTGCGTTGTCTCCTATGAATTCTGTTTAAGTAAGTTTTCATTTCTACCTCATTAATTTCTTTTCTTCATTTGGCTTAGTTTTGGCAAAGAGTTTTCATTCCTTTAAATTCTTAAGAGTTAGTAAGATTTGACGGCTTTCACTTGCATTACAAAACTTGATTAGTGGAATCTAGGTTCTATTTCAAGACGTAGATGCGAGTAGAGTGGTAAAAGGCAATAATGCACGTCATAGAAAAAGCCTCTAAAAGCGAATACACAAGTGTAGAGAGTAAAACTAAGGAGTGGTGAGATTTGCCTTGCTTCACTAACGTTTGTTTTGTGCAGATTCTCTTTTTAGTATATTAAGAAAAGTATAGATGGCTAATAATAGTGATGATATAAGTAGCTACTCGCCTAAAACTCAAAGGATGATGATAAGGTTGGAGGAGAAACTGGGGAAGCTGGAAGGATGCCTAGAATCTGTAAGGATAGATACTACGAGTGTTAATGTCAATGTAGAGGCCCTTAGTAGAGTGAAAGGGAAGATTGTTTCCTCTATGCATGAAAGTGAGGGAAGCATGAGTGAGAGTCTAAACAGCTTGTCCAATAAGTCTCAAAGGTCACATCAATGTGAAAGAAGTGAGAGGTCGCGAAGGGAAATGAGACATGAATAGGAGAAACCTAGGAGAGAAAAGAGGTACAAGGAAGAGTCCCAAAGAGAAATGAGGTATGAAGAAGAGCCTCATAGAGAAAGAAGTGAAATGAGGTAAGAAGAAGAGTCTCATTGAGAAATGAGTAATGAAAAAGATCTTAGGAGAGATCCTTTGGATGCACGAAAATGCAAAATTCCACCATTCATAGGAGATAGTGATGGAGAATCCTTTTTAGAATGAAAGATGAAGGTAGACCAAGTCTTTGTGTGTTTTAACTATGATGAATACGTAAAAGTGGTGATGATTACCTATGAGTTCAGCTTATATGCGCCTGTGTGGTGGAACCAATGCATTAAGGAAGTTAAAGAAGGAAGAAGAAGACATATAGACACATGGCTAGATCTCAGAAGGGAGATGATGTTGAGATTTGTTCCTGCTTCTATGCTCGGGACCTATACAATAAATTGCAAAAATGCACCAAGGATCCAAAAGCATAGAAGAGTATTTCAAAGGCATGGTTGATGAGAGCTAATGTGTTGGAGTCCAATGAAGCCACTATGACTCAATTTTTACATGGTTTGAATAGAGAGATACATGATGTTGTTGAGTTGTATCATTACACTTGTTTGGACGATCTAGTATACTACGCAACTAAAGTTGAGTCTCAATAGAGGACGCCTCAAGCCTCAAAGAGATCCTATCCTAGTAGTTTTGATTGTTGGAAGGGTAAGAATGAAGAAAGAGAATGACCCAGAAAGGAGAAGAATCCAAAGAAGAAGAGTTCTCTAGTGTGAGACTGAAAGGAAAAGACTACTCCACCTAACCAGAGTTCCTCATCCAAAAGCAATAGCATCAAGTGCTTCAAGTTCTTGGGGAAATGACACATTACCTCCCAATGCCCCAACAGAAGGAACATGGTTATGAGGGAAGATGGGATTGTAGAGAGTGAGAGTTTACAAGAAGAGTCATTATCTAATAGCGAATTTGATACTTCAAGTGATTACTCGCCTGATGATGGTGATCTCCTCATGGTGAGAAGGTTGATGAGCGTCTAGGTGGGAGAGGATAGTGACTCCCAGAGGGAGAACATATTCCATTTTAGGTGTTATGTCAAGGAAAATCTTTGCTCCATAATTATTGACAATGTTAGCAGTGTTATTGTGGCTAGCTTGAGGTTAGTAGAGAAGTTGAATCTCCCTAATGTAGTGCACTCGAAACCTTATAGACTGTAGTGGTTGAATAACAAGGGTGAAATGGTAGTGAACAAATAAGTGTCATTGGCTTTTACCTTGGGAAATTTTGTGATGAGATACTATATGATGTGGTACCTATGGAGGCTACTCACATCCTCCTTAGTAGGCCTTGGTAGTATGACCAAAAGGTGACCTATGATGATGTTACCAATAGGTTCTCTTTTACATTTATGAGACAAAAGGTAACCCTTAAACCTTTGTCGCCCAAAGAAGTTAGTAAAGATTAGTTGAAAATGAAAATGAAGAAGGAGAAAAAATGAAAAGAACAAAGAGAAAAAGAGAGAGCCAAGAGGCTCCAAAGACAAGAAACAAAGAAAAAATAGTGTCCTGACTGAGCATCCAAAAGAAAAATGTGCAAAAAAAATGACTGGCATGACTGAGCATCCAAAAAAAAAGGAGAAAAAAATAAAGGAATTATATGTTTAGGAATGAGAGAAATTAAGAGTGTTTTGTTGTTGAGGAAGAATCCTTAGCCACTAACTTCTTTTGATTCTAATATGCATGAGTCTTATCTAGTTGCAGGTATGATATGGGTAGTGAAAGAATTTAGAATAGATATCCATGCTTAGGAGGCTTCTAGGTTTCATCATCCAAACGCATCTATACCTTCTCAGGATGCCTTGGCACTTGTTCCTACAAATCTTATGTGTTGTGCTAATGGCATATCATCTAATGTTTATTTTAAGTCTTTTCATGTTACTATTCACTCTTATGGATGGTGTGGTGTGTTGATACATGCATATGGATGCTATAAGCTAACTCTACATGATGTAGCTAGTTTGATTGAACTATTTGTTACTTGTGTGCTTGCATGTTGTAATTATGATAGTACTAGGTTGTTGAGTGTTCAAATAAACACATTCCCACGGTTTGGATGCAAAATGGTAGTCCAAAACTGAAGTGGACTCCTTGAGATTTTGGCTAGCCCTTGTTATCACTAGTAAATAAGAGGTAGTTTGAAATTGGAAGGACATGATCTAATGAGGATGTATGACATTTCATCATGTGGCTACTTGCATTCTAAATGGCCAAAGTAGCGTCCATAGTGAAGCGAGGCATTGTTTGATTGAAATGCCTGAGAGTTCTATATATAAATCATTAAGTAAAGATATTCATTTGTAAAGTTCTTTGTGGGTATTTAATTCCATGAACACGTGTAGTGATGGTAAAGATAATAAACATTGTGTCCTAGGATGTGATGTAGGGATTCTTCTTGACACCTAAGACACAAGGTCTTAAGTTGTAACAAGGAGGTTTCACCTAGGTCACTAGACGACGATTATGGACGACCCCCAACAGTTGGAGTCCATTGCATGATTATCCGTATGATCGTCTATTGTAGCATACTATGCATAATATATGCCCCATAGGGCCATTAATGGAACCTCCATTCGTATCTTTTATCTAGGAGGAACATGACACTAATGGGTAAGTGTTTGTTTCATTATTCGTGATATATGATTCATCCTTGTCTTTCACTTTTGTAGGCACTCTAGTTCTGAATTTAAGTACAAATTCTTTTCAAGAATGAGAGTTTGATACAAATTAAGGAAGACATGAAGAGCATGAAAGGGACACTAAGCACATAAAGACCAAAGCCCTTCAAGTACTCATGATTAGAGAGAGTTTAAAGAGACTTAAGGAGGAAGTTTGCCTCCTTCATAGCTTGTAGGAACTTTGTATAGTTTCTTTTATTTTGTTTATTTTGTATTAAAAACCTTGGCTTGACCCTTTGGACATATTTAAAGTCTTTGGATGGCACCTAGAGTCTTTTGGATGCACCTAGAGTCTTTGGACACTAAACCCTTTGGACGACACCTAAAGTCTTTGGACGCCAGACCTTTTAGACATCTGGATTCTTTGAACAACAGTTGGAGTCTTTAGACAACATTTGGGTTCTTTGAATGCACCCACCTTTGGATGACTCCTAGGTCTTTTGGACGTACCCGTCTTTGGACGACTCTTAGGTCCTTTGGACACACCCGCCTTTGGACACCCCTTTTGGACTCACTCCAAATCGATGTACTCAAAGCCTTGTTTTTGGGTCATGTTTGTTCCAAGGCCCAAACCTTTTCAGTTAGTTAGTTTTCGAGTCTTTTGTAAGCAGGATTGGTATATATTTGATCTTAACTAATTTGTAGACAACTTTGGTTCATTTGTGATATCTTGCGTTGCAAACATTTAAGAGAGTTCTCTCGACTTGTTCTTGATTAGAACACTTAATTCTCATCAAGTTCTCCATGAGGCATGTGACAAATCTAGTTTTCTTTTATCTAATTTCTTTAAAATCAGTGATGAGCCATTTTTGAACCTTATCCATTTTCTTTTTTCAATTTTTTTCTATATCAAGTTTTTCCACGAATCTACTATAAAATTAACGATAATCTTGCTTGTATCTACATAACAATGACAATTGTATCAAGTGCGAGATTCAAGCTTCGCCTAACTCGATTAAACAAATCCAAAGCTTGGGCAATCCGTATCAGCAAGAGTTGCGAGTGTTGAACAAGAGTCATGAGCGACAATTGTGGGTGGGAGTCGCACGATAAGGTTGAGTGTCTATGATTTTTTTTTTCAAATTCTTTACTTTTTAAAAGAATTTTAAATTAAAAATTTTAAAAATTCTACTATTTTAGTCACTTAAAATATTTTGCTAAAATATTAAAGATTTATTTATTTTTAAATATTTTATCTAAACAACTTATTTTAATATGAAAATTTTTAAATTTTTAAAAAGAATAAATTATCCTGTTAAACTTTCTCATCCAGACACATTATAATATTCATTTTTCATTTAAAAAGAAAATTATTGTAACAATTTTTAACCCAAAAAAACAACTAAAAGCTAGAAAGTGTATCAAATTGTGGCGGTTAGTATATGTGACAAAATTTGTTATATTTTATGATGGCTTGTTATAACAGCCAGACCAAAAAAAAAGCACTAAATACCTATTTGCCCACATATTTTAATTTAGAATGGAAGAAGAGTTATTAACATGTTAATTTTCATATCTCTATGCTTTAAATGGTCCATGATAACTCTGAAAGAATGCTCGTAAATTGTAGAAATAACTTTTTATTATTTTTGTACTATATTGGTGTTTGAAATTGAAATTAGAATTGTGTGCTGCAATGTATGCATTGCAAATAACATTTTTTTTATTGGGCTTTGCTTATGCCTTGTGGGGACGGTAAAGTCATTTGATTCTAACACTACTAAAAAATTTAAAATTTGCTATCAAATAATTTTGTGGTTAATTTTAAAATTAATAGTTATTTTGTAGTTAATTTCTAGTAAAAATAATTAGTTACAAAATTACTATAATATTAATGGTAGCATGAAACAAGTAGTAAATTAGTTAAGAAAATAATCTTTGTTAATTTTTAGTAAATTTTTAAAATTTGTAGTTATTTTCTAACTAATTTGTAGTAATAAGAAATATAAACGAATATAACTTAAGTTTAGTTAGAAAAAATAATATTCTAGTTAATTAATAGTTAATTAGTTAAAATTTAACTATTAATCTGAATGGTAGCTAAAATTGTAGTGTGGTTGTTTGCATAGGTGGATGGGATCAATGGTAGTCGGGTGGAAATGATTTGTTATAGTTCCTATATATTTTTTTTGTAAGATTTCCCGGGAAGACTTGGGTGATGTGAAAGGTGGAAGATTGAAGAAAATGTGAAGGTGATGGAAAATGAAGGGGATTTAACATTTGTTAGGCCACCAATATACCACACTCTTGTTAGACTTGACTCAAAAATCAACTCGCCGTAGGAAAGTCCCATGTGTTATCGTGAGAGTCCAAAGGCAACAAACACGGGCATAACACCAACTACAATTCAACTCAATCACTTTCATTCTACCTATTAATTAATCAACGTGCATGCCTCAAATACTCGAAATCATATATTCCTTTCAAATTTCAGTTTTATTTCTTGTTCTATAGCTAATAGATATCCGTCAAAGTAGGTTGTTGGCTCTAACTAATATAGTACACCAAGAACTAAATAGTAATTTACAGAATATTTGGACCTATCTATCATTACGTATAAAAGACTAAAAAATACTATTTAAAAAATGACTTACCTGTAATAGCAGGTGGCATATATTTGTGTGACCATGCATGATGGTCCAGGTAATACCAAATCCATGCTAAGATCCACCGTGGAAGTAACTTCGTTTTGTCAAAGGATTTGATAAAAATAAAAAACTTCAATTGGATTTGAAACATTAACTACGTTCTCCATTGGTGTAGTCCATTAAATTATTGCACCTAAATTCCTGAAAGAATTTATTTCTCACCACCTCTTTTATGGATCCTAGTAACATTTAGGTAGATTAACGCAAAGTTTGTTTCTGTATTTTGCTAATATTTTTTTCCTCACCACCTCTTGTATATATTTGTATTTATCTGGTCTTGTATATAATTATGATAGCTTTGTTATCTATCTAATTTTGTTGGCTTTGCAAGAAGATAGAAGATCAAGGACTCGTGATAATAAAGAAGTAGCTACTATTGAATCATGTTCCCGATCTTTGATGGCATTAAGGTTTATTTGCATAAATGAATTATGTTTTGACCGTTTAATCATACTTGTAAAGAATGACATAAATGATGCCACCTTCATAGCTGGAAAAAAATATGCAAACCTGAAACCATATAGTGGGCACGTGCTTATTTCAATTGATTTTTCTTATTCTTACCAGATTCTGCCAAAGAAAATGGCATATCACGTACTTTGCTAAAATTCCTTGGAATTTTCAAGGATCTACTGGAACAAGGTCGATCGTATCAGTGGTATTATAGGATTATGGGACGATTAGGGGAGTTGAGGAGGGATAGCTATATTCTAGTATTTCCCTTAACATAGTTTCGTAGAGATAAACATAAGAAAAAAAAAAAAAAAAAAAAACCGAATTCGCACGTTATTTTCAATGGAAGGAATTCAATTCGTCTATTATTTATTTAATAAAATTCATCCAATACATTAATTGATATTTTTATGGATGAAAATCTAATTCATTCATAAATTTTTTACAAAAATTAAATATTTTTATGATTATTTTAAAATACTCTCTCTCACTTATCCACAAAAATATTTTTAAAATTAAAATTTTTATAATTTTTCTGTGTAATTCACTTTAAATAAATATTTATTTTTATTGATATTTTAAGGCAATTCTAAAAAAACAAATAGTTAATTTTTAAAATTTAAACTATTTTAAGTAAGTAATAGAATTAATATATAAAAACTATTCTTGAAATTTTAAATAAATTAAAAAAACACATGTTGGGTTGATTTTGATCTATAAAATGTTAATTAGATTAGAAGATATTGTACTCATCTCCCTCAAATTTTCTTAAATGACACTCACACCTTCTATAGTTTTTAAATATATATTTCTCTTATGTTTTTAATAAAGTGAGAATCACCTCCCTTGTGGTTGTTTTTAACAACTCTCTATTTTATTTAATAAAATGACACATAGATCTCGTCTTTAATATTATATAGGGAAAGAGATTGTTCTTAAAAAAAACTAGAAAAAATGTGTCATTTAGAAAGACTTCAAGGGTGATAAGTGTAATTTTCACATTAAATTATCTATTGAATTTAAAATTAAAAATTAAATGGATGAATTTTCATTCATCTATTTAATTATATAATCTATCCTATCTGTTCAAGTACTTTTTTTTTTAAAACAATTAGATGAATTGAATTGGATTTCGGATTGACTGAATGGATCATGAATAAATATATCTTTTTGCTACTCCTAGCCGTATAATTTCTTGTTTTAGTGTTTTTAGGGACCATTGCGGTGCCTAGGGTCTAGAGTTTCCTGAAGTTTATCAGGAATCTGACAGCTGCGAGAGTGTTCAAGTGTTGGAATATAGTTCAAATGATTCTTCAATGGCGAGACTAGAATGTTAAGATAACTCATAGTTAGAGAAGCTAATGGCCAATGGTGTTGCAGATTGGATGGCAAACTTTGCACACTCTAGTCGTCTTGGTGTTGAACTGCCCCAACAATGTTTCCTTCTCTTGCAAGATGTAATGGGTCTTCCCCTATCCTCATAGTGTGCTTGTTTAGTGCTTTGTTCCTGGGCCTTAGGCCCTCCTCAATTAAAAAAAAAAAAGAATTTAATTGTCAAATTCGCGTACCGTAAAACAAATTGCCAAATCCCAGTGATATGAACCAAATCTAGCCACCATTGTTAATTTAATCATAGTTAAGAAACCTTCCAGTGTCATGGCTTGAAGACGTAAGTTAACTAATTATAACATCATATTAGCAGGGAATTGCATTTTTGTTTCGGGTTTGGTTGTTGATATAATTTAACTAATTATTACATCATTTATGTACTTAGAAGCACTTAGTTTAAATAATTTGCAGGTTTAAAAGCAAAATGTATAAAACTAGCATTTCACCTCGCATTTAGAATAACATGTTAAAATGAGTAAGGCAAACTTCCACCTAAATCATCAAATCTATGAAGCAGGAACCGCCTTATCAATAAGGTATTTAATTTCATAGCTGATAAAACATCAGTAAATAGCCAAGTACCAAAGTTTCCAAGGAGAAAAAAGAAGGCAGAATAAAACAAAAGGACTATACGATATGGCAGGTAGATTTATATGACTCTATATTCAATTAACCCTTGTTGTCTATATGGTTCCATCATCTTATGGCGATATGTCATCCTAAACTTGACCATGGTCAAAACACTTAGACGATATTTCACACTTGGGGCTACAGCAACCTTTCAAGAGCCAAGTTTTCATCACCACCAACAGCTTCCAAAATGCTCCTTACTTGAGCTTCTGGAAATCCCATCTCAACTAGTTTCTGTACCTGTACCAAATTAAAAAAAAATTGCAAGCGTTATAAAATCATCATATATACGTATTGCATGACTGATTCATTAGCAATGGATATTAAAATAATTACCTAAGTAGCTTAAATTTCATAATTTTGCACTTACCAAATTAAAAGTACGTCAATATTCTTAAACAGATTATGCGCGTCAATGCAAGTCAGACTTCAAATTTAAAACACAATCTTGGTATAAAATTATAACATGCAATCAACAGTTACGTTTGATTATAAATAAAACTTCTGGGGTTTATCATTTTCTTATAAAATTGTCATAAAAGCACCGTCTAACATAATAATATTAACTAGATCACCGGATCTTTGTTAAAATTTCTTTAGTAAATATATTTAACAACAAAATACATAAAAATGTAAAACAATAAAGTAAACTGCCAATTTATCCAAAACAAATTCATGTAAAAAAGGTAGTAAAAAATGTCCTGCATGAATATTAAGACAATGTGCTGTGCATCCATATGTCCTGCGTACATTGGTCAGGCCAATTTAAATACGCTCAATAATGTGCATCCATATATCAATAAAATAAAAAAAGGCAACAAGCTTAGTACCTTATCTTCAATCCCACGAGACGAAGCCTTGGCAAAACTTTCTGTCCAGTAGCGAGCAGTGTTAACAAATGTCTGATAGTCTTTCAGATACTGCATTATCCATAGATAAAGTGATAAACAATGGTTTATAATGACAGAAGGACTTAAAAAATAAGCACAATTAACAGAATTTGATCTAGCAAAACCTAGACAAGTATATAATTTTTCAATATACTGTGCTTTGGCAGTTCCACACACAAAGGATATGAGAAGAAACATTTCACAAGAGTAGAGACATAACTACACAACAGAGTGAGTCAGACCTGCTGTGCCACCACGGCATCTTGAGGATCATCAGGCTGAGGAGCAGAGAGAAGTGCTTGCACAGAAAGAAGTGCAGTCTTCAGAGTGAGTGCTGGGCTCCACTGGTCCTTCAAGATGTCCAGACAAATAGCTCCACTTTGGCTGCTGATATTAGGGTGCCTTAAATGTTTAAATACACAATAAAATCCACGCATTAATCAACCAGACAGACTATTTTGCCATAGTAATGTATTAAATGCCATATTTGCAATGCATAAGAAATTGCTCATTTTATAGAGGCTGAGATAGAAAATAAACTCAAACATCAAAGCTTCTTCAGAACCCAGAACTCCCGATGTTGAGCAATTGAAACCTCAAGTTTGCCACAGAACTTGTGGCAAACTCGCTATTCTCCAAATTTGAGAAAACTCTGCCATGGTATCATACTCAATCCCAAGCCCGGGTAAAGGAGGATAGTTGTGTCAGACTCTTGGCAGCCAACATAAAACTCGTTGATATACCACCTAACATGAATCACTCACAACAGAAACCAAGCTGAATGGCATTGTGTAAACTGTGATCCATGTAGGCAACCTAACCTAGTGGAATAAGACTTTTGATATTGTAATAATCAATGAGAGACGGTGAAAGGAGGGAGATACTCTCCAAATTTGAGAGAACATCAGAACAAGCATGAGATATATATTTTGCCAGTGTAATAATCAATGAAAGGAAGAGGGTTGTGTTAGGCTCTCAGCAATCATTGTAAAACTCGTCAATATGCCTAACACAGATCACTCACAACAGAAACTAAGTTGAATGGTGTTGTGAGATCCATATAGCTTATCTCACCAAGTAGGATATGATATTTGTAATGCAATAATCAATGAGAGTGAAAGGAGGGGGATATTCACACAAGACTAAATACAGAACCCATAATATCGACAGATCTCTAGACGAAAAGTGCCACACTCCCATACTCTATCGTATGAAGAGGGTCAGCATATTAAGCTTCTCCAGTAGGTTAAATTGAACATGAAGCAGGTCAATAATAAAATCAAAACAAATGGAACCCTAGCACAAGACCTCACGACAATTGTCTACATCCTCCACGACATGTAGGTTTAAGAAAAGCTCACCTTCCAATCCAAACCCTAACTACATCCTTGTATTACATTTAAATTAAATTACCAATTGCCCAAACAACAAAAGTGCACGGAGTTTCCACACTAAACAAAAACACATATTCCATTTTCCATATCCACAGAGAGTTGCACATAAATGAAAAACAAAGATCAGCTTCGGTAAAGACTCCACGGTCCACACTGTCACATCAAATTAGAGCCAAAAAAAAAAAACATAACAATAAAAAATAATTTTCTCCCGTACCAGACTTTGGTTTTAAACTGCATCTTGGGGGGTTCAAACGGGTATCCATCTGCAAGAAAAGCAAATACTGGTTGGCGATTGAAAAAAACGCGAGAAGCAAAAAAAAAAAAAAGAATAGAGGGGAAGCGAAAACCCTAGGGCGAAGGGAAAAAGGAGAATTAGGGAAGAGAATAGCGTACCGGGCAATGTGATGTCAATCTGGAAAATGCCCCCTTCATATGGAGTTCCGACAGGACCAGGAATGGTGCCGATCAAAAGGACGAGGTTGTCGCTCTTGGGACTCACTTTGATGCCCGATCCCTCGGCGTCCTTGCTGCATTCCACGAGCTCCTTCTGCACGCGCGCAAAGTCTATCATCTTCAATCTGTCACCAATCGCCAAACCCTACGCGGTCAGTCACAGACGGGGAGAACCAAAAACTTGCTCTTATCATAAATACAAATGTGAACGACAAGAATAAGGTGTTCCTCGTTCACTCACTCACCTTGGGTGCTGTACAGAAGAAGCGAGCGAGAATAAAGCTTGCGTCGCTTTTCACTAGTGAGTAGTGAGTGATGTTGGTTTCTCCAATTCTTTTTCTTTATTTTATTTTATTTTATTTTATCTTTTTCGGCCGTTATGGAAACACCGTTTTAATTTCCTTCTGCCGTGCCGGACCGGTGCGGTGAATGAGTGTGGAATCACGCGACGCTGTAAGATTCTTGCAATCTAGCTTCGTGTTTTACTATCGCTATTTTCTTTGCGACTCCTGGAGTTAGTTACCAAGCAAAGTCTTTTATTCTATCCAACGCACCGTAAATTTGAATGTAATTTCCATTTGAAAGGCATCACAATTCCTTTCTATGCACCATAAATTAAAAGGAACAACAATAATACCCCTGTTCTCTTACATAAAAACTTATCCAAACAATCACATAATGCATTATTACTAAAAGAATTAAACATATTTTTTTTCACGTAATATAGTATTTTTTAAAAAATATTCTTGGTAATTTTTTTCATCCATGTAATATATTTTTAGTTTAAATATGTTTTTAATTCTTTTTGTTTAGGATTTTTTTTAAATCTAAGTATTTTTTAATTTAGTCATTCAAATTAAAAATTTTGTTTTCTAGTATTCCAATTCTAGAAATGGTTGTTTTAGTCCTCAATGTAAATGTTGTTAAAGGTTTTTCCAACTTAGCAAACCACTTTGGACTCATTACAAGTTAAAGGTTTTTCCAACTTAGCAAACCACTTTGGACTCAATAAATGTAATGAATATTCCCTTGATAATATTTAAGTCAAATGCTCTTTGTCATATTGGAAAAATTTTTAATGATATCCTCGTCGAAGGACTAGCTAAAACTAACAATTTCTGAAATTGAGAGACTAAAAAATCAAAGTTTTAATTTGGAGAACAAAAATTTTAAAATAAACTAAATTTAAGGGAATAAAAACATATTTAAACTTATATTTTTTTTTCATTTTTTGTACTTGTAATGTCTAGATATAATTTGTCTTTAGTTTTTATTAATTTTTTTTCGAGAGACTAATTCAAAATGAATCAAATATTATATAGACTAAAATTTAAAAAAATATATTATAAAAATTAAAACAAAATAACAAGAATTAAAATAAAAAATACAATGACCATCTAAAAGAAATTATAAGGATTAAAACTAAAAGCAATATGCAAATGGAACAAAAATTATCCAAGAAATCAAAAGGATAATAAATGAGATAAACAAGATAAGTAACACTTACGTTTTTACGAGAGATTCTTCTTGATTGGAATAGTGTAGTCGTTCCAATTTTTGGACGATCTCTTCTTTTAGACAGAGGAACATCTTAAGACACCGAGTTCTTTTATCGACCCTTGACTGCGTCTTTGGATGTTAAGTCCTTCTATGAATGCTGAGAACATCCTTTGGACATAAAGCTTTCCTATGGATGCAAAACATGTCTTTTAGACAACGAGTGACTCTATGAACATTGAGAATGTCTGAATACGTCCTTTTGGACAATAGTCTCACTATGAATGTTTGAAATGTCATTTGGACAATGAGTGACTCTACAGACTCTAAGCATGTTTGAGTAAGTCATTTAGACGATGAGTGCATCTATGGACATCGAACTCCTTATGGACGCAGTGGATGAATTTCTCTTAAAATCAGTTTCCTTTAAATGGATACGTTCCAACCTTTATTCCAATAACTTGTAACTCTTCTAAAATCTAGAGAATAATGGTTAATCATAATATATTATCAATTTCCACAATGTTTATTATCATCAAAACACTTGGATCATTTTGGATGGATAGATTTATGTTCCAACATATATGAGCTATTTTGAAAGAGTTTAAGGTTAGATGTGAAAAGTAATAAGTCCTTCAATTTAGTCCTTGAATTTGACATATTTTGTCATATTAGTCCCTAAATTTTGTATTTTCTATCATATTAGTCCTTAAATCTAATAAAATTAAAAATAGTTCTTGAACTTATATTTCATCATTTACATTAGTCCAAATATTAACTTGTATTTGTTATCTTTAGTGAAGTGTCCTAATAAGCATATTAAGTGCCTTCATGGGACACATGTAGACTTACCTTTCGAGGTCTAGTCATAAGTGATCAAGGCTACAAACCTTCATATTCATCACACCTTCACTTTATGTTTTTATGTCTATTATACTGCTTTTAAAGGCTAAAAAAACTTTGGATTTAAGGAACTTTCCCAACTAGAGCAACAAAGCAATTTAAAACCTATCTTGTGAGCTTTTGAAATTTTGTTCGACTTCTTTTTAATTGTTTGTTCCAACCTCATATCTTACTTGAACTGCAAATAATGGAATTACAAAGTGGACTCTCTTATCGTGCATCAAACGGACATCATCACCATTTTTTGCCAAACAATTTTAGCCAAAAGGTGGGACCTTTTCCATTTTGTCTCTCGTGCTTGATTCTTTTATAAAAAAAACAATAAGTTCACATAAGAAACATGTGTGTTGTGATTCTAATTTTTTCCTTCCCACCTATCTTTACAAAACATGACGATGATTTCTTTCTAACATACGTCGAGGGACTTTACCTTGCAATTTGAGTAGGATCAAAGGTTGAAAAAATGATGAATAGGGACTAGAATGTGATCTAGAAAGCTTTCGCTGTGAGTTTTAAAGTTGGTACATTATTTTTGTTGAGAAAATTCCTTGAGTTCCAAACCTTTTTGAAACCTTCGAGGCAAAAATATTAAACATAAGCAAAGTAGAGTGGAGACACAACAAATGTGAAAGTGCATAACTTGGGTCCTTGTTGACTATGAGATGAAGGTCATTCCATGTGCCTGTCATGAAGACAAAGGTGTGCACTAGGACATTTCACTAAAGATAATAAACATAAGTTATTTAGAATAATGTGACAGGTTTACAACTTTTCACATTTAGTCATAAACTATTCAAAATAGTCTTTACACACATGAATTGTATATGAACATCTTGATTTTTACTACTTTATTAAATAAGTTGATTGCATAATTTATAATTGAAAATTTTAATTTAATAATAATTTAATTAATTAGAATGTTTGTGATATTTTAAGAAAGTTTTAACCATTAATTCAACTGAAACTTAAGTAATGTTGTAAAATAGATACTAAAAAATCACATTGATTTTGTGGAAAGACAATCAAATTTATCATGACAATTAATAAGATTAGTGATAATTAATCATAATTATCCATTTAGGAAAATTTTTAAGTGATTCTAAATATTTTGAAATAAAATAATATTATTTTGTCTATTATTGGATGTGTAACTTCCTAAAATTTAAAAAGAGTTATTTAATTATATATTTTATTTGGTTAGTAAAAAGATTAGGTTGTTATGAAATTTAAAATGAAAAATAAGATTTATTAAAATTATTTAATATTTATAAAGAAAAATAAATGAAAAAATTAGCAAAAATATATAATAAAAAGAAAAGAGAATTATGTGGGTATTCCACGTTGTCACTCGGTAAAATTTAAGGAGAAAATTGAAAACGTGTGTGTATTTAAATTTAAATAGTAAATAATTTCTAAAAAATTAAAATAAAATAAAATAATAGTAAATAAAAAATATACTAGGATGCATACAAGAAGACTAGGGTAGAAAAGAAAATTAAAGAAGAATTCAGGAAGTGTATTTGGCCTAAAAATCTATAAAAAATTGTTTTTAACAAAATAGAGGCTAATAAAATTGAGAACCTTTAATAGAGTGAGATTAATTAGTTAAAAGATGTTTAAATTCATTTATAATAAATTACTAAAATTTGAGAAAATTTTGGAGTAAAGAAGATTAAATTTAGAATAATTTTAACAACTAGAATGAAAAATATATTTAAGAAAGCTACATATATAATTTTGTGTAGTTTAAAGTATTAAAATTTTAATTAAAAAGTTACTAAACACTTAAGATGAAGATAATTAATTTTTAGATCTTAAGATAAATGCTAGTAAACTAATTCTGAATAGATGTTCAGTGCACAAATTAGAAAGATTCATAATGTTTGGATACATAGAGAATTAAAGGTCAAAGATAGTTGAAAGATATAAAAAGTCATGATTATCATGATAAAGAGGATATAAAGGAAAAGAGGAAGTTTATAGAAAAACAGATAATCATTTATATAAAATAATACACATTAAAACATCCTTTAACTGAGTGTGCTTGTAGGTATCCTTTCGATGCAATGACGAAAAAGTAGTAAATTGTATTAGAGATTCGGCCACCGACGCTGCCCAGGAAAGGAAGATTCATGCAAGAACACTAATAAAATAATGAACTTAAGAAAAAAAATAGTAAAGTCACACTTAAAATACTTATAAAATATTGGAAATAAATGTGTATGTGCAAAATCCAAGTCATCATTAAATAATAAACTATTATTTTGTTTTCATTATAATATTTTATTGTTTGATTAAATAATTTATTTGATAATGTGCTTGATTAAAATATGATACTTGACATCATGATAGAGATTATCATAATAACACATTTTTTATAATTATAATATAAATTACTTTTTTATCATAGGATTATTGTGAATATAACATAAATAACCCAGATAGATCAATATATATGCAATTATCTTTATTGGTTAAAAATTAATAGATCTTATTTATTAATTTATATATGTGTGTGTTATACATGTGGATATGAACATTGAACTAGCTCAATTGATAATTCTTAATGATTAATATTATCTTAAATTGTCAATAGGAAATTCTCATGAAGAAATGTATCAATGTTCTTTTTACATGAGATTATCATATTAATTAACAAGTTATTTATTATATTTTGATATCAGACATGTAATGTCTTAGAACACTAGTTGAATGGATAGTGAATATAATTAAATACTCATAGAATTAATGATTAATAAAAAAGGAATCCATCAACTCTTGATAATGGGTTAGAACTTTATCATAGAATTAAAATCTTGGTCAAGATAATCGAATGAATGAAGAAAGGAATTCTCCATCTACTTAATAAATATGTGGGATTAACTTATTAGAGTTTGACATTTATACCATGCTCTAAAGTTAAATGAAACCGTAAATAATTGAAGAAAACATTATGTAATTTCTTCATACTATTTGGATTAGGGAATGTTGATAGATGCATACCTTAATTAGTAAATTAATTTGATTAATTTACTACTGACTTAGTATTAACCTATAGGGTCACATACAAATAAATGTGTGAATATTTACTAAAGAAATTATTTTATATAATAAATTAAATTAGAGTATTTAAACAAATAAAATTTTCTATGTGAATTATTATTATATTTTTTGTTAGACTTAAGTGGAGGACCCCGTGTAATAGTGTATTTGTAACTCTTAGTAGTCTATTTTGGATTTTGAGATTGTAGATCTTAAACATGTTATGGGTGGAGTAAATCTTAGCATAAGAAATTGAAATTGATAATTTAAAGAGATAATATAACTATGTATCTTTTTTTCATCCATACACATGCATACATCAAGTTGTTTGATTAATTTCTGTGAGAAGTTAATGGATATAAGAGAAGACTAGTAGAGGTTATTGACGTAGACTTGGAAGATGTGTTGGAACATGATTCTACATAGGACTAAGTATATGCATTTTTGTGTTGTGGTAGTGATTACTCTCATACAACATATCTTGAAGAAGTCACAATTACTCTCGTGATCAAAATTTAGTGTATTGGGAAATGATTTTGGTACTTGTCATGATGTTGACCAATTGGTCACGTTGATGTTATTTTTAACTATGTTAAAGGATACACCCAATTGATGGCTTATGAGTTGTTATGTGGAGTGTTGTTTGTCTTGTGCATAAGTGTTATGTTTTGTGTGTTATTACACCTTGTTGTTTTAGATGCTCATTCTTTTCTATCATTTGTTTGTGATTAATATGTTCATGGATCAAATGGTTAGATGAGGAGCACACATCGGTTTACTCTGTATTGACTTCATTGAGAACTCAATAGAGTTTAAAGGTGTGTGGCACTTTGACTATAAAGGTCGTCACATGAGATACAACGGAAAAATCATATTTACCCTTCACATCAACAATTTTTTTATGTTTCTTCCACAACATGTATGGCACTAGAGTTCAGTCTTTTGGTGCAAAAGGTAGCGAGCCCCACATTCACTTCAACAGCAGCTTCAGTGATTTCGTCAACTTATGGTTCGAATTCATGCTCAATAGTTTGTCTTTCTAGTCCTCAAGAGAACTCCTTCAAGGGTTTACAATTTTAGTTGGGATGGCAGTCCTGACCAACGTAGGAGTTATGAGTTTTTGTTTGTCAAACTTTGTCGTCCTTCTGATTTGGTTGTATGTTGTTATGTTCTAGCAAATGTCGTATATTATTTTGGTATTGTACCGTCCGGTCGAACCACCCGGCCTACCGAATGGTCCATAAGGCCGGCCGGCTAACCCTGTAAGGATAGTACGGGATGTCCTTTTAGGGACAGATCGCGAATGAATCTGACATGTTAGATTCATTCGTTAAAGCAGTGCCGCCTTACCTCTGACTTGTCTGTACGGTTGTCAGGTGACGTGGATATTAGGTTTATCCATACGCATGTATAAATTGAGAATTGAGAATAGAAGAAAGAGAACTCGACTTGAGAGGATAGAACATTGGCGCCCACCGTAAAAAAGAACTTTGTGACCCAAGGAAAGCTCTTACCAGCACTAGATAAAATGCCTGTAACACGAAACCAAGCAAGTTCCACAAATGAGGGCGAGGAAGACACCCTCCAAAGGTTGCTTCGCGTTGTCACTTCCCTTCAAGCGCACAGTGATGAGCAATCTCGGCTTAGCGCTGAGGTTGAGCAAAGGCAGGTTGAGGCCGAAGAACGCCACCGCCAAGCTGAGGAAAGACATTTGGAAGCAATAAGGATGGCAGAATCAAGGGAGGAGGAACTTCGCTAGCAAATAGCAGCACTCAAAGTTAGCCTTCCTGGGTAAAGTTTCATACAAAAAGAAAAAAGGAGGTTCATCGGCCGAGGGGTGGGCGTGCACAGATTCGTCCAATCGACAAGGATGGACGGTCACTGACCAGGGGCTTGGTTGACAGATAGCCTTCGCTGTTTCAAGCAAGGCGCTACCACGCGTAAAGGTAGAAAACACCTTCTTTACCTCTGGACCGACCCACAAGTACGGGTCCTCAGAAAGGTCATCTTCAGAGTTGTCGCGATACCAAATTTCGAAAGGAAAGACCTCGGTCGAGTCGGAAGAAGAGCTGGATGATTGGCTGATGAGGGGGGAGCTAGTCTCCGACGCGGCCCTCTTTGGAGATTGGTTTCCCTGAGCAGAGGAACCAGCAATATCCTCTGAAGGGTCACCTACGACGAGATGAGCAAGGGTCAGTTTAAGACCCAAGCAGAATAGGCGTAGTATCGCCTCAGAAGAAGAGAGTTTTATTCGAGGAAGGGACAACCAGAGTAGCAGATCATACAGTAAAATGAAGAAGGGCGAGGAGGTTACCTGGATCCATGAATATGGAAGAGAAACGAAGACGAGAACAGTGTGAGGGTAGGAGCAGTAGAGAAGAACCACGAAGGGAGGCGAAAAAGCAATAAGTCTCAAGCAATATGTTGCGGGAATAAAGAAAAACGCAGAGGATTCAGGGTTTATCGATTAAACCTCCTGGGTCAGAAGACGAAGCGACATGAATTAACTGTCAGGCGCCAAAAGCACACGCGTGTCCCCATAAAGAATTCAAATTCTGGAATACGAAACGACAACATTCAGAAGAAAGAAGTCAGGGTGGTCGAGCGGTCAAATAAACAAGCTTCTGTCTGGGTGACAAAGCTTGAGGGGCTGTGTACCGTCCGGTTGAACCACCCGGCCTACCGAATGGTCCATAAGGCCGGCCGGCTAACCCTGTAAGGACAGAATGGGTTGTCCTTTTAGGGACAGATCGCGAATGAATCTGACATGTCAGATTCATTCGTTAGAGCAGTGCTGCCTTACCTCTGACCTGTCTGTACGGTTGTCGGGTGACATGGATACTAGGTTTATCCATACGCATGTATAAATTGAGAATTAAGAATAGAAGAAAGAGAACTCGATTTGAGAGGATAGAACAGGTATCTACGTTACTTTTTACCCTGGGTTTCTAGCACCTTTGGTTGCAAGACATATTTTATTTCTCTTATACATGAAGACTTTATCCAAACATTTTATAAATGGTGAGCTTCTTGAAAATATCAACGATACTTGTGTGACTGTTTTTCTTAAAATCTCGTTCCTAGAGAATATAAACTAATTAAGGCCAATAATTAGCTTATATACTTTCTTAAGCAAATGGTAAGGAATTTTACTTCCAAGAATTTTATGGTAAGGAATTTTACTTCCAAGAATTTTACTTCCAACTCTTGTGTATGGGGAAAACTTGATTGGAAGTCAGTACTTATCTTTGAGTACCTTCATATCCCAAAAAAATATTAGTTTCAATAAATAATTAGAGATACTCCTTACAATCATATATGCATATCAAAAAAGAAATTATAACCTTGGTGACTAGAATGAAATTTTTTTATCGATTCTTTGTTTCCCAAGTCATTCTTTTCTAAGGCTTCCTTGAGGAGGCATATAAATACTTCTCATGTAATTTTCAGCAAAGGAACCCCTTGTTATACATTTGTGATTACCAATAGTGTGGGGATTATTGTGTTTGATTCTGTTTTTGTTTTATAGTTCTTAGGAATTACTTTATAAAACAATCTTTAAAACTAAGTTTTAGAAAATAAGAGTGAGGAAAGATGATGAAATAATGTAAGAAATTAACAACAACAACGATGTTCTGAACTTTTTATTTCAAAAACTGAAAAGAGATACTTTTCAGTAGGTAATTGGTCAAACCGACAACTTATATGATAAAGAATAGTTATAGATTCACATGGTACTTTACAATGGCAAGCACCAAATGAAGGGCAAAAAAGAGGTAATATAAATTGTCTTCATTCATTCTAGCACCTAAGTGTAGCAATCATTATTAATCAATGGTCCGTATCAAGTCTTCTTCTGTCACTACCAGTACAAGCCAACATTTGGTTCATTCGGTTCATATGTAGCTGCTTCACATGGAGTAGATTCTTCTTCATTGCCCCCCCGACTGTATTTTTCTTATTTCCTTTTCTCTTCGAAGCTGATTTCATTTCAATAATCTGAAGCATCTAATAAGAAAGACTGAGATTAAACTCAAATTAATCGTTAAAACTATTAAATGGTAAGAAACTAAATGTTGAGGATGTGAAGTAATTCTCCTCATATAACTTCATTCTTCCTCTCTTATATATGTATACGTAGATGTGTATATAAAAGAATGTTATGATTATTTTCAAACAACTAGATCTTTAGATAATCATTCCTTGATTTTTTTTTTGTGACTTAAATTGTAAATGTTATGAGAGCTATAGAATAAAAAAAATGAGAGATGAAAAAATGGAGATATATAAATGAAATAATAAAATACTGAAAGTAAATAGCTTTTATATATATTATAGACACACACATACCTCGCTGGAGTTTCTTGACATCTCTGAAAAGCTTTCAAAATTGTTAGCACTAAATGATTTCTTGTGCACAGCAACCATTTGGTTCTCACCTGCATTTGTCAATACCAAAAATGTAAGATGCACTTCACGTAAGACCGTATTTAAGAGCTGCTTTATAAGTATTTAAATATTATTTTCAACGAAAACACTGTAATAGTTATTACATAGAAATAACAGGCAAGTTTTGTGTTCCCGATAGGCAAAAAGTTAGATATACACTTTTAGCCTGTTTCGAATGAAAACACTTCATGGTTGAAAATAGCAACTTCCTCCTATTCGTTTATGGTTTGAGATCATTCTACATGAACCAATTTTTACGAAATAAGTAATTAAAATTTATTTTATTTCTTTAAGTTGAAAAAGTCAATCATACGTCGCAACAACTACTATACACACGTAGTAATCTTGTAATATAGAATAATTTTTTCAATAATAAGATTTATTAGATAAAGAACGAGAGTCACGTATTGAGACTCGCATAAATTTTATAAAATAAAAACTAAACAAGAAAGAAAGTGTAACGATTATGAATAAGAAAGAACATGTAAAGTAGTACCTAGAGATTTTGACTCACGAAATTGTTCAACGTTTTTGTTGTAGGGTTCATTGCAATAAATTCTGAAGCTGGGCGAGCCGGGGCCTATATATCTGCCACTTTCAATTTCTTCATCCTCCTTGGCTTCATCATATTGATCCTCATCATCACCACTATCATATCCTGCATTTCCCTTATTGTGAACATCTTTCGTTTTTTGTTGATTGTGCAACTCATTACGGTGCTCCTCAATTCCGGGTTCAGAAATGGGAAATGGAACTACTTTGGAGAGCTTTTCTACACGTTTGGGAGGTTTAGGGTAATTAGAAGAAGCCTTCTTGTCCTCATTTTGATAATATTCTTTAGAAGATTGAGAGTTGGGACCATCGACGGCATCATAATATAGTTGCTTGTTTGAGGTGTCTTCTCCTCGCAGAGGGGTTCTGCTTTTGCGTTGTCTAAACTCCTCCATTCGTTGGCGGATTCTGGCGGACAACACCTCTCCGCCATTTCCACGCAACCTCGAGTTGTTGCCCCCCATTTCGAGGAGAAGAATTATGACTGCACGGTTCAAAGTTGAAACATGATGAATGGGTTTGACGCACGTCGCTGTTGGAATGAATGTGTTTGATTGCATTTGTTAATTGTTCGTGGTCAAATATAGCACAAAATCGTGATTCATTGTTGTGTCTATTGTTTGTCTCGTTGGATTCCAACGTAACCTTCTCTTTAGGTATTGGAAATTGGAAACCGTCAAATAAGGCACCAGCACAACCTGGACAAAATTGAAACATAAGCCTTTCTCCTCCTTTTTCTCTTTCAATTCCACCCTTTTTGCTATTTTTGGTCAACACAACCAGTCAACCAGACATTTTAGTAAAACAATATTAGGTCATTTGTGACTAATACTTGTTTATCAACCTGACCGATCTATAACTTAATCAAGTTTTTTAATTATAAAAAATGATTAATAATATTAATTTAATTGGGTATCATATAAAGATTAGGGGCCATGTTGATCGCCTAATAATTTTTCTACATTCTAAACCAAAATATTCAAGACAAGAATTTTTTCTTTCATAAAATAATCTGTAATGTTGATGCAATGTATAAGTAAGTTTTACTATTTTGATATAATTTCTAAAATATTTTTAATTTAATTGATATTTTATTTTTTATATCAATTTCTTATGAAAAATAATTTTAAAAATATATTTTTGAATGAAATTAATAAAATTAAATAATATTAATTAACTTAATTAGTGTATATATATATATATATATATTAACCATGGAGGAGAATATTCAATAATGGGCAAGTTGTTAAGAAAGAATTTCTTCTTCCTTGAGCACACAGAAAATTCTCCAGTGGAAGATTATTAAAGAATTTCTATTTTCAAATTCCTACTACTATTAAATCTTTTTTCTATATCTTTCTTTTATTAAGGTTATACTACTATGTATATATAGAGAGGAGAAATAATATGAATTTTACAAATATAAATAATAAATTTTAGAAATATCAAACATTTATATGTATATAATCTAATAAATTATCATTTACTCTTTAAAAATATATTTCACATTAAAATAAGATTAATTAATAAAATAGCAATTAATTTTAAATTGTACACAGTTTTGTAAATATTCTACTTAACAAAATTATCAATTCACCAATATCACATTGTGCTGGGTAAAATCAATAATACATCACCAATATAGTGACAATGCAGCGAATATAAATTTCTCTAACCTGTAAGAATCTCTGAGCATTAACCACTAACAAAAATGGTAGCAATAACAAAAAGAATCACACAAGAGACATTAAAAATTTTTAACGTGAAAAACTCTCTCAATGTGAGAAGTAAAAATTATGGGGATCTAGACCAAAGAAATCAATTAACTATAATCAAATAAAGATACAAGAACATTCAATCAAGAGCACAAATTCGTGCATACAACCAGCCTACACAATCAAGCAATAAAACTTGCAAATGGAGAGCAAGAAACGAGAAACAAGAAATTGAAGAACTCATAAAATCATGCTATTATACGAGCATTATTTCTCACACCATAGACTTCTAAATCAAGATCCGAACAGTCAAGATGAAGAATTATGAGTTTTGAACCTGATTTCAAATTTTCAGTCCGATCCAACGGTTAACGAAGAAAATATCATGATTTTGATGTTATGCTTATGTGTGAAGAAATGAAAACAAATTTTTTTTTTCTCTACTCTTTCTCTTCTCTCTTTTGGTTATAAAAGTTCACTCTCTTTCAATCTCCCATTTGGACTTTTTCTCCTCCTAATGAGTTTGATAGTAATAAATTTTTATCTACATAGTTGGAAACTTAAAAATAATCAAACATATTAATCGAAATGATAGTAAACTTAAATATTTTAAATAAAATAAAAAATGTAATTGAATGAAGAAATCCCACAATAGATGACACATCAAATTTTCAACATGGTTATCTCAAGAAATTTTGTTAAGATATCCCAAAATTGTTGTTAAAAAGTTTAAAGGTCAACACAAACTATTTGTATTCAACCAAAAAGAAGTTGTCGATTATTAGAGTTAGTGAAGGACAAAAAAGTAACTCTATCACTCGGGTAGCTACTATGTCTTATCTTTGCCTCCTTCTCCTTTCTTTCTTTTCTTTTTCTCTTTTTTGTTGTTGTCTCAGCAACTATGGTCCTCGCCATTGTTGCACTCCCTTCCTGTCACTATCGTGCTTTGGTCTTACTGTTGTCGTGCTATGCTCCTCGTCACTATCGCAACAACTATGCTTCCTTCTGTTGTTGCAATGAGCTCCGACCACTGCGCTTTGCAATCTTTAGAGAGCAACGAAGTGAAAGAGAATGAGGGGAGAAGAGATTGAGCGGGAGAAGTAGAGGATTTTCAAATTAAAAGAGCAAAGAAAGCGAAAGAGGTGTTTCATTTTTGTGCTAAAATAAAAAAATTAGTATCCATCTAAGCAACATTAATAAGACCATCTGACTGATTTTTATAATAAAATATAATTATTTTTCAAATTAAAGAAAAAAAAAGTAAGAGAGATAATTATTTTTATGGTCATAAAAATTAATATTAATATTGACAGTAACTAAGTGATATATTGACTGATTCTAATAATAAAATATAATTAATTTTTTAAAATTATTAATTAGTATTGATTAGACCAATATTAATAATTCATAATTTTTCATAACCAACCTAATCTAAAAATAAAATAAATAAAAATATATATTAATATCACTGTAATACTGATTGATCGATGCAAATTAATTACCGCTAATACAGAAGTCGATCAGGAGAGTCATATCTAAAATATATCCTCTAATGTCATAACTTATAAGTAGGAGTACTGAATAAAAAAGTTCCATTCAAAATTACAATAAATATATATTAATAATTTTAGATGTTTTACTATATATATCATTAATGTTAAGCAAAATCATAATTAAGAAATAGCAGATTTACTGATTCATTCCAGAGCTTTAATTTGGGCATTTAGCACAAAATTTTACGAAATACAAAATTGACCAATCAAAGTTTTAAATAAGTGAAAAGAGAGAGACTAATTTGATTTTACAGAGTACTGAGTAAGAATTTCACATTCCTGCTTCCATGCATTTAGGTAGAAAGAGTTACGTGTATTTTGACATATATTTAAAGGGTTCAACGGTTATGTAATTGACATTGACATAACAAATTATTGATGTTGGTATGATTTAAAATAGTTAAAGTAAAAGTTAATAAATTTATTATATATAATAATTTATTATTAGATGGCTGTTTTACACCCTTAGTATATCATTTATTTTTTTTCTTTTAAAATGCAATTTTAACATTTTTCTATTAATACCTGTACATTTTCCTTATTTAGATACTACTTTATGCTTTGCATGCTAATAAATTTTAATTACTATTAAAAAATTAAGTGACTACCTTAAAGATAGTAGTTAATAATGATTTAATATATCATATTAAATCATTAATTACTTAAAAAAATAATAACAAATAATTTTTATACATTTAGTATATAATTTTTTGTTTTTACTAAATAGATTAAGAATACACATATATCCTTATTTTTCTTAAAATTATTTTTAAATTTCTTATTATACCCTTTATTTATTTTACTCTTATCTCTCCTCAACAATAAAATAATAATTTTTTATTATTTGAGAATTATTAAGTGCATAAAAGCAAAGTTGAGAAAATTAAATATTTGATGTGATCTTAAATTATTAAATAGATAAATAAGTAAGTTTTTTTTTTTTGTTTACTAAATGGAGGTTTGGGGGTGCATGTATTTTGACTAAATATATATTTAACCTTTCGTTTGGTCTAAGTGAGACCATCCATCCTAATTAAGATAAGGAATTTATAAAGATACTCTTTGTGAATTAGCATATAGTCATATGTGGTTACAATTTGAAGCGAGTAATTTTAAGATAGACAATCTATTAGAAGTATTGATAAAATAAACATACATTTGCAAATCTACTTTTTTTTTAATATAAGTGGATTTTTAACATGTTACATTACATGTTTCAAAAACTGGTTTGACCTCCTTAGAGAAAAGCTAATGGAGTTACAAATTATTTAATTTTTTTAGCTCAAACTTTGAATTACATATTTTAATTAGACTCCTCTAAATAATATTATTTTTCTTGTTAAAAAATAATGAATTAACAATTTCTCTTGATACTTTTTTAATTTCGTGCATTTGCACTCTTTAAAAAAAATAAAATTGGTTTCAGCTCAGCTATATGTTAGTCATGCCTGTCTAAGAAACTTGTTTAGATCCCATGACCGCTTAATTATCCCATCATATCACATGGTTCCTCCGGACCTCCGCAATGTAACCTTTTTGGGTAAGAAAATTATCAGCACCGAATATTAAAATTACCAATAATCTATAGCATAGAGGGTTACAATAATAGCCATAGTGCAATATATAGAAGTTACTAGACATGACTTGTAAAATTAAAAAGAAAGAGAAAATTCACTAGAAAAACATGAAAACCTGCTGGTTCCTAGTGTGATAGGGAGCATGCAGTGAGACACATCCAATAATGTTTGTTCCATTTTAGCACCAAACCAGCGTGAATATTTTCTAGCATATGATCCATTTTCCTCAATGAATATAGCATAGACACGTGAACAAATTTGCAGATAAAAGGAAGAGATAATATATATATAATAATAATAATAATAAATACATTGCACTTAAAAATCAGTATAGCCGCTTTGTTGATCAGGTGAAGAGACTTCTAGAACGTTATTGGAACTTGAACATGATGAAGATGTAGAAGAATGTATAGGAGCCGGAGCTGAATTGTGAACACTCAAAAAATCAAAGAATCTTGGTTGAGCCACCTGAACATTATTCGTCATTGCATTCTTCTTCCTGGGAGCAGTAGCGTTGATATCACTTTCTATACTTCTTTTCTTCATCACTATGCGACACAGAACCCATTCCCCTATCTCGTTTACATAGTTCTGTCAACCCAAAATGAATTTCTCAAATATACACCATTTCTCAAGTACAATATATCTTAATTAATATACCATTTTGCTTCTTTTTTCTCATGGCTTTTGCAAGGAAAAAAATATTTTTTCCCTGTCGTTTTGATTAAAATGTGATTAAGGTTTTTGTATCGATAACTTTAATTTTTAAATTTTTAAAAAAAGATAAATTTAATTCCTATTTTAGGTGTTCTTTATGTTCATAATAGTCAGTTAGGTATTAAATTTATATATTTTGTAAAGTTTGAAAATCAAATCTTTTGATAAAAAAAAAATAGATGATCTTGACTACGTTGGATCGAAAATATAAAAAAAATAATTTTTCTTTTTCTTTTACATTATATTAAGTTTATATATAACCCATGATTGAAATTTACCTGGGATGAGGTGGAAGCAGTAGTATCTACACTAAGGAGTCGATATTCATGCATGACCCAATCAGTTCGAGAGCCATTTGGAGATTTGCCTTGATAAAATACCAGAGTCTTTCTGAGCCCCACAATGCCATTACTAACTGATGATGAAATTTTTTTGTCTGATCCTGTTGCCTTCCAATATCCAGAGTTAGTTGTTCGGTTCATACGATTGCCGTTTCGATACTTGGCTTCCTTGGAGCTGAAAAAGTACCTCTCTTGATCATCACAATTTCCTAAACACCAATCGAACTAGATTAATTGTCAAGTTATAATCACAAACAGTAGCTAGTACAGTAATCATCAGAACAATATTAATGATTGAAGTAGTTGCACTTAAGATTGTGTATATAAAGGGTCCAACACTTTAATACTATATATAGTGGGCCAGCTATATAGTAAAAACTTACCCATTAAGTAAAAGAAATATGAATGTTAACAATTATTGTTGTAGGAACACAGAAAAAGCAAATTGGTTGTGTTTGGTACCTGGCAAATCCCAAGGATCATACTTGCTGACATTGATCTCAGGAATGATTGAAGCAGGCAACTGGCACGAGAAGATCTTACATCTCAAGTACTGAAACACAAGCTCTTCGTCTGTTGGCTGGAAACGAAAACCTGGAGGCAATCTACTCACTCCATTTTTAATAAAATTAAGCCTTTCCATTTGCTTAAGTCTTCGCTTCAAACTAATTAATTGGATTTTTTTTACCAACTCAAAGTGATCGAGGCTGATCTATCGATGACAGACACGTTAATGAATGTTTGTGTACGTATATTTATATCTGTTCGGATCGGATGAGAAAGCAAAAGCTGACTGAGGGAAGAAGAGAGAACACACATGTAAAGGTGACGATACTTAACCAACTCAATTTTATGCATGACAATTAATTAAACAAAAGCTCTTATCAGCGCTAGAAATATCTTTTTCTTTGCCTTTATATATGCCTAACCTTTTCAACATTGCAATAAAGTAACCCAAAAGTTGAGTTTATTTTCATTTTAATTCACTCTATTCGAATTCGGGTTGGATATATATATATATATATCAGGAGTATCAACATTTTTTTTTCATTAATTTTTAACAGTAAAATATTTCGATTAAAAATAATCTTAATTTCTATATTTAAAAATAATGATTTTAGTCTTTTTATTTTTTATATAATAAATTTCGTTTTTCATCCTAACATTCTAAGTTTCATAAAAATAATATCAATTATATAAAATACGAAAATTAAAATCATTATTTCAAAATAATATACCAGAAGCTCGAAACCATTAATTAGGACAAGTTAACAACCTAAAGAGCTCTCCAACATTTTTCAAGAAGTGTGTAAATTCAAAAGAAATATTAATGTTAATGTTGTGATTCTAGATATAAGATTAAGAATGTCAAAATGGATTTACCCAGTTTGAAAGAATTTTTAAATAGTTTATTTAAATTTATTTTATGTTATAAATATTTGAATTATTAAAATATTTGGAAGAAAAATATCTTATGATTAATTCATAAGATATTTTTAATTTATTTTTAAAAATTCTTTATAATTTATATAAATAGTTTATGTAAAGTTTATAAAATGACTAATCTTCAAATCCTGTTAAGACAA
The DNA here is from genome assembly GCA_025330945.1 of Mucuna pruriens. Taxonomy (NCBI): domain Eukaryota; kingdom Viridiplantae; phylum Streptophyta; class Magnoliopsida; order Fabales; family Fabaceae; genus Mucuna; species Mucuna pruriens. Next base: position 1,361,268 of record JAENHJ010000067.1, read on the forward strand.
AACATATAGAATGGGCATATTTTTTCTTCTTCTCCAAAATAAATATTTTATTTGTTGTTTTTTCATCTAAATTAATATAAATATTATTTTCTATAAAAAATAAATTATAGTTATTCATTATTAGTAATTTTTTATTTTTTATATTTTCCTTTTTTTACTAAAAAATTATGATTTAATTAAATAAATTTATATTTTTATATCTTACTGCTAATTTCTTTTATACCTTATTAGTATTTTTATTTTCTACAATAGTATGCATTGGTTAGATTTTTATAATGATTTACTATTTGTATGCATGTGAATGGTGAATTTTTTAAGCTTACATAATAATTTTAATATATATTATTTAATTTTAACATCTTAATTTAATTTTAATAATTGTTTGATTATTAAATATTTTAATTTTTAAATTATTGATAGATGCATGATGATTTTTTATGTGTTACATAATTTTTTAAAATTTATGATACTTAATTTAAAAAAACTAAAAATAGGAAATATTAACTAGTGATTTTTATTTTTCATAAATTTGTAATATAAATAATATTAGTATATTAATTACTTAGTTAGTTTTTAAAATTTTAATTTATTTTAGATCGTGATTTGATTTTTTATAATTTTTAAAATAAAACAATATCTTATAAATACTTATATAGTAATGCATCCAAACACTTTAAAACTGTCCAAACACTTATTAACATGTATATCCCAATGTACATAACTTATTGAATTTTAAGCACTTATAACATAAATTCTTATATAATAAAAATTTATTAAATAAAATCTTAATTAATTTGTTTTTCCAATCAGACCCTTAACCTAAGGGATAAACCTACTTATGATTTAACTCATTAAAACAAGATGGATAGGATGATTTAACTCTTTAATTCACAACTCAACCAAGTAATTTTTCAATTTAATAGATCAAATAGTGGGTTGAGTTGACACTTCGATTTGGTATTATTTTTTTTGTTAAATATTTTAATTGGTTGTTTATGTAAATATTATTTTATTGAATTTAATATTTTATGAAGTATTATAAATTTCTTGTTATTTTCTTATTTACTTTATATTTATTTAACTCGAAATAATAGTTTAAAAAAATTGTGTTAAGATAATATTCTTATAATTGGAACATTATATTTAAATTATTTTTATTTATTTATTTATTTAATGAATCAACTTATAAATAATTTATTTTTATAATTCTCTATTTTAAATTTTTTTTTATCAACTAAATTTAACTAGCAAATATTATAGATTAGATTAGATTTAGATTTTTAACCTAATTTAAAAAAGTCTAACTCAACTTCATATTTTTAGCAAGTTAAGTTGAGTTGTTTTATTTAACATTTCTAAATAAGATAAAATAAAAAACAACAATTATATTAAAAATACACTCGAATCCAAATTTTAATTGCATAAAATAACTAAGGTGAAAATATAAAGTTTAAGAGGCCTAATTATCGTACACAGGAGGCAAATAAGAGAATTTGCCTTATAACATATTCACTTAACCCAATCCCATATGTATGAGTCCACGCTTATTATCACTTTCTTTTTGAAAACTTTTAAAAAAACAAGTTGATATATAAAAACTTAAACCAGAGAGTCAAAAAATACTATACTAAAACCATTTGAAATATATTATCTAAGAGTTTGTTTGAAATATATTGTATTACATTGTAATTCATGCATTATTTATTATTTGTTTAGTGTATTTTTTATTTTAAGGAAATAGCTGGGATATGAAGTATGAGGATATGATAGTATTTTTGTTTCTCTCCATAAAAATATATATATATATATATATATATATATATATATATATATATATATATATATATATATATAAATTAAAAAATATATAACAAAAATAATATATGAAACAATATATATAACAAAATATATATATATATATATATATTATAAAATTTGTATTCATAATATTGTCCTATATATATTTATAATAATTTTGAAATGTAAACTTAAAGTATATATATTATTAATTACAATATTAAAATTTAAATAATTATCATACAAATGTTTTTCAAAAATACATTTGAATGATAATTATAATTTTGAAAACAGTATATAATTTTTATAATTGCAAAAAAATTGCATAAATAAACTAATATTTTTATATAATTTTTATAATTTGAAAAGTATAATAATTAAATTAAAAGTTTTTTTTATATATATATATATATATATATATATATATATATAATTTTAGCAAAACAATAATTTTATCATTTGGACATAATGCATGTCATATTCTATCATTATATTTTGTGTGTATTAAATATTAAAAAAAAATTAATATTTATCATACTCTTCTCATATCAAGTTTTTATTCTATCTTATTTCATTTTCATATCATATCCTATAATGACCACCAAACAAGCTTTAATACCCTACCCAATATAACACATAAATATCATCTCATTGTCTCAAATTTTATATGCCCCTACTAGGGATGGCAAAAAATCCATATCCATGAATATTTATATATAAAATTCACAATGAATAAAAAATGAGTAGCTTTTAGGAGTACCCATAAGTAAAAGTAAGTTGCTGGTAAGAGTATGGGTATTTTTTATCCACTTATTAACGAGGGATGGATATGTATAATAATATTTATACTAATGGATACCCGTTAATGTTAAATTATCTAACTCTCCTTATATATATATATATAAATAAATAAATAAATGAATGAATGGTGTCCTAATTTGAATTTTGTAATTTTGTTGGACCTTACTCATTTTTTTCACACTTGTAGAATTAAATTATTTTGATTTATTGATTTTTAACCTATAAAATTAAAATATTTTATTATTTAAATTTAAAAAAATAATTACATAAAATATTTGAATAATTTTAGTTTCTTGGTCTTTAAACTATTTTAAAAAATTATCAACAATAACTAAAATTTATTTAAAGTGTTTTTTAAAATATTTAAAATTTTTGTTAGAAAATATTCACCGATACTTTGCGGATACATCTACTATTGATACCTGCCCGCGCTGTTAACATCCCTAGCCCCATGTCTTAACAAGTATTGAAAGATCGCTGCCATTAGTATTTAAGAACTAGCGGTATGAAATTTCTTGATTTATATTGGGTAAGTTACACTATTTTCAACTGGGCGCGCCTGGGGATTGAAACTACTCAAAAAAAAAAAAATTTTAATAAGACTGCTTGACTTGACTTTTAGATATATATTTAAAAAATTCAAAAATTAAAATTAATTTTTAATTTTAAAAATTAATTTTAGTTTCTTTAGGTTTAAAAATTAAATTTTAGTTTTAAAATAAATTCACTTAAAAAATTATTTTATTAAAATTAATTTAAAGATGTGTTTATATGATAATGACAACGATGATAATAACAATAAGGATGTCGATGGTAGTAATGATAGTGGTGAATATGTAGTATCAACAAGTGCGATGCTAATGATGTTGATGGTGGTGGTAGTTAGAGCTGGCAAATGGATCAATCGGCACAGCTCGTCAGACTAACAAAGAAAAATGAGTTGCCTTGATCTAATGACTTGTCAAACTAAGTCAGTTTGGACCTACCTTTTATGAAGCTTAGCTTAGTTGTGCATTGGGCTAAGCTAATTTGACACAATTTTATCTAAGACAAACTTTTAAAGTCTAGTCCTATGCGAGTTGGACCATCTTGCCAACTATAGTGGTAGAAGGACCAATGATTATGGTTGTGTTAGTAACAGCAGTGTCGATGTTAATAGGGGTAAAAAATACAATAGCGGTGATAATGATGATAATGAAAAGAGACATTGTCGAACAAAGTAAAAATATATTTTTAAATTTAAAACTAAACAAAATTCACATGTTTATTTTTCTTAATTTTGAAAATAAATATAAAAATATTTTAAAATTTGATTAAAAATTATTTCAACATCCTTTCAACTAACACATTTTATTTTTAAAATTACATTTAAAAACCAAAAACTCAATATCATTTCAAACCAATTTTAAGATTTTTTTTTTGTTAGACTTATTTTTGTGGGCATAAACTTTTTCTTAATAAAAATTAAATTCATGCGTTTTACTTGTCAGTACAATAAATGATTATTTTTCAATTAAATATCAATATTAGTGCTAATAAGGACGTAAAGGAAATTATAATAAGCAATCTTATATTGAAAACCAAATGTTAAAAGAATTTTTGCTAGGAAAAAATATAGATACAATTATTTATATATTTTTATTAAAATAAAAATTTTACTTTGAAAACCTTGTTGACAATTTATTTTAATTTAAAATTTGAAGATAATTTAATGTATAGAAATCGTAATATAAATTTTAATATTTGCATTATGTTACATTTTTTGCATAAATATGAATAGTTTACACATATTTTTGCTATTATATAATAATTGTAAGTGTAGTCTATATCCTTTATATATGTGTATATACCCTTTGATGTGATGAGACAACTATCACTCAAGTCTCTCAAACAATGAGTTCAGTTTAGCTATTCTTTTGTTTTGGTTTAGTAAAACAGGAATGCTAAACGCTAAATGGTCCCATTTTTTTTTTTTTTACGAAACATGTGTATTTGTATAACTAGGTCAATTATGAATTAAAAAATAAAACAAGATTAGAAGTTGACGGAAATTACAGGTAAGCATTTATATTTTGTGTCACTTACGAGTTTGTAATATTTTAGCAATTTTATTGGTAAAATATCCTCACTTTTGATAATCAGGAACTAATCTTTCACTGTAACAAATAAAATAAGTTGCAATACTAATTTTGCGGCGGTAACGAAGAAATCAACGTCCATAACTATCAACATTTTAGCGTGAATAGAACTAAATCAATTTTAAAATTTTCAATTATTCTGAAAAAAAAATGAACTAAATTGAACCACGCATAGGTAGTTTGATTATTTTAAAAAATTAATCATGCATAAGTGTGAAATGGATAGTGGAACTAATTGTTTTAAAAAATCTAAACTATTTTTTAAAAATAAACTAAATTACTTTATAAAAACGGTTGGTACTTAGTTCTCGAATTTTTTTTTAAAACAACATATTTTTTCATGGTCGTACTTAGTATACATGCTCCTCCTCACCTCCAACGTCTAGATTGTGTCATATATATTTTCATTTTCCTTGCTCTCCTTCACTGCCAATTTAAAAAATAATTATCACAGAATTCAATAATTATTGTAATGTTTTTGGGTACAATCAAATATTACATCAATTAATATATATAAATCTTGAAATTAAATTAAATTAAATTCAAAGTCTCATATTTAAAAGATTTGAGATCCTCTGATCAGTGGACCAGCCAACACAAATTAATAGTTTAACCATTCTTTATGGATAATTTTTTTATGGTATGGAAAAAAAAAAAAACTTTACTAGATAGCATATGCGATTCTAAACGCTGATAATGCATCTGCATCTTATGATATATAGTAAGAACATGATTAAATTTTTGGTAAGTATTCCATAGAGATTAGTTAAGTTAGTTTTTTATTTTTCTAAATAAGCAACAAATTAAGGATATGTTTGGAGTGGGTGAAGGTTAATAGTGAATTTTGGTCGTTTTCTTGGTTTTCAAATGTAACTTGTAAATGTGTTTAATTTAAATAGAAGTAACTTATTTTTTAATTTAATTTCAAAATATTTTTATATCTGTTTTTAAAAATAAGAAAAAAATTTGTAAATTATTTTTTAGTTAAAAAATACATTTTCACTTTATTTAATAAAGATCGATTCTTATTTTATCATTGTTAAGGTAGTTGTCGTTGTTACTATTCATTATCACATAAATATATTTTTAAATTAATTTTAACATGATCAATAACTTTTAAAATAAATTTATTTTAAAATTAAAAATTAATTTTTAAAATTAAAAAAGATAAAATTAATTTTTAAAAATTAAAACTAATTTTGATTTTTAAAAGTTATGTTAAAAACTACCCAAAAATTCCTATAAAACAAAAGTAGAAAATGTTATTAGAAAAAAGTATTTACTGAAATAAAAACAAATAGTTTAATATTCTTTAAGTAATTGGAAATGTTTTAATAATGTGCATTAATTTTAACTAATTCATATACGACTCTTTCAATGAATTTCATTTTTTCACATTTTTTCTTTCTATTTTTTTTTTAACTCTTATCATGTGTGCGTTTTAAACAAATCTTAATTAATTATCTTTTAACTCAGTATTTTTTTAGAAATTATATTTGATTTTTTATTATTGTAAATTAATCAATTTTGTAGTTTAAAGCATTTTCTTTTCCTTTAAGACGCGAATGATTAAGACAAAAGAAAATGAAAAAAACCTTAATAAAACACTATGTTGTGTGTTAAATATGCGAAACAGCAGAATATTAAATGTTGGATATGGGTATGGAAATATTATCTTTCCTTTTCTTTTAGGTTACAATTACTTCTAAAATTTCGATGTGATATATAGAGTACTAGTAAGTTTATTTAATGCGAACTGATATATTTACAATTTTTAAAGAATTGATATCAGTGTTTTTCAATAGAGGGATAAAAATGGTGATTGGTTCTCTCTTTTTCTCTCTCTCTCCAAAAAATGGTGATTGATATAAGCCAAAAATGTTATAAAATTGTTAACAAAATGCAGGGGAAAAGTCAAACAAACTATCACTTGTGGTTTATACGACCATACACATATCTATAAGTTTTATATAAATATACTCGACAGTTTTAAATTTAATAGAGTTTTATCATCTATTATAATCAAATGCTTCGCCCAAGAGGTTTTGCTTCCTTTTTATACAAAAGTCTTGCATGGAAAAAGGTTAGGCCAACTTTATCGTTATTCTATTACCGGTTACTTATCTAATAATTCGTACAAAAGTTGTCTATGTGTTACAATTTGCTTGTATATTTTATTTAATTTATGCAATTTGAAATAAGCACAATACCAAGATTAGTGATGCTCTTTGTGATTGACAATATGTCCAGGAATCCGTGCAGAACTGACTCAGCTTTTTCATATTTTTCCTTGACATGTGGGTCTACAAAGCTTCGTACCCAATAACTAATTAAACCATTAACTTAGTTATAGAAAAAAAAACCATTACCTTGGATTTGCCTTTAAAAAAAAAAACAGAAATTCGAAGTTTACTAGGTTTAAAGTTATCTTAGTGACTCGATGGATTTGATATTTAAATTAACTAGGCTTTCTCCCTCATTCTTTAATTTTTATTTATGAATTTCATTTATTGGTGGATAAATGACTCAGCCACTCACACTTCATGTCTCCTGCAGGTGTTTCTAGAGATGAGGACTTTTTTTATTTCCTTTTTTATAGTTTTCTTCCCCGCGCTTTAGTTTAATTAATTGGCTAAGTACATAATCCTAATTTGTCGTTTGTACAGTTTTTGGAGAATCTTTAATTTGGACGAACAAAGAATGGAAAATTAAAAGGCCTAATCTTTCAGAAAATAAAGCAAAACCAGGCACAGAGTCAACCAAGATAGAAAGGTTCTTTCCTGTAACAAAGAAAAGATTTGTACTGCTTTTTTTTTTAAGCAAAAGATTGGTACTTTTTTTTTTTTTCGGGTGCGTGCTTACAGTTTATTTCCAGTGGAGAGTTAGACACTAATATAGCAAAGTATAAATATATATATAAATATATATATTTAAGATGAAACCCTTAATTATACATTTAAGAAACCTAATTATCTGTCTGTTAATCATACTGTACAACAGAGAGTTAGAGTATAATATATCAAATATAAAGATTTATTTAAGAAAGTCAACCACTATTTTTCTATATATATATATATATATATTTATTAAGATGAACCCTTAATTATATAATAATCATACTACACAACATTAATATTGATACTTTACTTCTCTCCGAAGATGTTGCTTACTTGTACTTGCTTTGAATAACTTTTTTCTAGGCAACTAAAGATTTTGAAAGATTCACCCATAGCTAGAAAATTGAAAAGAAAATAAAAGTCCCTATGGCATATTTGGAAGGTTGAATCCCTTTGCACAAGAGCAGCAAGAAAGCAATGCACTTTGTAGGTGGTAACCTTTTAAAGGAGTGTCTTGTAGTTCTACGCATGGATCTCACTTCTCTTTCTTAATGCATTTAAACAATCATTTTCCATTTCAACGGCTGGTTTTGCACTCTCTCTATCTTTCCTTTTGTGTGCGTACGTGGAGCCTCCAACCAATTAATCATGTGTTGCATGATCATCTCCTCCTACCAATACAGCATACAAGGCAAGTTATGCTTAACGCATAAGAAACATCGTCATTCTGCAAGGTAATTAATTGATCGATATAGCAAGCAGTCGATCACAACTCATCAATTTTGAGAATGCAGTCATTATATAAACCTGTAAGAAGCTTCCAACTTAGAATAATAATACATGAGGGGAAACACCAAATATCATTCCAACGTTTTATTATATGCAGCATAGGAAATTCATCTACATATCAATCTTTATTCAACTAATTTTTGTATTAATTAATCAAAGAAAAGGGCTCGTTATGGCTTAACATTGTATCAATTTATCATAATGCAATTAAAACCTAGAGCAAGAGTACAAAGTTTCCTTACATAAAATAATGTTGTCGGTTAGGTTAATTTGCATTCATTAATATAGTATTTATTTAACAAAAAAGATAATCTTGTATTAATATGTACATGCATTGCGAAGATCAAACTTCTCAAAATTGAGGAAGAACAAAGCAAAAAAGTTTCAGTTGTGGATAAGAAAATCAACTATTAATATTTTAACACATTCTAACACATTCACGGTATATTATGTATGTTTACTTTATTCTCTAAAATATGTTCTCCACTTACACTCCAGAGGAGGTGAATCACATTGTAAATAATGTTAACTATATAATATATATATATATATATATATATGAGCAATTAAAGTATGCTATCAATACATATTAGCATAAATTTATATTATTTATTCGAGCATAACATTTCTTGTTAGATAAAATTTATAATAATTAATAATAATTCACAAACCTAATAAGAAATTCTTGTATAATATCTCTGCCACTAATGGTATATAATTAGTGTAGAATTATATATGTTCAAAATGTTTTTTTAATAAATTTTTAGGCTTATGATAAAATTACCGGACCTTAATATATAATATAGAATATAATATAATTATTCAATCATGGGTTATAATATGATTTTATAACTAATTTAATCTTATATTTGAATCACATAATTTTGTTGATAGATAAAAGACAATTTTGTTGATAGATAAAAGTCTGTTTTTTTTAATTTTGTTTGTAAACACCTAAATTTGTCCTTCTTTATTAATAAAAATCTCTTGAAAAATAATAAATAATAATGATAGAAAAATATATACAAAAAAAGGAGGGGGTAGCGGCCCTTTAGAGGAAGAAGTATGCATAAGAAGCTTCTTCCTCCCCTAGATGGTCTCAAGCACAAGCGGCGACCGACAATTATTGAATCCCTTTATTATTCTGAAAAGGCACCTCCAGCACTCTGTTCTTTCAATAGTTGTGCTTCTCAAAGGCATAGAAACTGTAGAGATGACTTTGGCTTAATAGTTGAGGGCAAAAGTCTTAGGAGAGCCACCCCTATTAATGGAAAAGATCTCCTAAAAGATTTAAAGGAAATGAGCTAACCTATAAGAAGGGGCAACAACTCGAAGTGGGGGGGCGGGGGGGAAGGGAGAGGAGAAACTCTGCTAAAATTTCTTAAGTTGGAAGCCTGGATAAAATAGACCATAAGGAGAAGATGACATGACGTTCGTCCTAACACGAAAAGAATAGAACATATTAGAAGAGAAAGGGGAACTTAGCAATGAAAGGCCTCATGTTCGTGTAAGTCACTATTTGTCCAGTCTTCTTGTATAGAGTAGTTGTCACTATAGATTTTCCATGTAATTTACTGAATTGTCCTTAAGGAGGACTGGTGGACAACTCTCCCCTTTCCCCTTTTCCTTGTTCGCAATTATAGTCGATCAGTCACCACCCTATCCACTATCTTAGTCAATCGACATCTAGTTGGCCATTTCATTTTTTGTCCAAGTCGATGCTTAATCGACCATTTTTTAGTAGCCAAATGATCTTGAGTTGGCCTTTTCTGTTATCTGTCAGCTGACATCTACTCGATTACTTCACTCAGCTAAACAACTTTCCACCAGCTATTTAGTTGTTAGTCAAACAACATGTAGTCATTACCGAGTCATCTCTCTTAAACCTCATCTAAAAACTACGTAAATTTTGAATTCTCCACTACGAAAAAAGATACGTAGGAGTAAGAAATAACTTTTGTCAAGTTCAAAAATCACAAAAAATATATCTCTCATCTTCCATCCATAATTCCACTTCTATCTACGTTTGAAGTAAAAAAAAAATTAATTTAGAAGTTATAATAATTTTACGCATCTAATTAAGGTAACCGTCTTAGGACGGATGTCGTAGGGTACTAACATCTTCCCTACGCGTAATGGACTCCCGAACCTTAAATATGTTTTCAAAAGACTAGCTTTATCCTTTCCTAGGTTTTCTGATATTTTCTTTAAAAAAGTTGATGGTGCGACTCCATTAAATTTATTTTTCTTTCTTAGAAAGGAACATGAATTTTTTTTTCTATTTCTCGTCCTCCTCGTCACGGTCTCGATTGCGACATTGTTAAAGTACATAATTTTTAGTGATTATTTTAATACTTAATTATAGATTATAAATATATAATTGATTGTTGAAATAATTAATAATCTATCATTAATTAATCGAAAAAAGTTTTATGTTTGAGTATGTTGTTGAAAGTGATTTTAAGATAATTTATTTTAATTGAGTTATCTAAAATAATTTTTTACAATAAAATTATAGAAAATGATATAAAATTATTTGTAATAGTTGGCTTTGTATACATCAAATTGATCAATTATTGAGAATAAGATGAAAAAATTAAAAGGTATATAAAATAAATTTATTGGTTTTTAATTATAATCGCCAAAATCTTATTTATTTGAATTTTTATTTTACAGTAGAAATGATATGGGATTATAATCTTATATTTAGTAATATATATTAAGCCAGAGAGAATAAATTATAATAATTTTATAAAATAAATAAATAACCTCTCACACACTAATAATCATATTTTTCCCGTCTTGTTTATGGGCTTATGGCCATTGTTTTACTTGTTTATATTCCTCTGGGACCAGAGAAAGGTTTCTCTTGAGGTGGGCCAATTTTAACACGTTATTGGAATTGGGCCTTGAAAATGGCGAGGCATCGTAATGGGCCCTTCTTGATTGGTTGGTCTACTTTCCTCCTCATCTCGGACCAAAGCAAAAGGGTTTTAGACTCTAGGTTTTATAGCGCCATTTCGTTTCGCTCGAGACTGTGTGACATTAGGGTTTTTGTGAGATTTGGTTGAAGACTTCTCTCTCTCTCTCTCTCTCTAACTCTTTCCATGGATCTCTCGGACCTTAATTCAGCCGAAATGCAGAAATTCTACTCTGTAAGTTAATTTCTTCTCTTCTGATTTTTCCTGATAAATAGCGGTGTTTGATTCGTTTCGGTGTAGCCTTTTATATGGAATTCTAAATTCCAAGATCTCTGTTTCCGTTTCGATTTTACACATTTTGGAACCTCTTGTTAGTATACTGTTTTACGCCTTATTTCTATGAAAATGTGCATCTCCACGCCGATTTCAGCAAATTAGTTGTTTATGTATAAGTTAAAATCGGCTTTTAGAGAAGTTAGTATGATAGAGAGTTTCTACATATTAGTTTATGGGAGAAACTTTTTTTTTTTCTTTTCCTTCCTTAAGTGTTTTAAGTGTTTGTAAAGAAATTTACCTAATCAGAACAATAATTGTTATGCAAATTGCAAAATGAACCAACATTCTTATATTGATAAGTGGAAACATGTTTTACATTTGGCATTAGGTGATGGCTGTGCTATTTAATCATTCATTAGTTTTCAGAATTTAAGAAAGTAAAGGTGATTAGTTGTACTTCAGCTGCTGGCGATTTTCGTTCTTGACTATGGCTTTCGTATGAATTATAGTTATAGACTATATGTTCAGTTGGTTAGACGTTAACTTTACCTATCGTCAATGGAGTCTAAACAAATCCGCAGATGGATGACAAATTTTGCAAGCTTGTTATAAATTAGGCCTTCTATCTGTTGTGTTATGTTTTGTGTTCAATTTATATTTAACTATTGTTGTATGGGATATAGATACTTGATAACGAGGAAAATTTTAAACAAATCTTGCTTGAAGTTTGGATTTATGCTAAAATATGTTAAAGCAGGGAGGGGGTAATATAACGAGTAAGAGTGCTACTAGTGACTAGATAGGATACACTGTCACATGTAAACCAGAAATGTGGCTAAAACACAATTAATACACTACAGTTAAGGCATCATGTCTGTGAAACATAGAAGAAAAACCTATTAATAATAGTTCTGTAAATAGGTAGTGTAATTATGTAAACTGTAAACTTGTTGTACCATATTCTGATATAATAAATTTTTGTACTTCCATCCTACCTCCGAATGCTGTTTTTGTGAGGATCATGATGCTTAAGTTTCATTGCTTAACCAGTCAGTTATTATTGTTGTTGTTATTGCTTGGAAGGTTATAATGGTACTCCAGGATGTATCACTTATAAGTAGGCATTTCCTTCCTTTTTAGGCTTTTCTTCTGCTTTCAGTATAAATAAAAAAATTCTCATGTGCCCCACTAAAGTAATATGTCCTTAACTATGCCCTCCAAATGCAGGAAGAACAGCAAAGAGCCATGGTTAATGAAATGGTGGCAAAGCTAACGAGTGAATGCTGGGACAAATGCATCACGGGTACACCTGGGAATAAATTCAGTTCCAGTGAATCTAATTGTCTTTCAAACTGTGCACAACGTTACTTGGAGATGAGCATGCTTATCATGAAAAGGTTTCAGGGTATGCAATGATGATCAAGGGCTATGAACGTGCTTGCTCATTTAACTATTCTAATATTAAATTTCTCTTTCACATGATCATCAATATTGGAATATTGTTATTTGGCAGTTTTTTTCTTCTTTGTAGTTGTTGAGACTGTTGTGTCAAAATGTTTAGTTTGCTTTTTGGCGTTCCTGAAATTTAGAGGGAAGAAAAGCTTAGTGCCTATGGTAAATAACGAACAACGTGTGACGGAAGGGTGGACGGATCATCACAAGCAGTTTGCAATTTCAATTTGTCAGTTAATCAGGTTAAACTAGAAATTTTATATGCGGAAAATGTTATTATTCGTTAATGTCCGCTCTTCCTCTCTTACCTTGAAGAAAAAAGGGTTTCCTTAATAGCGCTGCAATATATTGTCATCGTAGCGAATGGTAGGCACCGTGCAATTTCCTTTTAAAAGCAACACTACATGTATTTACTTTTAAATTATAGCAAGTTTATATCACTATATAATTTAAATTAGATGTTCTTATTTGGTCTTTACAGAAATATTATTGCTTCAAACGAGTCTTATCTTAAATGAGTAGCATATGTAAAGGCCTAGGTAAGGAGAGAGTTGAAAAATTATTATTAGCAGAAAATAAGTTGCCTTATTGATGATGAGAATAGGTAGGTGTAAGGTGATTATATGGAATTTTTATATAAGTTAACAAATTACCTATTAATATCTAACTAGTTATAGTGTTCGTAGTTTTTTTTTTCAAGTTGAAAAAGTGTTGACAACATTTTCAATTTGGGAAGAACAATATAAATGTATATTAAATTAAGGTCAATACAGTGAAGAATGTTGAAATTACATTGGTTGAAAGAGATACAAACAAGAACTAGAATCTTTAAAGTTAATAAAGTTAATAGACAAAAACTTGACTATTTGGCCAAAGTTACAACTCAGCTTAATATGCTTAATCACCTTAAAAGGCATACACAAGTTAATAATATGCTTAATCACCTTAAAAGGCATACACAAGTAAATGATAAATACTTAATCATGATAAGATAGAAACAAAACAAGCTTAAATTAACCATTAAGAATGGAAGTTAAACATAAAGCTTAACCACTCAAGTAAAAAACAAAACAAGTTTTATTACTTAACCATCAACCGTAGAAGCTAACAACAATATTTAATTATAATGGACAGAAACTTACATTTAAGTATATTTGTAATAAGTTCACATCAATACAAATCTGTCTTCATAGAAGACTTTTCACAAACATCTTGAGGGTAAAATATCAAGTTACTAAACTGAACAAGAACATCATCTATTAACAAGAAGTTGTGTAAATTTCAAGACACAATTAAATTTCATATATGTAGCATTTCTCTCCAACCGCTATTTGTCCATAACCATGAATGTCATGCAATAAAACAATTCAATGGCCATTCATTTTCCAAAAGCATATGTAAAAAAATTGCTCTTTACAAAAGTCTTGAGTTTGGTGGCATCAAGGTCAAACATTTGGATAATCATAAATGTGATATTAACACTAATAATAACAAAGGGATACTTCCAAACATCTCACAGTTTCACAAGATTGAAGAATAAAGTGATAATGAAGATCCAAATTTGAACTACTTTAGAAAAAGAATAGTGAGGCAAATCTGATATGTGAAATAGGAAAAAAATAAGGAGAAATTGAGAAAGAAAAAATAAAGACACAAAACAAGATGAAAATACGTAAAGTAGAAGAGAAAAAAAAATAAAAAAAGAAATTAACAAGGAAGTGAACTTAAAAATTTTAGAAACGAAATTAAACCAAGAAACAAAGTAAAGAATCAACAAAATGAAATGAATCTGAAAAAAAATTGAAAAATAAAAATGAATAAAAATAAGCTTACGAGCTTTGTACAATAATGAAGATAATTTTTTTTTTTAATTATATTGCTCTCAAGAAGAGAAGAGAGAATTGAAAAAATAAAATAAAATAATAAACAGAAAATTGATTATATTGATAATAAGAATAGATAAGAATAAGATGATTACATGAAACTTTATAGTCTAACAAACTAACTACTAATATCTAATTAACCATGCTTGTAATAATCTTATCTTAAATCTATAACTTGTACCATATTAACCATGCTTGTAATAATCTTATCTTAAATCTATAACTTGTGATGGTACATTGGTGCCACGTGGGATCAAAAGATGATTTTTGTTATCAAGCATTGAGTTGAAAGATAGTTCATGAAACTTGTAAAACAGGACATTGGTGAACTGAAATTGGTATTTTTGTTTTCCTTTTTTCATTTTTTGTGCAAAAGGGGATCGGTAGGTACCTTCTGAAAATTAATTTACTAAAATTTATTCTAGTTTTCTTGTTATTTTATTAATTTTATATATGGTTATTTTTATTGGTTCAACATATACTTGTACTCTTAAAATGTATGGTAACGAAGCAATCACCATAGGAGAAAACTTCAATTTTAATGACATTATATTAGAGAATGTGTGTCGAACTTGTATTTGCTATTTTCTGTGCAAATGCATTTTATTGATTTTTGTGAATCTTATGCAGTTAAATGAGAATGATAAATTGAATATACCCATAAATGGAACTTCAAAATTGTACTCTAAAAAATATGGATTAAAATAAAACACTCTTTTCCTACCTGGAAGCCTGCAAAACTTAGCATCCTAAAGCCGGAACAGCAATGTTGTTGGATCCCCTGGTTATGAACACTTGGCCTGGGCTTTTGAATGTTGACATGGATCATTGGGTTTCACGTAGCAGCACTGAAGCATTGCTGTAGGGACCTGTGTATACACACTAATGGAACTCACTCTTGTCCAAGTCCAACCTTTAATAATATTCAATGGTTAAGGCAATGCGCCTACGGTTGCTCAACTTACGTTGGTAATACACAATACCACAAAGGCGAGGAAGACCAAGCGTTTGTGTCCAATACGTTGTTTGGAAGAGTCTGCTGTTGATGATGTCGTTGGATTGTTTGTTGAGGATGCTGAAACGTGGGAGCACTTCCGGTGGGAGGCGCAGAAATATTTCAAACATAACATCGTTGCACAGTTCCACTGGCGGACGAGGAGAGGTGCAAGGACACCAACTGTGGAACAATAATTGCATTAATTTCACTATCCATTTCCACCACCATTTCGATAATGCCATTTTTCTCTGCTATACCTACAAATAACTTGGACCTCAAACTGGATGTTGTTCTAACGTTTTAGTGCTTCTTATGTTATATAATCATGTCACCTAAGTGCGATGTGGAGATCCAACGTTTGGTACGGAGACTAATACGGCATACCTTTCATACTTTGTAGCATGCCACTAAATGTTATTATAATTCTTAGTTTCTATCAACTTCTTGTGTCACAATGGACTACAATCTCCATACACAATCTTCCTTAACTTTGTTCTGTATGCCAAAATTATGTCACGCTGGGGTGAGGGTAAATAACATTTTTTTAAATATGTTTTTCTATTTGTTGATTAAAATTTATTACAAAATTTGAATGGAATTTATTTAAATGAGAATGTGACTCGTAAAATAATCTTAGTCTCAATAAATTTTAGTTAATAATAATACATTTGAATTATTGGAGTTGAGAAAGTGTTCTTAACATTTTTTATTATATAATTAATGAGTTTTTCTCTATTTTATTTAAATAATAGATCCTTTCATGTCAAATTTTTATTTCAATTTTTTGTTTATTTATCTCTCACTAGACAATACATAAGTGAAACCTATCTAATATTTATTAGGAGAGATAAATACAAGATTTCAACGTGACTTGTCACATATATGAGAAATGCTGCTATTTAGTATTTAGTACGAAACGCACAAATTACATAAAAGGAAACATGGAATGGGGACACTCTTTTAAACAAATATTGATGAAAAAAATTACTAAAATATAATATGAGATTTGACGAAAATTACGGTTTTGTATTTTTTTTCCAAGAGCTTATTTGTAAAAATTAGCGTTTTTCTTTACATGGGAGAATGAATCCTTTCCCCATGATTTAAAGGATTGATGGAAGGACAGCTTAACTATAATATGTTAAGCATGTTATTAAATTTTATTAAAGGTTACGTATTTGATGTTATTCTCTAATTAAACTTTGAGTTTCATGTCGATAATGTGCAAAACAAAAACAGTAAAGATAATTATTAAACTAAAATTTTAATTTTAATTAAAAAAACACAAAAATACACGTCCCCAGTTTTGTTTTCAATGAAACGTATACATAGATAGCCTAAATAACGAAGATATTTTTATGCACTAGTTATACACTTAGGCTTGTATATTTTATTGTTATAAAGTTAATATACGACGAGATAGAGTGACTTTTGTATTATAAGTTACAATTTAATTGTATTTAACATTTTTTTTTCTAAATAAAAGATAGAGTCAAATACTCAAATACGGTTTTAAATTATGTTTACTAGATCAACTAAATATGTAGGTAGAGATTCAAATATTAATTAATAAAAAAGCTTACTTTAAACCTTTAATTTGTGCAATGCATATTATAAAAGTTTTATTTTGAATGTGTTTTACAAAACTAATTAAAAAAATAATTTAGAATTTAGGGTTTAGGATTTAAAAGTTGAAAAGTTAGTTGAAAGTTAAAAATTAGTTGAAAGTTTAAAAGTTAGTTGTAAATTAAAAAAAAAAGTAAACTTTTTGATTGTTAAAAATGATTAAGCTAGCATATTCAATTATAAGTATCTGAAAAATTATATATTGAACTAGTTAATAAATATGAAATGAAAAAAAATATATTTATATGATATTTTTATACATTTTTAACTTTATTTTATGTTAATCGGTGTAATGATTAAAATCTTTTAAAATATTATATCAAAGAAATATGTTAAAATATAATGTTAAAAACAATAGAATAAATAACAGAAATAGTGTAATGATTAAAATAAATAATGTTATATAAAAAATATTTAAAAAATATAAAAATAAAATAAACATATAATTTATCAATATTAATATCTTAAAATATAATGCTGAAATAATAAAATAAATATTATAAATAATATAATGGTTAAAATATATAGTGTAATATAAAAATTATAAAACTAAAAATAAAATAAACCTATTATTTATCGTTATCAATATATTATGCAATAAAAAAGTAAAGATAATAAAACTAGTAAAACTAATAAAACTCTTTCTTATGTTAAATGGATAAAAATAATAAATGAATGGAAGAAGAAACACATACACATATAATAAAATTCTCTTATATAAAAAAAATATAGAAAGAAAATTTTGTAAATATTTTAAAGATAAAGATTATATTATAATTAATATTTTAAAAATATAAATTATATTTAGATTTATAATCTATAATTTACATTATGATACTATATTACTATTGATAATTTTAAAAATATTAAAATTTAATTTAGAAATAGTGTAAAAAAGATAGACTTAAAGAGATAAAGGTTAGAAAATTTTTTAAAAATTCTTATCGAAGAAATTTTTTTATAAATATTTTCATTGAAAAAGAGTTCTAAAAATACTCTTATTTAGTATAACTATACCAATTTATATACAGAGAAAAATTTAGCTTCTATTTTTCATTTTTTTAGATTTCTTTTTCTTTTTTATAGTATTATCTCTCTTTTCTTTTTTTCTTTATTTTTTTTTCAAATCCATACACCCTAAAATGGAGTATACACTTATCATTACCTTTTTTAGTGGAAATAGACAAAATCAAATTCGGTTTTGAAGTTTTGTATGTTTGCACCCGAATAGTCTACCAAATAGTCTACTTTTAAAGAAAGTATTAATTAAAAAAAGTATTTAATATCTTAAAAAGATAAAATGTATTTAATACTAACCGTATAAAAAAATAAGAAAATTAATAAAAGAATATGGTAAAAAAATTTAGAATTATTCTCCATTAAAACTTGGTCCTTCAATTATACACTCTTCCAATGTACCAACAAATATACTCCATTATTTTATTTTATTTTTATCATTGAAGGGTCCATTATATGCTTTTCTGTTTATTTCTTTATACATAGATATTTTTTAATGTTCAAAATATATATGATTTTATGGCTAAAGTTAGACTGTTAAAGTATATACCTATTCTCCCCGACCGGCTTCCAGTACTCAGCATATTCATCATTGATCTCACAATGGATACCAAGCTCATAACCATCCGGATTATCCCCTTCATATCAGAGAATTTCTCTCTAATCTAATAGGTTTATCCTGTTGCTTTTCTTCTGTAATTAAAAAATACTCTCCAAAACAAATCATGCTATCAATGAAATTCTCCCAGGAATATGTAGTAATGAAAGAAGAGAACCAAAAACATGGGACAAGAAAGTTAAATGCACATGTTGGAAGGACCACTTTCCACAACATCTGTTCTTCTGCTGTACACAAGTTCCACTTTCGAAAAAAAAAATCACCACATTAACTCCAAAGAATCCAGTATCTAACAATAAATCAAGATAACAAGGTCCAATTACATTTCAAATTTAGGATATGTTTTAATAAATAAACACTTATATAGAAAAAAATAAAATAATTTTTCAGATAAAATTAACTTATAGGTAAATTAATTTATAAAATTTTTTCCATCTTAACTTTTTTAATAATTTATTTTTAACTTATGCAAAGATTAATTTTAACTTATAAATAACCTTAATTGTTTTTTTTTTTTTTCTTTTATCCGTGTGTATGAAAAAGTTTATTATCCAAATAGTCCCATAACCAAAACACAAGCATTGCCTCCCATTCTTCCACCCAAAATTCTTGTAGTTTTAATTTACATCTTGAATTTTTCTGACATAAATATCATGGAGGCACCTCTTGTTGAGTTGCCACTAGGCTCACTGGTGATCCTGTCTTAAACTTATGTCCCACTTTCTTTGCTACTGCTTTCCCACAAGGAGTGACTTAGAAATGAAGCAACCTGTCTCTGCTCCCCTTCAGTGTGATGCATCCTGCTCAAATCCACAGACACATCACCTATTCCAGTTCCCTTGCCAAGTTCCTCATCATTGATAAACTCATCTACATAATCACTTTCCTCCTCTTCCTCAACTTCATTGTACACTGGGGTCCCTAGTTCAAGGTCTCTTGCTGTTTTTCTCATCATAGTCAGGGATGCAACATCCCTTCTTCCAGATGCATCTGATGGTTCCTTTGGAATTGGAATCTTAGACCTGAAGTTGTTCCTGGATGGAGGAATGGCAGAGAAGAATATTTCTTTGAAGTTCTCAGCTACTCCTTTGTCATAAGGGTTGACTTGTTGGTCATACCGGTATCTAAAATTTTCATAAGTAGACTGCACATAAAACAGAAAGAATGGTCATTAACATGTGTGAGAAAACCATAGAAAAAGTATGCATACCATCACATATATTATATTAGAGAAATACTAATAATATATATTTTTTTACATATTATTTATTATTGACTGAAATTTATAATAAAGGGTGTGAGAGAAAGTGTATTATTTGATGTGATCAGAATTAGGAAACACCCTAAATAAGTAAAAACTAGAAAGTAACATTTAAGGTCAAATAAATGGTGTTCAAACCTGGTTTTTGCTGATTAGATATGTGTGGAAAACAGTGAGGCCACCAACAAACCAGACAGAAATGAAGGAGTATATTATTAGGGCAACGGAAGCAGGAGTTTTGATCATTGCTTTCCAAATTGATATCTCCTCTGAGTTCATGATCTTCTTAATGTAGACCCAGCAAAAGCCATGAACATATAAACAAAGAAGGGTTGCAGATAAAACAAACATGTAGTAGAACCTGTAATTTCGCTGTCGCCATGTGCATAAAACAAAAAAGCAAAAAGAAATCTGGTTTAGCAAATTCACGATCATATATATAACAAATATAATTGTGTATTATTAATTAGAGAAAAAAGGCTATGCATTGAGTTTTACATTCTCATTCAATCACATATGTGATAAGCTTGTTGAATTTTACGATAATTACTTTTTAAATTATGTTTCATTATTAAACTCTATTAATTATGAGTCCCTGTGATTGTGCCACTCGAAGTGATATTTGAGTATGAAAGCAGAGAATTACCAACATACATGCAAAGAATCCTCCAATGTATTCAATAATATGATCATCATACAAACCAATAATAACAATTGAAATTGAGACACAAAACATAGGAGGAGCTCAAGCTATGATGATTCTACCATGAGTTTGAAATTGGGAGATGTAAACATTAGTCCATTACCAATCCAATGCACTGACCCACCCAAGGGCAATGATGATCAAATCTCTCCACGCAGTTATCACATACTGAACAATGAGAACAGCGAGGAGGTCTATAGAGCATGCAGGTATCACAGTATTTTATCTTCACAGATACTCCATTCACAATTACTTCCTTTGATCGTGGAAAATGTGGCCGTGGAGTTTGTTCATTGTTGATATTGGCACTCCCTTCATATTCATCCAGCATCGGAGGATGAGCATTTCGGGGCACTATGCCAGGATCTCTTCCTGAGGTCAGTACAAGGGTCATCAGAACCTGTGAGATGGTACAAACATGCTTGAGAGTAAATACTATCTTAATATAAGAATAATGTGAAATTGTGCTATTGTGCAAAGTGTCCCCTTTAAAATTTGTATCTCATAGCAAGATAGCAATAGCGATTCACATATAAAACGAGAAACATTGTGATTCTGCATAAGCTACACCATGGAAATGGAATGACTCTATGTTAATTATATAACAATTACTTTAAAAGTCATTTTTTAATTGGTTAAGGATGTAAGTATATTGAAATTAAACTGAACCAGTATTAGGGGACGAGAGCAATTACTGAGCATATTAAACAAATCACAGTATCATGAATTAATGAAGGAGGCTATGTTTTTAGGATTAAAAGTTACTTACAAACATTGTGTGAAGAATAACTACGATCAATATTGAATATCCCCAGTTATGAGGAAAATCATCCAACAATTTCCTCACCACAAAAGCAGAGAAAACAGCAACAGGGGCAACGATAAGAAAGACCGTCAAAAATATAGATTTCACATCAGGTCCAAATATAAGCCTTCCTTGGAGACAAAATTCCTGAAAAAATTCAACAGCCACAAATAATTCAAAACACAAACGATAACAGTGTATAGAAGCTTAATCTTTTTTTTATCTTTGTATAAAAAATATAAGTAATTTTTAATACCCTTTGCCTTTATTATTAAAACATGGTCTGATACAATATGAACACAGAAATTCAACTACAATTCAGCCACAAGCACACGCATAAATGAATAGAAGAAACTCCAAAAGGGTAATTGAGTTAAAAAGTGGTGATAGAACAGGAACAGTAATAGATATTATGTTAACTTACGTTATTGCCTCCCCAAGCACGGTAAGTTGTGACGAGAGGAGGAGCAACAGTATCTCCGGCAGCGCCGCCGTCGGAGTTCGCCGGCGCCGGAGTCTGCAATGCAAACATTACGATTTGTGTGTGAATGAAAGAATAATGACAATAATTAGTATGATAATTAATTTAAAAGGAAAGGTCAAAGGCGGCATTTTGTGGTGTATGGTATTTTATTTCTTTATAATTTGGAAAATGTGATTTATTGCAACAGACAAAAGGAACAGTTCAGTTGGGTTGGGTAGGTTAATTAGTTGACTTTTCCGGCTTTTGTTAGATTTGGATCCCACCCAATAATTTGGCAGATCCACACGGGTCAATAAAAACTTCAAAACACCAAACTCGGGTCATTTCAGAACAATTACTAGCAATGGTTTTAAAACCGATTTTTAAGACACCCATTTAAGATATACCAGTTTAGTTGACTTATAACTCAACTGCTATTAATAAAACACTGATAAAAATAATTACATCGTTCATATAATAAATAATATT
Source organism: Mucuna pruriens (assembly GCA_025330945.1). NCBI lineage: Eukaryota > Viridiplantae > Streptophyta > Magnoliopsida > Fabales > Fabaceae > Mucuna > Mucuna pruriens. The sequence continues at coordinate 1,384,142 of JAENHJ010000067.1, forward strand.
AAAAACTAAAAATAGCCCATAGATAAATAATATAAAATAATTTTATAAGATTATTCAATCAAGTTTATTGATTTTTATTTCAATTATATTAAAATCATACTTACGATGATTTATAGTTGAATGGTAATATAAATATTGTCTATTAAATTTTATTTTTAAAAAAATAATATCGTAATTTTATAACACTAAATATTAAAATAAAATACTATTTTATAGTTCAAATTAAATATATTATAATATTTAATTTTAAATTCTAACATTACACCATGTATTTATAACGTAACAAGTTTATATTTAGAATAAAAAAATAATAAGTATTTTAAGTTAATTTTTAATTTTTAAGAAAAATATTAAAACGATATTGTATTAAGCATTTTTTATTGAGCTATTGTAAATTAATTCTTTTTTAATGATTTTATTAAATTTTTACCATTTTTCCAAAAACTAGTTCACTGATTTATTCAAATTGGACATTAGATCGATTCACCAATTTTTTTGATCTACTGACCAATTCAATTTTAGAACACAAACTAGTTTTATTGCTATTTACAAAATATGTTCTCTTTTATATATTATTTAAAAGGTTTCGATAATATACTTACTACTTTTTAAATTATATCATTAAAAGGAGAAAATAATAAATAATAAAGAAATTATAAATAGAATAAAAAATATAAAAAGAAATTAGAATTAATTTTAATAAAATAAAATATTTATCTCTCAATTAGATCTTTTCTAGTTTTTCTTTCTTGGAGGTGAACCACATTCGTGATTAGTAAAAAAAGTTTCCCTTTCGATCATGTAAAGGAATTTTTTTATCTTTATTAATATACTCAAGTTAACTGTCTATTATTTTCAATATGTAATCTTTTATCTCGATCTATCTCAAAATAAAATTTAATTATATATGATAAATATTTATTTTGAGTAATATACATGCTAAAACATTAATTAATTATGTTTTTTAGTTCTTGTATAACTACCTAAAATAGAGATAATATTATTATTTACTTTGTTATGTTTGACTATTAATACATATAAAAAATTATTATTGTGCAAATTTAATAGTTATTAAAAGATTGACTTATGCTTATTTTATTAAATAAATAAAATGTTCTCTATTTCTTAATTCTTTTAATATTTCAAATAAGAATGTGTTGTTTTTAGCATTTAACTAAATCGATTATATTAATAAAATTTTACAAATTTTATTTATAAGTTTATAACTTTTATCGATAGTTTTATATTTGTTTTTCACGGTTTTAAATTATAAGGTAAATTAAAAAGTTAGAAACTTATAAATAAAAATATAAAAATATTAAATTTATAAAGAACAATTATAATTTATTATAGGATATCTTTCCCATCTCGAATATAAAAAAAATAAATTTATGTAAGCTAAATCAAATATAAATACATATAAACTAATTTTACCCTATTTAATGATATTTTTTTAAAAATATCTTTCATTTAATTAAATTATATTTTCAATGATTAACTTTCTATGAATGATAGTTTAAAAAAATAGTTTATTTTTAAAATAAAATAAAATGATATTAACTAACTTTTTAAATAAACACATTTTTATATATTTGAAACAGAAAGAAGTATGATATTCTTATTTTTATTAATTTTGTGGTTACATTTCTTATACGAATTAAGTTTATATAAAAAAAATTCCCCATAATCTATGTAGGTTATATACAGTTAGCATCATATATGTACAAGTAATAGAACAAGAATGGAGTATGATTTATATATATTAAATTTTTTATATTTCAATTAAACAAAATTTATATTAAATATAAATTTTAAAATAATTAAAATTAACAAATTTATTATATACGTCCCAAGGTAAATAACATAAAAGATCTTAAAATAATCTATATATACATTGTTTATTTATAAGAATATGTTGAGTTAGAGTGTTGAATTATGTAGGAGTCCCCTTATTGAACACGAGAGTTAGTAAAACACGTTCAACAAACATGAAGGACAAGATTGAGTTGTTGGCAAGCCACACATTTGCCCATGGCTGTAGTATTACACTTTGAAAGATAGTTTTTCAGACTCTCCCAAGTTATACCATCCAATCTACTTGGCTGCCTCAAACTGTTTGTGATGAGTTGGATAAGTGTTGCACAAGTAAGCTGTTTGACTTGACGCTCTTATAGTTTGTAATTTTTATGTCATTAATATCTTATTATTTGAAATATACAGCATAGTTAAAATCACATGAATTTTGATACGATTCATGTGATTCGATACGAATCGTAGGATGTGTCGTTTTTGCGTTTGAATCACAAAACGAATAGCATGAATTGTTCCAGAACTGCATGAATTGCGATTTACGGGAGAATAGTATGATTCTGCCTTCATTTGAGTCACGCCCAAAGCGAGTCGAGTAATGCATGACCCAATTTCAAAAATCATAAGAAAAATGTGCTTTCTTTTTCGAAAAGTGAGTGAAAAAACGTGGAAAATAGTCAATCTCTACTCTCTTTATGGTCTCATGTTGTCCCCTCCTCTGTAACACGATTTTTCCTTGTCTCCTCCTTCTTTTTTCGTGCTTTGTTTCTATTCTGCACTGGGTGTGCTGGAACATGGTGGGTTTGTACTTTGTTTCTATTTTGCATTGGGTGTGCTGGAACGTGATGGATTCTTCTATTTTGTTGTGTTCTTCTGTTTTTGTCTTGCTGGAATGTGGTGGGTGCATTGAATTGGGTGCAACTCTGTTGTTGGAACATGGTGTGCGTTTGTGACTTTGTTGTTTTTTTATTGGTAGTTCGTTGCTGTTGATTTTTTTGCTACTGGTTTGTTCACTTTGTTGTTGTTGACTTACTGGTTTTTTTTTGTTGGATTGTCCTATTGATTTGCTGCTGCTGGTTTTGTGTTATTAAAGAATGAGTCAAGCAAAAAAGAAAGAGGTTGATATTACATGGCGATATTGTGAAAGTGTCCCTCCAAATAGAATTCAAGTGAAATGTAAATATTGTTTTCGTACTTGTTGGGGTGAGATTGCAAGAATGAAACATCATCTTGCTAGAACAAAAATAAATATTAGTGCTTGTACAAGTGTTTCAGATGATGTTAAGGAAATGTTTGTCATGCTATTGGAAAGTAAAGACAAAAAAGAGAGGAGAATAGCCTTGATTGTTTGGAAGAAGTAGCAAAAGGAAAGGGGTGAGTATCTAAAGTTGTCAAACAAAAGACAATGAATGAAATTTGTAAAGATAGGAATGTTGCAATTCAAGAAATTTGCAATTGTATATATGATAATGCATTACCATTTAATTTGGTAAGGAGTTCTCTTTTTATCCAAATGTTGAAGGTTGTTGGAGAATATGATAAGGGTTTAAAGCATCTTACTTATCATGAGGTGAGAGTTTCATTTTTGAAGAAAGCGATTGATAATATCCACAAAAGTGTAAACAAATATAAGGGTGAATGAGAGAAATGGGGATGCACCTTGATGTGGGATGGTTGGACAGATGGGAAAGGAAGATCACTTACTAATTTTCTTATTAATAGTCCAAGTGGAAGTGTTTTCTTGAAGTCTATTGATACTAGTGATGTGATAAAGGATTGCCAAAAAATATTTGAGTTGTTGGACAACATTGTGGAAGAAATTAGGGAGGAGAATGTAGTCCAAGTTGTGACGGACGATGCTTCTAATCTTGTGGCAGTTGGGAGGATGTTAGTGGAGAAGAGATCTAAATTATTTTGGTCCCCTTGTGTAGCTCATTGCCTTGTTCTAGTCCTTGAGGACATTGGAGAGCTTCCGATATTCTATAATACCATTGCCAATGTAAAGAAAACCACTACCTACATATATAGACATACATGAGTTATTAATTTGTATAGACAATATTCTAAGGGAAGGGAATTGACAAGACCAGCTGTAACAAGATTTGCAACTTCTCATCTTACATTAAATTGCATTAAGTAACAAAAGAATGCTCTTAGATCTATGTTTGCATCGGAGGAATGAGCTACTAGTTCACATGCTAGTAAAAGTGAGGCTAAGCAAGTGATGAACCTAATGTTGAGTGATGGTAGATTTTGGAAATCTATCACATATTGCCTAAAGTGTGTGATTCCACTTGTAAAAGTGCTAAGACTTATAGACAGTGATTCAAAACCAGTCATGCCATACATTTATGAAGCAATAGATAGGGCGAAAGAGCAAATTGCTAAAAATTTTCAAAAGCAAGAGTCAAGGTATAAAAAAGTGTGGAAAATTATTGACACTAGGTGGAATTTGCAACTACACATACCTCTTCGTGCAACTGCCTATTATCTCAATCCTAGGTAAGTTATTTGCATATAATTTTGTCATTTAAGTGTTATTATATTTTGTGTGCCTAGTAACTTATTTCTTATTTGGTTAGATATCATTATGACAAAAACTTCAATCCAGATAGTGAAGTGTTGATTGATCTATATGAAACTCTTGAAAGAATGGTTCCGGATAGAAGAACAAGATTTGTAGTGGATCAACAACTTGAAAAATTCAAGGGAGCTAAGGGGCTTTTTAGAATGAACATGGCAATAGATATTAACGATAAAAAACAATTGGGTATCTCTTTGCTTTAGGTTTTACCGCTTTACTTTATTTATAAAGTAAGCATAACTTTGTTAATCATATTCTAATTGTACACTTTGTTTTTATAGCTCTTTTGTGGAAGAGTTATGATGGAGAAGGTAAAGAGTTACAAAGGATAGTCATGAGAATTTTGAGTCTCACATGTAGTGCCACGATATGTGAAAGGAATTGGAGTACATTTGACCAAGTGCATACTAAGAGAAGAAATCGATTGGAGCAACAAAAAATTAAATACACTTGTGTTTGTTAAATATAATCTTCAACTTAAGATGAGGAAAAAGAGTAGAGAAGAGAAGGGGATACCTATGATCCGACATGCTTGTCCAATATTAAATCAAATTCATGGATCACCGAAAAAGAAAACCCTTATTTATCAATTGATGCTTCATGGATAGAGGTACATGAGTGTTTTGATGTTCATGAGGGAGCTCTAAGCAAGAAAAGAAAGAGAGGTAATTATTTATATTTAGAAATTCGAACTTAAAACAAACTAAAATTGCAACTTATTTTTTTTCTTTTGATTACATAGGTCTAAGAAATTTGAATGTCAAGGTTGATAAGGAAAAATCCAAAATAGGATATGAGAATGAATTTGAAGACACGAGAAAGGGGAAGAAGAACTTATATATATTAGATGATAAAGATGAATTGACTGATGTTAATCTTGGGGATAATGAATGATTGTGGGAAAGAGTTTTTTTAGGTTATACTACTAATTTGTACAGCAGCAACAACTATTGTTTGTTGAAATTATTCAACAAACAACACTTTTTTTTTTAAAATTTATTTAGCAACAATATTTTTTTTAAGGATATGTTGCTGAATTATGTAGTAACAAACAATTTATGGCAACAACCACTTTTTTGGTCGTGACTGTCATTATTAGTATATTTGTTTGCTTTGAAGCTTATTGTCAACTTATTTGACTTCAAAATGCTAATATATATATATATATGTGTGTGTTTTTATTTTCATATGTTTCTTTATCTTAAAATGTTCCATATAATTATATTTTTTAGTTATTGATAATGAATTTATAATTTTATATGTCTTGTATACATACATATATATATATATATATATATATATATATATATATATATATATATATATATATATATATATATATATATATATATATATATATATATGATATTTTGTTATTAATCATGAATCTTACATTTCACACTAATTTGATACACAATTCGAAAAATAGGTTTTCCGATTCACAATTTGTATCCTGATTCAACTACCATGAAAATATATCTTTAATATAATAAACACACAGAAAAAATGAGGAATATTTAAATAAAATGTATATAATTAGACATATACGTATTTCCTAAAATTTAAAACGTAAAAATTAAAATTAAGTGGAATTACATCATATCTTTTTAAAAAATTATATTAATAAAAAATGTTATCATGCTATAAATTACATTAAAGGGAAAATTATAAATGCCATTACTTGTTTTAAATATAAAGAAAAGAATTAAATTTAATTAAAGTCTTTTGATTTATGATAAGTTGTATTCACATACAAATGAGTGGATTTGGTTAACTTCTACTATTATTAACTTATATCCTTATTAGTTTACTTATTTTATTAATTTTATTAACAACAATAAAGTAAAATATTTAATGGAATTAATTATAAAAGTTTTTAAAATTTTACAAATTTAAATTATTCCTAATCAAATCAATTTTAAATGTCGCAGTTTGCAACACAACGATCAAGTTAAACCAAGTATTTGTTTGTAAATCAAATCCCTAACTATAGAATAAACTTCTATATTTTTGTTTTTTCTTCAGTAGACTCTAATCTTTTACCGATATTTTTTGTGTGAATTGTTTTTTTTATCTAAGACCAAGTATTTTCTTAATTTTGTTGAAGTCAAAAGAACTTATAGGATTGGTTCTTTCAACGACGATTAATTTTTTCTATACATAAAACTTGAGTGATGAAGGAGAATCAATTATGTACTACTAAGATTTACGACCTGTTAGTATAAATTTATTTAATCTATTCTAAATATTTTTAAAATGCCCACAGAAAATTCCATTCAATTTCAAGTACAATTATTACTTCAAAGGATATTGATGTAATTATTTTTTTTTTTTCAATTTGTCAAGTTATTTTATTTTATTATTTTTTGCTCCTGTGTTTGTTGTTTGGGCCAACAGATGTAGATAGGACGAGACCGGCCTGAGAAGTGAATAGAAAATCCAAAGAGAGAGAGAAAAAAAATGGCCCATTAGAATAAACATACTGCAAAATGACCCAATTACAAATGCGCTCAACAACTCACTAAGAAATGTGAAAAGTTGGACCAGAAAAAAAGAGAAAAAACGAAATGAGAATGATTTCATGACCCAAGAGCACATAATTTTTTCTTTCTTTGTTTTCTGCTGTGGTTGTTTTATATATATATATATATATATATGAAAAATAGGAAAATGAAATGAAAGTATATATTGTTGCATATAATCAAGGTTGCTACCTAATTACCAACATTACGTATTTACATTTTTGAATAATACTGAAGATGAATTTTTAAGTAAGATTTCGAATTTAAATAGTATAATAAAAAGATATGATTAACAAAACTAGATTTATCTAATAAATATTTCAAACTTATAACACGATTAAAAGACTAGATTTATCTAATAAATACTTCAAACTAATAATATGATTTAAAAAAAAATTGCTACCTAAATTGGATCAAAGAAACAATTCTGAAATTGTCTGGATTCGTAGTTTGCCTTTATAATGCAGGAAGTGTACAGTGACATGGAATTTTCTTCTTCTGAAAGTTCATGGCTGACCTGGCGACGAGTAGCCCGAGACATGAGTCTATGTGGTTTGGATTTGATTGTATCATATTTTGTTTTGAATGGTTTTGTTGGTGCCGTAGCCTCGTCAGGTACAAGATAAGATCTATTTGATATTTCATGATCCTTGCGCACATGGCATGACAGGTTCATGGGACCTGCATAAATAAATTCCCCTCTGAATGAGACTCTTACAAATAAACTTCCATTAAGCAGAGGCTATCTGCATGAACCCATCAAAGAGTCCACAATTGCTGCCGGCGATCTTGTTAAGATCCAAATCTACGTGTCTCTTTAATGAATTCGTTTCAAGTGGAAGAATTAGAGGTGATAGTAAATTGCCTTAACCTTCCGCCAAAGTAATCTATTTCATGGCCTCACATTTTCGCATTAATGCTACCAACACTCTCTCTCCAACATCACCACATTAACTCACTCATAAAGGCACCTAACTAACCCTGTTAATTCTATATTATAGTACTTTGCAAAATCATTATTATTCTTCCTTCGGTAACCAATCCACATCTTCGCAATTTTAGTAACAATGAATACTACCTACTGTGGTAGTGTAGTCTATTGCATTTCAATGGTAGATACTCTTTAATTGGCAGTGAGGTTTTGGTTAATGCATCATGTTATACCTTGGCTTACCTAGCACTACCAAACATCCCATTGATTATTCATTCTCTATAATGCACACTAGTTTAATTTGCATTTGTTGATCCCTTGTGATGCGGCACCATGTGTATGATCCATGTGGCTTCCAATTATTTCATGATATTGAACTGTTACCAACAATTATGTTAGGAAGAATTGTACTTAGACTCAAGTTAACTAGTGTCTTAAGTGTACTTATTAAGAAATTAATAAGTAAATTTTTTTAATGAAAATTATGATAAAAGTATATTACTAATACTTTATCATAAAAACTTTACTTTTTTTTTTTTTTTATCAATGTGTTAAGGATACATATCTGTATTTTTTTACATATTTATTCTATTTAACTTAATTACATTTTAATTTATAAAATATTATAATTATACAATTTTACTCTAATTGATTCCTTCAAATTTTCTCCCATTTAGAATCATATTCCTCCATCTTATTATTTTTTTTAATATTTTCAAGAATTTTTTGATTTTACTACTAATTTTAACTACCATTTAAATTAATAGCTAAATCCTAGCTAATTAACTATTAATTAACTAGAATATTATTTTTTTAGCTAAATTGAAGTTATATTCATTTATACTTCTTATTACTACAAATTAGCTAGGAAATAACTACAAATTTTAAAAAATTTACTACAAATTAACTAAGATTATTTTCTTAGCTAATTTGTTACTTATTTCATGCTACCATTTAGTATTATAGTAATTTTGTAACTAATTATTTTTACTAGAAATTAGCTACAAAATAACTATTGATTTTAAAATTAGCCACAAAATTATTTGGTAGCAAATTTTAAATTTTCTAGTAGTGTTAGTTTAATTAAAATGGAAAGACATTCATTTTGTTATACATTATTATCATAAAAACAATAATTTATTGAAAGTATTGTTAATATCACAGTTAAGTAAATACACTCTCAACAACTTTTTAGGTCATTGTTGTTCTAAAGTCCAATGGTTTTAACTAGTACAATTTATTTACCAATTGTAATTTCATGCTAGTTTATCATGAAAGTTAATTACATTAAATATTGAATGAAATCAAAATGGAGAGATATGATTATAAATAAGAGAAAATTTGAAGGATTCGTTTGATGTAATTGAAATTTGGTAGACCAAAATCATAAATATAATTCTTAGAGATTAAAATGCAATTAAGTTATTTTATTTATATTTTTTTATAGTTTAATTTTAAATATTGATGTACTATTGTGGGTTGACACAAGTGATTAAGTATCTAGAGTTAACACTCATCTTCTTTATAAATGTTGATTTGATTTTTCCTAATGTCACTAAAATCTTGCTTGGTGTGCAACCATTCTTAGGAGTTAGATGAGTACTTTTGATTGAGTAAAATTGCTTGTAGTTTAGGTTTGTGTAATAATCTTTTGGATGAATCTTCTCATTAAGGGTATCAAACGAGTTGATCAGATAAATTTTGATTTAGATTATAATTGATAGATTAAAGGCAATCCATTAATCCATTTATATCCATTAACTTCTTTTAAAAAAATTTAGTCCAATCCATTCATTAATAATTTTTTATGGATGAATATTCATCTATAAAAAAGTTATGACTATTTCAAAAATATTTTTCTCAAATATCTGCAAAGATATTTTTAATTCGACCTTGACCAGAATATCTATAACTTGGCATTGATTGAAACATCACTGATTCGGCTTTGGTTGAAGCATCTTCGACTCAGCCTCAACCAAAACATCTTTGGCCAACGAGATTTAGCTGAATACTCTTTGAAGAAACTTGATCGAAAAATCTTCAACTAGGCTTCAACAAAAAAATCTTTGTTGAAAAATCTTTAGTTGAGAATCGACCAAAACATCTTCGATCGAGACTTGACAAACAAATCTTTGGTCAGGTTTCGACTGAAAAATCTTTGACTAGGCTTCATTTGAAAGATCAAGGACCTAGACTCGGTCGAAAATCTTCAATTGGGACTTGTCCAAGCGAAAAAAAATTCACTAGTGGGGCTTCAGTTGGAACTCAGCCAAAACCTCGACTAGAACATCTTTGATCAGGATTCAAATGAAAAGTAGTTGGTTAAGACTCAACGAAAATTATTTTCCTAGGCTTTTGCCGAAAAATCTTTTGCCAAAAATCCTCTGCTTAGACTTGGTCAAAAAATTCTTGGCTAAGCTTCAGTTGAAAAATCTTCAACCAAAATTAGATTCATATTGTCTACCATCCTTTACCTATATTTGGTTGGAAAATCCTTGACTAAGCTTCAGATGAGAAATCTTCAACCAAAATTGAATTCATCATTGTCCAACATGGTTTTTATCCAATAGATTTATTTTTTTAATCCAATAAATTTTGAAAAATAGTGGATAACTCACTAACCATTTGTAAAATTAAATGGATGAATTTAATCTTATTCTAGAAGTTAACCCCATGCTAGTCAACCTCCTCGATGTCTAGATCTTCATCTCGACACTCAAGTTTACTTTGTACTCGAAGACATCTATCTCGACGATCCACCCTAATTACCATCATCACGTTCCATCTTGACACCTTGGTATGAGTCATTCCAATTCAAGCACTAAACTATTTTTCATCGATTATAGACTCAAAACCCTATTTTCCTATATATCATCCCTTTGAACTTTCAGTATGTATATTTACACTTTTCCCTCCTAAATCTTCACCACCTTTCTCTCTCAAACTCCTACTACTGAAGTCCCTGCATGAAACCCTCCTCTCCAAGAACCTGATGTTGCAACACTCCCTAAAAAGCCTCATCCCGCATTTAAAAGAAAGATTCAGATCCTATCACGACTAATCATATCCTATCTCGACCATTCATACAGAACATATCTAATTCATTAATAATATTTTTTTTTATAGATAATAGATAAATATATTATTTTACCACTCTTACTTCTCATCTTGCCTTTGCCATGGCGTCTTCGCCCAATAGTATCGGGGTGCTGCCCATTCTATCACTTTTCACACATAGAAGTTTTAAATATTGATGTAATTCATTACTCGTATACTTATTATCTCAGTCATTTTTAGGAAGTATATTTAAGTGATGAATTCTATTAATTTTTTAAAATGGGGATCTCAAAATAAGAATAACTAAAACGAGCTCAAAGCTACGTGACAATATTCCAGGGTATTAGGTATGCAATTTATATTTAGCACGCATCAGGAACGAACGAACGAGGATCAGTCAAAAATGATGCAATTAATTGTATGAAAAGCATTTCCATGGTTGACATTAGATGAGCTAATTCATATCAATTTGCTCAGCTTGTCCACTGGGTGGGTCCCCTTCCCATGATTGTTGAAACATAGATAGATATCTCATGTTCGTCACAACTGCCAACCCAATAATAAATAGTAATCAACATCTAACCCGAACCAAAAATTATCAGCTGATTTAAACACCGTACTCTATTTCTTGGTAGTGAAAGTCCTACGATATCTTTGACACAAACAACACTCAACGCAAATTTCAATAAAAGTCAAAAGACAGAAATGTCTAGCGCTATATATGTCTAGAAATTTCCAGGAGTTAAAGCAAAATATTTGGAAGGTAGTACTTATCGTAACTCATCAGACATCAATTCATTATTAATTTATTTATTTTATTCTTTTGAGCTACAAAAAGCTCTATTTTTAATAAAATATGTGAACCCGAAAGTGATGTGAAATTATATACCGATACTATGTGCAATTATTCTTTTCATATGTAACAATTTAATATTGATAATTCACTTCAAAAGGATACCGGGATAAACGAGAATAGAAAATACAATTTTTAAATTATTTTCTTTGGTAAGAAAAACTGTTGGGTAAAATACTAATTACTATATTAGATAACAATTAAGTTAGGAAGAAAGATAAATATTTTATAATTCTTAGCTTGTGGATGACAATTAATATAGTTATTAAAAATGAAAGTAATTAAAGAATCTCTAACAAATAATTTAGAGTTAAAATTGACAATTGATAATAATTGTTATGTTGATAAGGACTTAATTTTAAACCAAAAAAATAAAAAATAAAAATCTACGCTAATAAAACTTATGACTACTGCAATTAATGGCCTACCCATCGGTTGGATTATCATATTGGTAATAACATTATTTTATTATGAAGGTGAAATGAGAGTAAATTCAAGTTGTCTTTAACTAATATTAAAACATTTTTTTAAATGATTGTATAACTTCTAAGCAATTCCTTACCCAACATTTAAGAATCCAGAATTTCCTATCATGTTTCAGTATTTGATTATTAATTTTTATATTATCTATCCCTCTCCTCTCTTAAGTATTTTTTTAATATTTATTAAATTATCAATACATAATAAATTTATTAACTTTTATAAAATTATCTTAAAAATCATATTTACTATGTTTTCTAAGTCATTCACATTACATTGTATTGCATAAAAATTAAACTCTTAAATATTACAGAAGCGCGTATTGTTAGATTTAAAGTAGAGCTGGTTGTGGTACAAGATTGTAATTTTAAACGAACTTTATTTATAACTTTAGGCGTTTAATTTTAGTGTCATAATTTTAAAAGAGTTTCACCTAATGAAGAATGATCAATAGTACAAAAGGCCAGTTTACGAAATTTTGACAAAACATGAGTTATGGATAGAGTAAATCTTTGTAAACCGAATGCATCTAACCAGGGTGATGGTTACAAATTCATGCAACAAAATTGGTACTGAAGAAAATGTGAGAAAAAAAATAAAAAGAAAAACGCAGAGGAAGAAAAACAGATAGAAAACTAATAGCTTTTTCTTTTATTTTTTGAAAGAAGGAAAAAAAACTTGAGAAACGTTCCTTTTTTTAATGGTTAAGAAAGAAAAATGTTTACATTAATTTCTATATTCTTTTTAATACAAAGGTAAATAAATAGACAAGTTAGTTTATTGTTTCAAATAAAAATTCGTCTCTTCTTATTTTTTATCTTTTTACTTGAGAGAAGTATTACAAACTCCCTTTTTAACACACTATTTTGAATACATATTTTTAATTAGAATTTATTAAAAATTATAAAATTAAGAAAGAGGAATTAAATTCAAAATGAGATTAGCTAACATGTATAATTTTTAATAAATGTTAGTAATGGGACATAGGGAGAAACAATTACGTGATTTTTCTTTCTATCTCTTTAATTAGACAACAAGAAAAAATGACAAGCTATTTCTTTTTTATTTCCTGCTCCCTATTCAATGAACGCTCAAGAATGAACGTGAAGCAAGACCCCGATTGAGAAAGGAAAAAAAAAATCATCACATGTATTTGGTATCCATTGTCATTTGCCCCTCAATACCTATCTAGAGCATGCGAAGCTGTCTCCTTCCGTGGACAAGTATCCAAAAAAATAATTCAGATTCACGAAAGTGTCACATTCTTGTAATTCCAAAACGCGGTTCAGGAGAGATGACTATGGATAGTTGGAGTATTAGCTAGCACAATGGCATTGGACCATTGGTCAATGCTCAATTCAATCAAGTCATCCCAAGCTGACCCTCTTTCAGTAATTTCCACCTTATTCCAGGTGTCCCTCCACGTACACACCTACGAAGAACCACACAAAAAGAAACCCCAGCAAGACAACGTCTGAGCCTTATAAAGCCACAAAATAGAAAATCCAAAAATATTTATCACAACAATTATTCATTCAATTGTGTGTAGACATAAAAATCAATCAATCATATTTTGCGAGTGATGGGAAAATGATAGAACCACCTAAGCGGTTCTAGCCACATGAGTGTCTACACGTATGAATTTTAATTATAAATAATTTCGTCAGGTAATGCACCACTTCGAAAATTATGGACCCTACGGAACTTGTCTTCTTTAGCTGTTCTTTGGCCAAATCATCTATGGTGCATGATTGGTTGGTACACGTACATTTTACATTTTACATTGTTTTGATTTGCATGAGTAAAACGGGAATTCGAAGCTCAATGCGGGTGTATGAGCAAAACTGATAAAAAAATAACTTCGTTCCATTACATTGCTAAGTTCACGGTATTTATGACTTTCACGATTTTATCCTTTAAAAGTATTTATATATATTGACTTTGAATTTTATTCAGTGTGAAACTTTTGGTGGGATTTAACAAATTTGTCTTTTAAATTTGTAAATGATCGTTTGAATAAATTAACACGTACGTAGATGGCGTCTAGAATCAAAATTTCCGTACGAACAATAACACATGCATGCACTTGACGATGAAACAATCCCGCAAATATCCATAATAAACAAAATATATTTTTTGCCGTCTCACATTTGTTCTTTAAAACAAATCCCATGGAACACATTTAACATAAGTACGCTCATCATTGATCTTTAGACAGAGACTTCTTTATTGTGGCTGTAACATCATTTTAAACGCGCTTTCTCTACAAAAAAATAATGTGGGTAAAATTAAACCTTTCAACTTTGACAACTTTCAAAAGTAGAGTTAGTTCAAGACGCTGTTGAATCCAGCTGCATAGAGACTGTTAATCAATAATTGCTTTGAGGAACGGGACAGCTAAGGACGGAACTACGTAAGAAATAAGCCATATTTGATAGCAGAGTTCTAAAATATTGCATCATTTTCTTTCTTTCTTTTTTTTTTTTTTTTCTGTTTTTAAGTATTGCAATATTTTTCATCTTCCAATATAGTAGGAGCCGTAAGAACAACCACCAACGTATTGTTCCTCTTTTGCTTTTTTTGGGTACGTGATAAGGATCTTCTTCATCTTTTACTTAGTGCTTTTATTTCATTTTATAAAATTTACTTATAACAAAAAAAGTATACATTGGGTAGATAAAATATAAGTTAATTACTATAATTGTTTTTAATTTCTCGTATTAATTTAGTTATAATTAATTCATTTTACATTAATTACTTTTAATGATACGTTAATTGCTATATAAATTATTTTATTTTCTTATTTTAATTATAACAATACTAATTGTTTTATCTATTATATAATTTTAACAATTACATATTAATTTAGTTTACTACGTTAATTATTTTTTTAGTAAAATTTTAATTACATTATTTTTTTTAGTAAAATTTTAATTACGTTAAGTGCTTTCAAATAGGTTTTTTATATCCTTTTCAAATAGGTTTACTCATTTATATGTTAGGTTTTAAATTGATTTTAATTTGATAGATAAATTAATTTATATTAAAAAATAATTTTAATTATAGATCATTGTTAATTCATGTGTTATATTTGTGTCCCTTCTGACAAAATTTTCTGGATTCGTCCCTGGTGGCACCAAAACATATATATTAATATTACAGTTACCGTGCATGAAAAATATTACATTATTTTAATAAAAAAATATATTTTAAAAATTATGATAATTTGATTTAAAATGAGTAATTTCTAACCAGCCAAAAAGAATGATTTTTTTTATGTTTTCTCATAACTAATGTAAATGCATTAATAGTTAATAGAAATAACAACCAAGTCTTTTCTCTGAGTTAGAACGGTTACATGAATTAAATAATATATAATGTTTTATCATAAATGATTACAATTAAAAGAGAAAATATTAACTTCTAAACCATTACCAGTAATATTGCTCCCTTTGTTTCTAGGGTTGGTTATTTTCCTCTAATCCACTTTTCTTATCGGTACAAGTCTTCTTCAAACATTCTAAAATCACTTCCAAAAAGGAAAAATTTTACCATATCTTTTTATAGACTTATAACACAGTGATCTGATAATAAATCATTATCAATTACAAGTTAACTTTTATAATAATTACATTAAAATAAAAAATTAACACGTGCACAAACACCAGCAATAAATTAATCACCCAGGTTGGTCTCAGCCTACAATATCTCAGTCCTGTAATTCTAGAGTGAATAAATTATTGAAATCCATGGTGAAACGCGCAATTAATGCTAATCATGGAGGATAGGCTCAGCTAAACCTTAATCACTGGGAGTATTTAAGAATTAAATAAGTACAATTTTATAAATTTTAACAAAATCCTTTCTATTTTTAAACATTAAAAATCTCCTTTTATTTTATAAATGCATTATTAAATTAATCTATTATAATAAATTTTAAAAATATTAAATGCTTAAATAATATTTTTTTAAAATATAATTGAAATAACATACAAGAGTAAATAATAAAATAAATTATAACTTTATATTTTCAAAAATATAATTATGTTTATTTTAAGTGGTTGAATAAAAATCTACATAAATGTTAAATCCTTATTTTTAAATATTTAATAATTTCAAAATTTTTACTATCATAAAGAAATTTAATCACAATACATTAATAAAATATAAAGAGTTTATGTAAAGAAAATTGTGTTCAAACCGGACCGATCGATCCAATCGAGAATTGGTTTGATAATCCATCTGTTTACATAAAGCATTTCAAAATCGATGGAAACTTGTAGAGAACCGTTAAACTGATGAAAAATTGGTGCACCGACTTGAGCTGGTATTTTTCATTTTATAAGAAAACATTTACTAAAATATTTTAAAGGTAAATACAAATCCATACTTAAAATTTTCACTTACATATAAATTATTTGGTGAATTATTATTATTTTTAATTTTATAAACAAAATCAAACCAACCTTGACCGGTTTGGTAAAGATTCTATTTATTAACTCTGAAAAAAATTGGACAATTTTTGGTAAGTTCTGAGTACATCTTGATTTATCAAAAAAATTGGATAATTTTAAAACTAGTGAAAATAAGTTGAATTGGTGTAGAAAACTAGTTTGAAGCTATTTTTTTTTAAAATTAATTTAACTTAAAACATTTTTAAGATAAAAAATATATTTAATTATGATTATAAATAAGTATAACTTATTTTATGAATAGATATAATTTATTTAATCAATTATTATTGTTTTCTTCTGTATAAAACCTATAATTTAGTTATTATATTTTTATATCTTGTCTTCTTATTATTTTATATCATATTAATTTGTCATTTTCTTTTTTATTCGAGAAGTGAATTTGTCATTATTAATGAACATAGTTATATTTTATTAAAACTTAAACATGTGTATTACGATGTATTTGATTTAGACTTCTTCATTGAATGTTACAAATTTTTAAGTATTTTTAGTATTATAAAGTAATGGTTTATATTTATTTAATATTATTGTATATATTATTAAATTATTATTATTATTAATATTGATTTGAGCATGGTTCATTGGTTTGATTTTAAAATATTATTATTTATTTTATGTATTATTAAATTATTATTATTATAAATACCGATTTGATTATGATTCAATTATTGAATGTTAAATCAATGATTTGATGGATTCAGAGATATGTACAAATTTAAAATATACTATTAAATAATAATAATAATAATAATAATAATAAAAAAAAAAATATTCAACCATTAAATAAATCAACAACTTAACCGATAGAGTGATTGGTATGATTTTAAAACATTGTTTTATTTATTTAATATTATTTTATATTATTAAATTAAATTAATAATAATAATAATAATAATAATAATAATAATAATAATAATAAATAATTTAAAAGCGTGGTATAAAATATATAATTTAGTTGCTTATATTAATTTACAATTGTTTTATTCTAGTTTCTTATAATTTTATGAAAAATACCAACGAGTGCCCTAATTTTATGTTATTTTATTACTTAAAATATTATATAATATTAAAATATAAATTTAATTACTACTATTTCTACGAACGGTTAAATTATTAAACTTTATAAAATAATATTTTAATATATATATATATATATATTTCCTAGTTCAATTAATGGTGATTTTAAAAATATTGGTAAAGAATCAATATTTATAATAAAAACATTTTTGTTAATTTTAGATTAAGATAAAGTTTTTAGAAGTAGATTTGCAAAATAAGAAACATTTTTTGTATTTTTTTTTTTAAAAAAATCATATAAGAAGAATAAAATGAAAAGTATGTTAGATAGAATAATTTACTCATTGTTTAAGATAAAATCATGTGAAATTTAACATAAAAAATTCTTTCCTTAAATATTAATATCAACGCGGATAGATTTACAAAATCTTAAAATGTTACCCACCTCGTTGTGCCTCATATTTTAAGATTCTGCACCCACCACTTTGGAGTATACCTACTAAAGTTAATTGCCACCAATATTTATAATTTTGATATTCAAGGAGTTCTTCTGTTTTTGTGTATCATGAGGTACATGCTATAACATAAAAATAATAGTTACTATTTCTATCAAATTATCATAATTATTTAAACATTATATAATGTACAATTATATTTTATAATATACATAATTAAAAATGATTTATCCAGCCAAAATTTCTATATTTTATTTGATTTTTAGAATATACAAAAATTCTCTATATTTGTAAATTATGATTAATTCTTAGCACAATGAACTAGAAGAAATCCACAATTAAAACTATCATATATAATATGTTTATTAACTTTTATAACAATAATTTAAAAATCATACGTATTTATGATTAATTTATAGTATTTTACCCTAATGAAACATAAAAATTAGAATTGAATAATTATAAAAAGATATTTTAATCAATTTTTTTACATTATCATTCAATAAAAAATCACAATAAATATATATATTATATTTTCTCCAGAAAGTATTGTAAATTTCTTAACGTTGGTGTAACAAACAACAACATCCACTACCACCAGACCCTTTAAATATCTTACTTTTTTCTTCCTTTAAAAAAATATCACTTTTTTCCTCTTCGAAATTTTCTATTCATCGGAACACACATCCTTTATGTACTGTGGAACAAACCAGCTGCAAAGTAAGTGAGTTTCCCTTTATAATATTATGAAACTAGTAGATACATATAACTATCATCGGATGAGAGGATGCCACTTGGTTACTCAGAAGGGGACTTTGAATTCCACTGTTCACGCGTGACAGTCAAAAGCTATGAGATAGAGCGCAATAACATGAACTCTTTGATCAAGATATGTATTATATATATGAATCATAAAACCATTCAGCCAGCAAATTTAAAAAAATGTATCACAAACACGTAATTCAATAGTGAAGGACCAGAATCTCATTTTTTTACACGTTTCTTGTTTTCATCTCTAAATCATGAAATTTTGTTTGACCTATTAGGTTACCTTTTGATACTAGTGCGGGTGATTCGGCTAGGGGACTTTGGCGGCCTGGTGTACATCGAAGTACCACCAAGATTTATAAATTAAAAGGGATTATTGGTATAAACAAAAATAAGAGAGCTCAAATTCTTACTAATTTTACTATATATAACTTTTAATAAATTTTAAAATATAAAACATATTATCTATTAATTTTAGTAATATTTAATAAATGTTATTTTAAATCTTATTGTAAATTGTCATTAACAATATTTTATATTTATTAAATATTATTAAAAATATAAAAAAATATTATTAACAAAAACATTGATAATATTTTTATTATATTAAAAGTGATATATACATTATTTCGAATGATTGATTATCTTAAATTTTTATTTTTATCCCTAAAATGAAATATCATTCATGAAAAATTTATTATCAATTAAGAAGAATAAAAAAAAAAGAAATTTGGATTCCTTGAAAAAATGTCTAGAAAAGAATGTTTTGAGTGATGAAGGAATGCAAATAATGGAGATGTGTCTTGCTGGGAAAGGGAGGAGGGTGTGTTTAAGGCAGCATAAAGAAAAGCTTCAAAGAAGACATATTAGGTACGTAAGCGGTATTTAAGTAAAGGGGTGGTCCAAGTATTAAATGTAGAAGGACACTGCACCCACACTTACAATAATAATATATTGAGTTGGCAATCATCGTATCGATCATTGTTATTTCTCATTTACTACTTTAGTTATATTGGTTCATCATTATTATTTCTCATTTTATGAACGCTTTTAATGTTATATATGAAGTAATATAAATCAAGGGTCTATTTATCTTTTTTTTTTTTTAAATTTATTATGTAGCTATTTAATTTATTTTAGAAAGTTATTAATTTTACTTCAGAAAAAGATTAAATAATTTTTCTTAGATGTTTTCTAATTTTTAAAAACTTACATAATTATTATAAAGTTTAAAATTTATTTTATTTAAAAAAATACTTTGATTTTCAAAACATAATAAATAAATAAATAATATAAGATATGTTTTTTTTCTTCCACAAAAGCATCAAATTTTGTTTTGGGTTTTTTGTGGCTTCCATGTGTTGAAAAGCAATCATTCATAGTTTTATAATAATGTCCATGCAAAACTAGTTACTTGTCCTTCCCCACTCCCTCGTGCATGAGCCAGCCACACCCTTATATATAGGGGCTCTATACTCGTGGAGTTATGTGACTCAGAAATTAAGCTAGAGCTAGTTTCTTCTTTTCTGACTTTCCTAGCCTTTTCTCCCTTCAGATAAGGGACGAAAAATCAGAGAGAGAGAGAGAGAGAGAGAGAAATTCCAAAAACATGCATCACAGTCCAATAACTTTCGTGTTTGGGGTTCTAGGTATCATATCTACATTGAAAATTGATCATTTGCATTCTCTTCCTCTTTTCATTACTGCATATATCCTCCTATAAAGGTTAATTACAGAAGATGTGACATTCTTCCTTATTTTCTTGTAAATGTTGCAGGTAACGTTGCCTCCTTTGTGTGCTTTCTGGCACCACTGTAAGTCTAAATGTTCATATCCATTCATATTTGCGAAGTTAATTAATCTTGAGACATCTTTACTAATCAAAATAAAATATAACATACATGCATGTTTGCAGACCGACATTTTATAGAGTTTGTAAGAAGAAATCAACCGAAGGGTTCCAATCAATTCCATATGTAGCCGCACTCTTCAGTGCAATGCTTTGGATCTTTTATGCCTATGTGAAGACCGGAGAAATGCTTCTTATCACCATCAATGCATTCGGTTGCGTGATAGAGACAATTTACCTTGCCATATTTATCACTTACTGCCCCAAGAAAGCTAGGGTACATACATAATTAATATATCTTGGACTAGGATTAATTATATTAATTATTATATCATAACTTTACTCACTTTGTGTTGTTGTGTCCCTCTTTAGCTATAGATGATTTGTAATTGTAACTGTGTTTTGAACTTACAGATGTCGACATTGAGGATGATTGTTTTGTTAAATTTTGGGGGATTTTGCACGATTGTCCTCCTAACCCACCTACTAGCACGAGGAGAAGGCCGTGTAAAGCTTCTAGGATGGATTTGCGTAGTCTTTGCTACTAGTGTATTTGCAGCACCTTTAAGCATTATTGTGAGTATCTTACTCAATCACAACCTAGATCTTTTTTACTTATTTTTAATTCATTTCTCATGTCACGTGTTACTAAATTAATTAATCTCTTGTTTGATATATTTTAATATATTCTGTATAAATATCTAGACTAATCACGCGTGCATGGTTAATTTTGTTAAAAATTTCAGAGGGTGGTTATTCGCACCAAAAGCGTAGAGTTCCTTCCTTTTCCTCTTTCACTCCTCCTCCTCTTAAGCGCAATTATGTGGCTCTTATACGGTATTTCTCTGAAGGATATCTACGTTGCGGTAAGTCCTCTTGTTCACACATGACAATCCGGCAATACCCATTGTGTAATAATTTTCACCAAAATTATTATATAGTCAGGAACTATTAATTACCTTTATGTAATAATTTTTTGTTTTTTAAATAGAAAATTTTAACTGCGTTGCACACAAAAATTGGTTGACGATAAGCACATGATGATACGAAACTATCTAATGATTTGTCATGTTTCGAGAACCTACTATTTTGTCTTTATGGATAATGCATATTCATATCATATGACACTGTCTTGTTTTTTTTTTTTAATTTTATCTGGACAGCTCCCGAACGTTGTGGGGTTGACGTTTGGAATCATTCAGATTGGACTGTATGCAATGTACAGAAAGAACAAGCCCGTAAAGGATCAGAAGCTACCAGAACACAAAGGGGATATTGAGAATGGTGAAAATGTTGCTCCAACAGTGACTGGTGAAAACCAAGAAGTAAACCCTCAGGGTGGAGATATAGAGATTGTGGAGAAGAAGGAAGAGAAGCAAGACCAGCAACCTGAGAAGAAACATGACCAAACGGAACTCAACAACAATAATAACAATATGAACGAGGATAACAACAACGTCAACCACAACAAAACAGGGGAGGGGGAGAGTTGTGAAGTTTGATGGAAGATCTATCGGTTGTGCCTCAATCTCTATCTCTCTCTATTTTACGTGTAAAATTGGTAAAACGTGCGAAAGAGGCAGAGACGGTGTAGATATTGATGCGTATTTCTGTATCTCTACAGTTATTTAACTTATTTTGGTTCAGTATTTATGGAATTTCTGCTTTGTTTACTCAGGCTGATTAATTGTGCCCCCAAATATGGGGAATTTGATAGAAAGAATCCTATGATGATAGACTATAGATGTAAAAGCTTATTCCAAGCACCTTTCACACTCAGGCGCTAGCTGGTCGAGTATGCATGAACACTGTCTGATTATGTAATTTCTTCCTTTTATGTATTATTTCTAGTTTGGAAAATACTATATGCACTCATTACGCTGCTCAACTAATCTAAAATAATTATATATGATAATTTCATTAACTACTTACGGAGCTTAGAAATTAAACTTTTTTTGTGCACAAAATTTTATGCTATTGAAAAGCCATCGTGTCTTAAATTACGATAACGATGTTGCAACTAGTTACAAAATATTAACAAACCTGAAAGAGACACAAGTCACTCAAACGACCAATTCGCCGCAAATATCATATCAAGGAGAGCATAATTATTGTATGTTTTACTCTGTTCTTCTTCTGCTTGCCTTTACTCTGTTAAGCAGTTAATTATATCCCATGAAAGATATGACTCTTCACTCAGAAATAAACAATAATAAAAGTTATTTGATACGAGATTTAGTCACTACGCAATCACAATATGAATTTTTTTACCTTTGTATGTATTTGACGAACTAATACAAGTACAAATTAAAGGAAGGTAAGCCTATTTTTCTTGATAAAGATCTCCGATTAAGGATTGTAAAATTGTGATCGTGATTTTTCAAGATAGCGACTAGATAATGGCAAGAACCGTAACTAAGATATTGGAAGATCAAGACTAGATATATATATATATAACGTCATATGAGTTGCGGTGGCACCGATGGAATTTTAATTCCTAGTGTTTGGCTCTTTCTTATCAGAAAAAAATTATTTTGTGTGTGGGAGAATCGATCCAGTAAGAATGAGTAATAAAACTCACATAGAGGGTAAGTATGAGTAATAAAACTCGCATTAAATAGAAATGAAATAAGTTGAACTATATATAATAAAAAAAATTATTTTTGAATTGAATGTGCGGTTAGGTTCATTTATTTGATTAATTTATGATTTATTGATGAAAATTTCTTTGATGTTTTTACCCAAACAAGTATTGAGTGGAATTGGTGGTGAATTCATGTATAGAAACCCTCTGTATTGAAAGTCCTCTTGATGTTGTGAAGGTCGTGACTAAAGGTCATCATGATATTTATGGATAAAAAAGCTTCCCACTCACAATTGAGAGAGAAATTGTTGGAGTATAAGTGTGAATTGATAGAGATGAATAAGATGAGTAACATATAAGTGATAAAGACTCACAAACCTGATCACTTAAGATTTTTGGTTAGATGTGGTGTTAAGTTCACTTCTATGGTTGACTTGTGGTCCATTGGTAGAGTTCTTCCTAGTGTTTTACCCCCATAATTCTCAACAAGTAGTTTCAAAGTCAATGTACAACTAGGTGACCAGATTAGTGATAGTAAGAAGTCTCACATTGGATAGAAAGAAGCAAGTTGAGTAACATTTAAATAAGAATGACTTATAAACCTAAAACCTTAGGGTCTATTTGAGGTGGTTGTGAGTTTTTAATTTTTTGTTTTCAAATGTAATTTTTAAAACAAAACGTGTTTGATTAAAATGGAGCTAAAGTGTTTTTTTTTAACTTAGTTGCAAAATACTTTTGCTTTTATTTTCAAAACCAAGAAAAAAGAACTGTGAATTTAGATTTCAATTTTAAACTAAATATACTCACACAATGACCCTTCTCGTTGTCAACACACCATTACCAACACCTACCTGCTACTTGATAGAACATTTTTTAGGCACTTAATAGTGGTTTATGTTGGACATTTCTTATATCATTCTATGGTTAAGATTGACACATTGATTGAGTTTAGTTGCTAATATTTGCTTATTTTCAGACATAATTTTCATTATGATGTTGCTATCTTGTGGAAGCCATATCTAGAGCTACAAACCTCTAAATTGGACAATCTTGATGGCCATGAAAAGTTAAGACAAAGATCTACAACTTCTCTCTATTTGGGAAGAATCCAATTCGATTGTCTTCAATGTCAAAAGTCTGCATGAAGTTACGGTCTCTGCACCCACTCTACTAGGCCTTTCTTTCTATATTCTGACCCAATTTTGGAACCTTGGTTGGTGGGCCTTTGGGCTGTAAATTCCTCTGGCCCAAACCACCTTCTTTGGCATTTAGAACATGTATAAATAATAGTTGGTTAGTAGGGTTAGATAGACGTTTTTAGATTTTACACACTTAGATTTAGGAGGTTTCTTAGATCACAAGTTTCCTCTCTCCTCTTCTAGGGTTTCATTGTGTTTTGTGTTGCGTTTTCTATGACGATTGTCATGGAAGGTTAAGTTATTTTATCAAGGTTTCAAGATTGTAGTTTAATTTGAGTTCTTGAATCTTTTCTGCAAAATCTATTATGTTCTTTTCTTTCCAATTCTTTAACCGCTCTCATGATTATGATTTCACTTGAGGTTTTTTGTTTTTTATTATGTTAGGATAGGATTGATTAGTCCCAATCTAATCAAGGTTAGGTAATTGATTAATCACCTAAAATCAACCAATTATGTACTTGAATCCATGCTAATTAGGGACTGCGATTGTGATCTCAATCTGTATGGACGAATTTTAGATGATTATCTAATAAATCTTTGGTTAATATGAATTTGCTTCTTTATTAAAACCATGATAACAAACTATATGATCGAATCCTTAGATTGATGTTACATAATTCTGTTTTCAATTTTATTTTGTTTTCTACATAAATTTGTTTAACATATAAACCCCCATTTACATTCTAATTTGGTTCCTATTCAATAAGATTAGGCATTACATAATTGTGTCAATTGAGAGATTCGACCTAGGTTAGCCTATATTCTATGAAATTAAAGGAAATCTAGTGATTTTGATAGTGTTTCCACAATATTGTCACTACCATTATGATGTAAAATACAAATAAAACATAAAGCATGAAAGTTAGTTTCTTTTAGAAAATTCCTGTATTAACTTGTTTATGAAAATGCATATAAATTTTTCACGTTTTTATGATAAAAAAAGCATCAAATTTGTAGTATAAGAACACAATTAATTATTGAATGATACTTCATACTATAAAGATAGGTTCAAGTAACAAATGTAATTGTTTGTGCCTTATGGAACTTAGAGGTCATAGATTAAAAGGAAGTACAATAACTGAGAGTATAAATACAGTGACTCAAAACATGCTACAGGTACATCAAAATGGGAAGGAATACAATACACATGTACCCGAAGTTGGTTAATTGCTAACACTACTACTATTGAGGAAGAACAATATATGGTGCATCCTCAATATGCTCATTAGTTGGTGTAGGGCAACAACAGGGTTAAGGTTCTAGTAAAGAAGGGCATTTGCGTTCATCAACATGCATCTAGGCTCGAGTGATTCAATCAGGTTCTCTTCACATTTCCTAAATAGGTAGCCATATACGGAGGAAAGTGTATATGGTCACAAAAAAGATGGCATTCCCTATTGGTGTGTAGGAAAGCATGAGCTCTCCCTTATACCATACCCATTAGAGGTCTCAATCAATCTTCCATGTTCTGTTTGCCTGTGGCAGCCTTTCTAAAGCCAATGTGGAAAGGTCTCACACCTGTCCTTAGGGCATAGGTGCTTTATGATCTCGGGCATCTCAACATCTACTCCTATAAGCACAATGTTTAAGATCATCACAATCACATAAACATGTGAAAAGTGCAAGGGTAAGTTTATGAAGAATTTACATTTATTTTCTAAAAATGTACTAAAATATTTTCATGGGATAATCAATTAATGGAAGATTTACAATACCAATCAATCATAATCATTCACTAAACTTTGAAACTTATAGACCAAATATGTCTTGCTTCATGGAGATTTCTAACAATTCAAGTGATCATTAATGACATTTTCCCTTAACAAATACATGACCACCAAGTTAAAACAAGACAACACATGCTAAAAACTATGGGAAAAAATACTAGAATTTGATCTATGGATGAGTTTATTGGTTTGTCAAAACAGGTACACGAGGATAATAGCTCACTGTGAAAAGTTTGCAATAACCTTAGTCCCTTGTGGAGTCGCTCATCCATTTATTCCCTAGGCCCACGCCTCACTTCTTATCCAACACTAGGTTGAAAGGCTTGCATGACCATTAATTCTAATAAACTATTCAAACTTATATGATACTTGCTACACAGTTTATAATTGCCGACTCACATAACACAAGTATGTCATACTAATAACAATAATAAAACATCAAGAGAAATGGATTGCATTATTTCTACTACGTAGAGCTATGACTATACCTTTGCATCGGCATCTCTATTCATTATCTATTATCATAACAATTAATAACCTTTAAATTTTATTTTAGATGGGTTGTTGGGATTCTACTTTAAGTACTTTTGTATATTTCTTTTATTAATAACTTATTCTTTGCTTACGAAAATTTTAAAGAGTTATTTAAGATGTAAAATTACATTATTTAGGTTAAAGTCTATTTCTAATCAACATTTTAGCTCTTAAGATTTTTGTTCTCTCTCACTCAGTGCATTATAGAGGTGCTTAGTGAGCTGCTCATGATTAGTCTCATGAGGATTCATGGCATTGCTTAACAATGGTTGTGAGACCCTTTACCATGCAGTCTATAATTACTAATATTTACACACTTAATTAAATGAATAAAATGGAACTTTCGAAACATAGTACAACTTATTCTCAATTAAAGATAACTTTGTAACATAATTCTTAAATTTTGAAAAGGTAAAAGATTCACATGTTTGAAAACCTCACCAACATAAACCTTAAAACTCAACATAACATAAACCTACTGGCACTCCAAAGGATAATCCAACTACTCACATTTAAAACTAGACAACACAAAATACCAAATCACAACCCAAAAGCCTGATGTCACATGTTCTATCTGAGTTGTAAACCTAACAAAAGTAAATGAAAGAGACATCAACATAGAATTCATCATATATTATCTTATACTTGCTCGTCTTCACTTAAAAATAATGTTCAACCCAAACAACAACAAACTCAATATACAAGAGGAGTAAGAATACGTCTCACAATTCTTGGCCTAGGAAACTTGTTTAACAACTACTAATCCTTTACCCATTTTTGTATCTCTCTCGTTCTCGTATCTTAATGCAATGACATTTATATTTCACTTAATTCATAAAACAATAGTAACTATACAACATAAAAAAACTCATAATATCACACACCTCTAAGTTTACAACAAGAGAATCTATACTTTATTTTTCATCTCTTGCTAAGTGAGTTCAACCTTTTGCTTAGCGAATCAAAACTACATAGAGCTTTGTACTAACACTTGCCTAGTGAACTACTCTATTCGCCTAATGGTTTTGACAATAAAGAGTTGTTCTTTATTTTCTTTCTCTCACCTAGCAAGAACATGGCTCACCCAATGAGTTAGGAATCTAAAGGTCCTACACCTACTCTCACTCAGTGAGGCATAACCCTTACCCAATGAGTTGAGCTTTAGAGAGTTATAGTACTATCTTTCATCCAACAACATGGTCTTTTTCTTAGAGAACTCATTCTTAAATTGCTTAGTGAGTCACTAGCTTACTCAACGAACACTCTAGACAGGGAGCCCAATTCTCTGTTACCCAACTCTTTGTTACTATCATGCTTTGCATCAAATCTAACTTATTTGGAAGCTTTCTTACCCTCCCTATTACTTGGTATCTCACTTCTTATATAGGAGAAGAAAGCTATACATTAACTTATGTTGCTTGATGTGGGACATGAGCTATCCCACTCCTTATATAGGAGAAGAAGATTATGCATATGCTTATGTTACTCGATGTGAGACTTGAACTTTTATCATATTAAATGACTTACTTTGAGGTTAATTTTCATTAAGATAGAAATCGATTTTCATAATAAGGTGTAGACATGGATTTCAGATTTTTTTATCAAGCTTTCCAACGATGTCAAGAACACCTCAAATGAACAACTATATCTTAAGATATGACATTGCCTTTTTCAACCCAAAAGCTTATTTTTTTTTCCAAAATATACTTATTTAAGTAATGACAATATAAAATAACTAACCACTTGTTAATCAAGATAATAATAAAAATTACAAGTAAACATATATTACAAACAAAATAGCAACAACAACAAAACAATAGTCTTTTTCAGCTCAAAAACTTTTTTCCAAAATATACTTATTTAATTAATGGAAATATAAATAACCAATCACTTGTTAATAAAGATAATAGTAATAATTACAAGTAAACTTATATTACAAGCAAAATAACAACAACAACAACAATAATAATAATAATAATAATAATAACAACAATAATGATAATAATATAATAATGATGATAGTGATTATAATGATAATAGTGATTATAATGATAATGATGATACCAATGATAATGATGATAATGATCATAATGATGGTGATGATAATAATGATAATGGTAATGATAATAACAATGACAATGATGATACCAATGATAATAATGATGATGATGCTAACAATGATAATGATGATGATGTTCGCTCAACCAAACTCTAACTTACCATGCTAGACTTTAGCTTCCCTTACTTATTGTAGACTAAAGAGTGGAAAACTTTATGGAAGGAGCTTGTAACTTGATCAACAATAGTAACCTTGAAGTTTGCTAAAGAAGATGAATGAAAATGTATGTAGGGAAGGGAGTTTTCTCTGGTTTTTCTAACCTCAACTTAGCCAAGAGATTGCATATATATAGGGTTATAGGGGATAAGGTTATTATCTTTTGTGTAATAGGGTATTTGGTCCATGGGGTTTGGTTGCCCATTCGGTCTTAGGAGTTTTTAGGGTTTTGTTACCCTTTCGGGTAATTGGGGGCAACAATGACTAAAATGTAATCTAAGCTCTCTATTTTATTTGTTGAGCCAGGTTAGACTTTTGTTGAGCGAATATGGGTATAGTTGAGTGGTATCTTTTTGGAAGGTAAGGATTCACCAAGCAAAAAATCCTTCTTGTTGATAGAATCTATTGGTAGTGAAAAAACAACCTAAGTTGAGAAATTGAGTGGATGAATAAATTATATAGTAAATACTCTATACTTATGTTATAAAAGATTGATGAATGGCAAGATGGGTATAAAAGAATAAAGTGAAACAATAATTAAGTCGAAATTCATAAAATGTGGAATATTACTATGCTTAAGAGATAAAACACCTATTGATGAGTTAAAATAATAACTTTTCTCTTAGGGGATGATCAGTGAATCAATCCTATTGTTGTGATCCTAGTTTGTCTTAGGAAGCCATATGAAGATGGTTGGTGCATGTTACTAGTACTCGGACACCTAAGAAATTTGGCAATGATCAGAGAATCACAGTTGTGGTTGTGGTTGTTGTTGAGTCTCGAGTAGACGATATTGATGAGTAAGCACGTAATTCAAGAACCAACATGAGTTGTAGGGTTCACGAGCAGTGTTGGATTAGGAAAGGTGGGGTTGTGTAACATTGGGGATACGTGGACGGGCATCCCCCACAAATGGGTGTAGTCTTTGCAAGGACTATTGACCGCAGAAAGTCATTACCCACGTACAACCCATCTCAACCCGAATGCTTCTCAATTTGCAAGATCACATCCTCTTTCCCTAATACTAGGAGGGAGGGTATGTTAACAAAGTGATAAGAGTGATCGCTCGACCTATAAATCTCCATTGAGTAGTTGTGTAATTATATGTATGATTATTGAATATAGATTATTAATAATGGTTGTGTGTTGGAGTTCTTTATAAATCTATGAAAACTATAATTGCTATGATTATACTTGTTGTTCTTTTTTTTTTTTTAGGGTCTTTTCTGCAGTAACTTACCCTTATGTTTGTATGTTTTATGTGTGTGTGCAATTGTGATGACCACAACATAATGTTCATAGGAGTAGATATCGAGGCTATGTTGGGGACGTAGGTTTCCATGCATTCCACTAATCAGGGTTCAGTTGGGGCCCTTCTACATTTGATTCCAGGACACCATAGTGGGTTTGGAGGATCAACCATGACCTTCCACGGGTCTCGTACCGAGGAGAAATGAGTGTGGAACATGTTAGAGTAGGAGTTTGAGCGTTCTCCGTTACTTTTACACTAGCATAGAGATGTTTTTGTCGATTCTTGCTATGTGGGTCCACCTATGGGGATGACGAGATTAGAGTTGGATGGGAATCGACATTGAAATCATGATGCTCTATACGCTTGCAAGCATCGCTTTTAGAGGACCAAGGGAGATGATACTGCTTCTACATATGCACAAATGCTACCTCAGTGATGTGCTTGTTGTTTTTCTTTTGTAGAGGCCAACTTGAGATTGTATAGGGTGTTTTGTATATCACCTTCCCTTTTTTTAGTGTTGTACCTTTTCTTATGGGCAAGTGTTTAGTCCTAGCTTTACTTTATCCTTTAGTGATGTAAGTGCCATAAGGGACAAGTTATATTTTCTTTTAAGACTATATATTTTACGCTTTATTTGACTATGAATGTTCTCATTCAGTTGTGGTGTAGTATTGACATTGATATTTGTTGCATAACACGTCTTTTGAGAAAAATATTAATCACCATTTTCAGAATTAAATTAAGTAAAGATCTTATTAAAATAAACCTTCTATCCATAGTTGTTTAGTTATGCTTAGGTCGTTACAAATTTAGTTATGGCCAAAGCCAATGTGGGAACTAACCAGTAGCCACTTATGGTAGGTTATTTTTTATTAATTTCTTTTCTTTTTTTTAAGCAAATCTAACAAATTCTTATTTTAGCAATTTTTTCACTCTAAATTTTATAATAATTAATATCTTTGTTAACTAAATAATTTTTTAAAATTTCAGGATGTTACAAAACAAATTATAAAATATAAAAGAAGAACAAAAATTTAAGTCATCATCATAATGATCGTTAGTGTGAAAGAAGTCATCACTAAATGTATGTTGTTGGGAAAGTCATCGACGACGAACAAAGACAACTGGAGAAATCACTAGAAAAGTGGATAACTTATGGTGACAAGAGCTATTTGAGGCGATAAACAACAAGTGAAAAGACAAACCAGATGAAAAACACGATTTAACAACACAACAACTTAAGGTGACTAGTTGGCATTCTAAATTTCTGTTATTTAGGACAACTCAACAACAAAATAGGGACACTACAAGAGAGGTTGAAACAATGTTTAAAGTACACACTAAAGTCCGTTTATAAAGATTTAATGGTAAATACAAATAACTATATGAGATAATATTCCTATGGTATAATATGCTTATAATAGCAAAGATTTTAATTAAATAAAAAACAAATTATAAAATTATAAAAGAAGAATAAATCATAATAAATCCTTTGGGATATTTTAAAATATTCGAAGATATAAAAATTATATCAACCGATATTTCTCTAATTTTCTAATAATTATTAAAATATAAAAAATAATGATTATAATTGTTAAATAATTTAAATTATAATTACGAGAAGATCTCTTAATTACAATCATTATTGTTCAGTTTTAATTATTGTCACTTTATAGCATCTTCATCGTATTGGGCATGAGAGGATGTGTATAATCCTTATAAAAACTCAATTTTGTTTGAATAAATAATTCTTTAAAAAATAAAATGCCAAAAGTAGATAAAATACAAAAATACAAAAAGAAAACAAATAACGAATATAACAAAAAAAATTAAATACGAAAATTACCAAAATTAAGCCAAAATCAAAATCAAAGAATGATTTTGTTCTTGTGTTTGATAAGGCCCAATTTGGTGTGGGTCAACCTTCGTCCCAAACGGATGATGTTTTTGGTCCTAAAAACAAAACCAAATGAAAGAACAAAGGCAACCTACTTTTATTGTGAAAAAACGTTAATTTGCTTTTCTTTAAGTGTTTTAACTTAAATAAAAATAAAATTAAAAATTCTATAAAAATATTAGTACAATTAAAAAAGTTATACTAACCATATTAAAATATATAATTAATTACATCAATTATTTTTATTATTTTTATAAGATTTTTTAATCTTATTTTTATGAAATTGTCTTAATTACTCCAAATAAAAACAAGGTTAAAAAAATCTCATAAAAAAGTTACAATTAAAAATTATATAAATTATCTTGAAGTATAAATTAGTTACACCAATTCAATCTGATTTTTCCTTTCTCATTTTACTAATTCTAAGATAGACAACCCCTTCTTTCTTTGGTTTTTTTCTCCTTTCATTTTGCAAACCATAAAGCTGCTCCTACATGATGCCTTCTGCTGTCCCCAATGTGTCCATCATCATATTATTGTCATACATGGCATTCCGATTTGAGCACACTTGTAAATGAAAATGTGTTTTTTATTTTTATATTTTTGGTCAAACATAATCAAATTCAATTTTTTAACTTTGACAAATATAATAAAGTTTTTAAAAAAGAGATTAAATCTATATATTTTTCTATTTTGAAAGACCAAATTAATCGATTTAAAAATATAAAAACTTTGACTAAATTTGACAATATAAAAACACATTTTAGTCTTGTTTATTTTAATTGATTGAATAATAAAATATAATAAACAAAATTAACAATAAAGATGGAGTTGAAAATATGAATATTTAGTTTACTTATTTTGATGCACGTGCTTTGTTTTTGAGTTTTTTTTTTTAATATTTGAATGTTGTTAGCATGATCTATTTAGTTATTTTTATTTGTATTTTGTTTTATTCTACTGCTCTTTCTCTTTTTTACCATTTTCTTTACCAAAATAAAATTTCCTAAGTGACTAATTAAATTATAAATTTCATTCATAGAACAATTACACCAAAAAAAAAATCTCAAAGAACAATTGATCAATATTTTTAAGTAAAAATAAACTGTACGAATAAATTAAATACTTAAGTCTAATTAAAAGTAATTGTCTGGTTATTATGAAGACTTAAAATTATAAGTGATACCATTTTCAAACTCTTTCTTGTTTGCTTATTAAACAGTAAATATTTTTCAACATATTTTCATAATAAATAATAAATAATTATTATAATAATAAAAGCTATTAGCAATAATAATTTTGAATCTCTTTTATGTTTGGTTATAATGAAAACATACGGTTGTTAGCAACAATACTTTTGAATCTCTTTTTTATTTAGTTATTGCAAAGAGCTCGCTAACCATTTGCTAAAATATTTTCACAAATAAAGAAGCGTTGCGAGTGATAATAATCTTAAATTTTATTTCCTCCTTGTTTGGTTGTGGCAAATACCTCATTCAATTAAATATTTTCATAAATGTCGTAGTTGAAGTTACATCAAGAAGGCAAAATTGTTAGAAAAATAGAAAAGTCAGCATCAATTTTTATTAAGAAAAAAAAATTAAAATAACTTTAAAAAAGAAAATAATATATGAAATTAGATTTTGGGTTCAAGACTCAATTATGCGAACAAAGTTAACAACACCTTCATAATGTTGTATGTTAAAAAAAGGTTATCTTTAATTAATTAAGAAAATTATTTATAATTTTTTAAAATATTATCCCATTCTAAAATAATTGAAAATTAAATTTTACAAAAGATTTGTTTTATTTAATAGGTAAATTTATTTAATTTTGATAAATATGGGTCTACTGGTGTAATAGAAAATCAAAGTTATGTAACTGATGCATTTTAGAATACCCTTAGGGACAAACATATCCTATCCCAATAATATCAAGTATGTGAGTTTGAATATCATACCCGCAATACTAGTGTGTGCGGTTATTAGCTTCTAAAAATTTTTATGTAGTATAGGCAAATCAATTTAGTGTTTGTATAACAGAAAGAATAGTAAAAGCTAATAAAGCAAGTAAAAAAAAATTGAATTTAAATTTGAATTAAGGGGTATGACTTCGTTTATGTTATTTCCTCTCAGTTGTATTTACATGCAACTTCCTACATCTGCTCTCCCATTGTTACTAATTTTATCTCTTATTTATATTAGAAGACTTTGGTTTAGTACTCCTAATATTCTTTCTCCTTGATTGGTTCCTAATTGGTCATAAGAAACATGCACACTTAAGTAAACATTAAAATTATAGAGGCTGATTAATAAATAATCAAATTAGAAATTTAAGAAAAAAATTTGGTTATGCAAATTCTCTAAACGATCAGGTTTGAGTTTTCTCTCACAACTTGGGTTACTTATTTTTTTTTACTAAAGATATAATATTTTACTTGGTTTATGTTTGTTCTTAAATGTCATATATGTAACAATTTCTACATACAAATGAAGACAATGGTAGAAGTGATGATCGAGACCATTACCCATCATAGAGGTCGTGGTATTAATGGGAGAGCTCCAACAATCATCAACTCTTCCACTTTTATTTCACATCTCAACCTAAGAGTCAACAATTCCTATAGTCCAACGGGGCATACTTCCTACGATTCAGGAGGAACCAAAGCCCACTTTTGAAGGGGAATCAATTTTCATTATACCTTCTACAATGGCCACACCTTCGGCACCAGAAGGTTCATTGACACATGAATTCCCATTTCTATACTCTGAAATCTAGTTGATCAAAGGCCTTTGCTTCAAGCATTAGACAAAGAGCAAGTAAAATCTAATATAACAATTAATTTTTTAAATAAAATTATTTAAATATGACTTTGATAATATCATTTTGCAAAGATTTACACTAGCACATGCCTGTTCCATTGTCACCTCACAGATCATTAGAAAAAAATTTAATGAATCGTAGCCGAGTTAGAAGAATGTACTACTTCAAGTTCGTAACATGTGGTTCGAAGAGTTTAAGGTAATATGAATTATGACTTAATTTAAATTGTATTGTTTATTGTATTACATTTGTTGCTTAAGTCATTTTTTATACAGAAAGAGTATAGGTGGGACCCACAACATAAGCAAATCATCAGAGCTATTTTTGAGCAAAAAGGTTTACACATTTAAAAAAATACAATGAACAAAATTAGGAATGGTCAAAATAATGCGACTTGGATTCTGGCCAATGTCCGAGCAGCCTTGAACCAACATTAGGGCTCTATAGATTTTCAGAACAAAAGTTTTATTGCCAAGGCAAATCGAGTTATTAATAAGGGAGCCTCGACTTACTGTGGTGGGTCTATATCTACTATAGCTCATTATGAGAAAATGGTAAATTTATTTGCTTTTTATTTTACTTAGTTGCTTTAAATTCAATATAATTAACTCGATATATAACAATTTTAACTCTTATTTAAATTTATTAGACTAAAGAGCTTCAACGATTGTTAACTGCTTGGGAGGTGGTGGAGAAAACAAAAAAAATTAAAGACTAAAGCATGGGTCAATGATAATACTCGTGAACTTGTCATAAGTTTAATCTTTTAGCTTTTTCAACTTTACTTTAAAGCTTATTAAGTGCTAATAAATGTAAAAATTAATATTCAACTTTGTTTGAAGGTGAAATATCAACAATGCCGAGAAGAACTCTAACAATGTTCCATAGAGGAAAACACATATACAAATGACTCCCTTTTTGCCTTTATTAATGATGATGATGTATATTACCCATATTGTTAGAGGTAAGAATGGCAAATGGAACATATATGGACTTAGTAGATTAAGCAATAAGGCCTTTGGCTCAACACATCTTTAGTCTACTTTGATTGAGATGTCAATGGTAGAACAACTAGAAGAGATGTGTGAGATGATTCATAAATTAAATAATCAACTTGTTGTAAAAGAAGTTAAGAAAAAGTCACTTGAAGAAAAGGTAGTGCAATTGATGCATAATCATGAGGAGCAAAGTGAGCTAATACGATAAAAAGTGAGCTAATGTGATAACAAAGTGGGAAAATGAAATAACAAAATCAAATGCAACTTACTTTACAACACTTACACCTTAAGTCACTTATGCCAGACTCTAGTCCACCAAATAATAATGAGGACCACATTGATAATTCTTATGATAGTTATGTTGATAATGCATTATAAGACCATATATTGCATGCTTATTTTCATTATGTGATAATGTAATTTTTGTTGGTACTTTTACTTGATTATGGTTTTATATATTATTGTTCATTGTAGTTATTGACATACTAATTTTAGAATTTATATATTCTTTATTATTCATAGTGTGATTAAGCTTTTGATTATTTATAATTATTTGGTAGGTTAAAATTATAAATTACCTATTACAAATATAAGTGGAAAAGAAGTTACGAATTTAACGACCAAAACTTTCGGTCGCTAAAATGCAAATCATGTTATTTCTAATGAAATCGGAAATCAAGAAAATTTAGCGACCGAAATTACAAGTATATGTTCATTAGTTATGTAGCAACAAATTAATGATTGATAACGTTTTTTAGGTTAAATGTTAATTTTTATAGTCATCGATTTAGTGACTGAAAAGTCGGTGACTCAATTGGTCTCACCTTTAAGTGCGACTAAAATAATATGATATATTTTTCTTAGCGATCAAAATGTTTGGTCGTAAAACAGCAACAAACCAAGATTTGGTCGCTAAATGCCTTAGCGACTTAGTTTTGCGGCTACTCATTGTTGGTAGCTAATCCCATTACAAAGACATCTAGTGATCATTGTTGGTAGCTAATCCCATTACAAAGACATCTAGTGATCAATTTTGTGGATGTAGCAACCGATATTTAGGGTTGCTAAGTAGTTAATTTTATTTTTTAGTGCAATCTAATTGTCTTATAAGTTGACTAACTAATTATGGTATGATTGTCACTAATTAGTTGATTTAAACATGCAAATGGTAATCACTACTTCACAAGCATATTAAAACAATAAAATAATTTAATTAGAGAAAAAACATAAAATTACATTAGATTGAGAATTTAAGTCATAGCTTACACCACAATCAATAAAAGGGATTTAACTACTCATGTTCAAGTAGAGATTTAAGCATGCTAAATAATTCATAGAGTAGGGACAAAGAACCACAGGAATTGAAAACTTTGTTCCTCTACTCTATATTGCACTTTACCCTTGCTAACAACCCAAGGTGCTCTTAGAAAGCTTCTAAAACTAGAGAAAATATAAGGAAAAAAGGATAAAGTAGGAGACGTTAAAGCTCTAGAATAGAATGATCATTTTGTGCACCATTTTATATTGTACAAAGTGAGCCTCCCTGGTGGACTTATTCTTTTGGGGCAAAAAAATATCAATTTTGTTATTCTTTTTCATTTTATTTCTCATAGGCCTTTATTTCATTAAACTCAAAGGAAAAAAAACATAAGTTATATGTAATAAATATTTAAAACAATAAAATTTTAACCAAAAATCTTTAGCATTAATATAAAAAATTTGAGTTTATCAGCAATTTTTTTAAGATAAAAAATATTTGTTTGACGTTTTTTATTTTTACTTTTTCATTAAACTTTAAGATTTCAGAATTGTCACAACTCAAACATTATAAATATAAAAAATTGAGAAAGATGTACACCTAAGTCAAATATATTAAAATGTTTTTAATAGTGATTTAATAGTTTTACTTTTATAGCAACTTAATTTTGGTTAAAATTTTTATTTAGAGAGAAATTAAAAAACATTAAGTTGACCCAACTTATGCTTCAAAACTTGTTAAAAAATGACTCATCCAATTAATCATTATTCTATTTAAAAATTTGTTTCTATTACCGAAAACTTTAATTAAATTATAAGTACTTGATTTAAATTATGAAATAATTTTAATTAGAGTTGTATTATGATTAAAAAATTATTACGAAAGGAAATATTATAATTCATTTTAATTGATAATGAATACATCAATTAATTAAAAAAAATAATACATCAAATTTTCACCATTTGTATCATAAACAATTATATTTGACCTTGAGATCGAGAAAGTTGTTCGCAAGAATAAAAAAGCAAAAAAGAATATAGTAGGAAACCATAAAGATCACCGTAAATATGACGAAGATCCACCGAGAGGACATTACATGACTACTTTATCCCAACCATTAAGGTAACTAACAACATTTATTACCCTCCAGTGGAGACTAGTAGCTTCGAGCTGAAGTCAGCCTTAACAGTATGATGTAGAACACGAGCTAGTTTAGAGTTACCCACTAAAGAACCCATCACCCACCTGAAGAAGTTTTTGTGCTTCCCTAACACGGTAATAATAAAAAACATCCCTATAAACGTTACCCGCTTGAGGCTCTTTCTATTCTCCTTAACAAATAGGGCACTCGAGTGGCTCACAACCCTTCTAGATGGAGTTATCACCACTTGGGACGAGTACACACAAAAGTTCCTACTCAAATACTTCCCTCCATCCAAATCTAATAAACTAAATAAGGGCATCATAAACTTTTCTCAGTTTGAGCAGAAACCCCTATGCGAAGCTTGGGAAAGATTTCAAGAAATGCTTCGCAAATGCCCTCATCATGACTTCCCAAAGTGGTAGTTGATCCATATCTTCTATAGCGGTCTCTCTACCTTAAACCAAACCAACATCGATGGAGCATGTGGAGGAACATTAGAAAGAAGCACCAAAGCGAAGCATACACCACTGTAAAAGATATAGCTTCCAATAGTAATAATTATTTTCCAAGTGATAGGCATGTGAACAAAGATCAACTGAGATGTACCAGGTAGACACAAGAGGTATAATGGAAAGGAAGTTGGACATTTTTACTAGAAAAATTGAGTCACTAATGCATGGGCCATCTCCTCTTCTCACTTGTGAGCAATGTAGGATCACAAACCACATAGAAAAAAATTGTCAAATGGACAACTTCTTCGGCAAGGGCATAGAGGAAGCAAACTTCATCACCTAAAATCAAAATGACTCATATTCCTCTTACTATAATGCAGGTTGGAAGGAGAATCCCAACTTTTCTTGAGGAGGACAACACAAAGGTCAAGCTCAGAATGTCTATAGACCTCCACCCATGCAACATCAGAACCAAGGATAGAGGTAAGAAGAAAGAAGGCCAAGCTTGCAAGATACAAGGACTTTGTGCATGACCAAGACTAATGGAAGACTTAAAGCTATGGAGGCTCAAATCTCTACCTTAGCCACCCTTGTGACCTAGTGGGTTTAGGCCCCCTACCACCACTACTCTAAATTGAGACAACCCCAAAGGAAGAGGTAAAGATCATCATTCTTAAGAGTGGAAAAGAGTTAAAGGAGTTCTAATAGACAGAGAAGAAGGTGGTAGGATGAAACCCCAACTGATGTTGCTAACGAAAGAAATAAGGTAGTAGCACCAGACGAGGTAAATGTTCCTTTCCCCCAAAGATTGAAAGATGAAAAGACAGATAAAGAATTCACTAGGTTCTTAGAAATCTTTAGGAAATTTCACATAAACATTCAATTTATTGAAGCTATTACTCAAAAGTCAATTATGCCAAACTTTTTAAAAATGTAATGTCTACTAAAATGAAGTTAGAGAAATTTGAGATGGTAAACTTAATGGAGGAGTTCTTTGCTATAGTACATAAGAACTTTGCCCCTAAATTTAAAGATCCAAGTTGTTTCACTATCCTCTACACCATGGGCAACTTACATTTTGATAAAGCACTATAGGACCTAGGTGCAAGCATAAATCTAATGTCTTACTTTGTTTTTTAAGAAACTTGGCTTGTAGGAACCCCAACCCACTAATGTCTCTCTATAACTGGTCGATAG
The DNA here is from genome assembly GCA_025330945.1 of Mucuna pruriens. Lineage (NCBI taxonomy): Eukaryota > Viridiplantae > Streptophyta > Magnoliopsida > Fabales > Fabaceae > Mucuna > Mucuna pruriens. The sequence continues at coordinate 1,424,282 of JAENHJ010000067.1, forward strand.
AACCATTACCTGTCCACATGGCATAACAAAAGATATCGTGGTAAAAGTGGAAAAGTTCATATTTCATGTTGACTTTGTCATCTTAGACATGGAGAAAGACAAGATACAATTCCAATAATTCTATGCCAACCTTTTTTGGCCATAGGAAGGGCGGTGATAGATGTTGAGAATGGCGAACTGAATTTAAGACTAGGTAATAAGGAGGTAAAATTTATAGTTTTTAGCTCTCATAAAATCTCCTCATCCCTTGTGTCTTGTAACTATATGTAGGCTCTTGACAACTCTAAAGGGAAAATCTTAGGTAACTATAAAAGGAAACCTTACTTTGGAACCCCAGGAAACCTTAAACCATACAAGGAGCCCGTCAAAAAATGATGTGAGAAGTATAAATGGTCACATAAGCTTAAATTAATAACCAAAGTATTCCTGCATGGAGCAATAAATGATACCTATGACAATGAGACCAATTTTAAGGTGAAGGGCCAAAAAATTAGACACTATAAAGAGAAATTCGTGGAGACCCTCTCAACCACTAGTATCACATAGCCCAATAAGGGATTCAATAGGCTTATGACATTAAACAAGCCCTACCAATCATTTTAATTTTTTATATTTAATTTATTTTGTTTTCTTGTTCCTTTCCTTTTCATTACTTTTGAATTACCTTTTCTTCATTTTTCTTATTTTTTATTTTGTTTTGTCAATTCAATAAATGTTGCATTCTCTATAGTACTAAGGACATTCTATATCTCACGAGGAGGGGGATCTTCTTGTATTAAAAGGAAAGCAATATTAGTATATGTGTAAAAGCATGTAAATAAAAAAGGATCTTCTTGCTTGATAGAAATTAAGATCTTGAAAGCATGTAAATAAGGAGGCAATAATGTTCTTTCCTCTTACAGCAAAAAAGAAAAAAATTGGCCCCAACCTTTCAAACAAAAGAGAACCAACTTTTGAGGAGCTGAAAATTAGCTTTAGGTCTATCACACACCCTTACTTAATAGCCCACAAATGGGAAGATTTGGACCAAATGAGGGGTTATATCAGAACAAGCCTAAATTCTTCTTTGAATGGCCTTTATGTTGACTTGTTCTGGCACTTGTTTTGAAATGCATAACTTTGTAAATAGATCTTTCTTGCATGCGATATAGATTAGGGCTATTAGGAGTTTTTTGTTTTTAACCTTCAGAATCTTGTGTTTAATTTACTACTAGTTGCCATCTTTGAGCCTATATAAGAATTCTTTTCTTTGGAACCACAATAAAGGCAGAGCACCCCCAAGAGAGTTTCGTGGAATGGCAAGGCATGGCAAGAGTCTTGCATCTCTTTCATACCTAAAACAATCTTCATCCTTCGCAATCGAAAAAGAAGCAAAAGAAAAAAAAAGAAAAAAAGAAAAAATAATAAGTTACTTTATACAAAGGAACAAAAGCTTCTCCAACAAAGAATAAGACTCCTAAAGGATTGAGAATAGTATGCAAAAAGAGAAAAAGGAAAGAGGTTATGGACGAATGCTGATTATCAAGAAAGGAAATCTTCAGAGAGGTGCAAAGATAAAAGATAAAAGATAGCCTATGACAAAACTATATTATTTTCTTCTTGTTACCCCACCTAACACAAGAACTCGTGTCCCTGTTACAACCTATAAAAAGCCTTGTCATACTCACATGCTTGAAAAGTTTGTTTGCAAGAAATTGATTGATTTATAAGTTTGTAAATAACGAGTGTCCATAGGAAAAGAGAGCGATATAATTATGAACCCTTAAATACTTGAGAGAAGTTAGAAGAGTGAACCTATGATTTAGTGAGAGGCATGTTTCAGGACCTTCGCCTCTAATAGCACACTCAATTAATAGTCATCTCAGCTAAAATATAAGTTCAAGCTCATTTTTTTTCCTTAGTTATTTGTCTCTTCAAAAAACACATTGTAAGAACGAAAGAGGTTATGTGTCATTCTCTTTAATACAAAGGATAAATTTTGCTTGAGGAAAAGCAAAGTTCAAGTGTGGAGGGGTCTCTTGGGACCTTTGTTTCTCTTCTTCATCAAAAGTGCAAGAACTATTTTTTATTTGGTGTCTTGAGGGCCATAACCATTCTTGATATGTCAACCTATATAGGATTCTCATTATCTCTTAACGAGTCAACATGAGTATCCACTCATTAAGCCTATATCACCTTTTAAAGTTAAATCACTTAAATTAGACTACTTAATATTATAATCATTAAATGCATAAATAGTTTATATAATTGTATTAAAATATGGTGTCCAAATAATTACTAGAAATTATAAATTCCTAACGATCTCTCACTTAGACTTCATATTCTCTTGAAACAATTATATTATAAAATTCCTTAGGCGATGTTATTTATCTTTAGACTTGTTAAGACAATCAGGTCCACCTTATTCATTAACAATGGAACCATTACAACTTTCATCACAAAAAATGTGACTAGATCACGATAATCACCATATTAATATATTTAATGACATAGATCAAATATGGATGAGTGACATGGAAATTACATACAATGTGATATCAAATATGTCTATTTCAATTGGTCCTTCTTCACTCTTTAGTGAGATCAATCCAAACTCTTTCAATGTAACACAATCATTACAAATAAGGAAATATAAACAAGTTCAAAATGTAAACATAAATCATTAACTTTATTCGGTAGAAAAACAAAGAACAATGAAATGTCCAAAGTAAAACACAAAATATATACTCTTACTGAACTAAGGTATCATAAGGAACAACACCCATATGAGTAGTGTGCTCATGAAAGACCTTAGGTATTAGCTCTTAGTCAATGGTTCAGCTAGTATAAAACTTATCCCTATATGCTCTATGGAAGCCAGCTTATTTTAAACTTTTTCTTTAACAACTAGAAACTTAATGTCGATAAACTTAGACTTTGTAGAACTCTTATTGTTGTTGGAGTAAAGAACTGCCGAATTATTGTCATAATAGATTTTCAATGGCCTTTCAATACCATCGACCACCTACAAACTAGTGACAAAGTTTTGTAGCCATATCTCAAGAAATAGCTCCTCCAACCAACATATAAATGTATCCATATGTGGAGCATTTGCTATCTTGGCATCTAGAAAAATCGAAGTCAGGATACCCAATGATCTCCAATCCTTCAAACTTTCGATAAGCGAGCACGTACCATTTTGTTCTCTTTAAGTAACACATCATGCATTTAATTACCTTCCAATGTTGCATTCCAAGATCACTTAAATACCTACCCAAAACTCCCACCACAAAAGCAATGTTGAGATGAGTACAAACTTGCGTGTACATTCGACTCCCTACTTCTAATGCATAAGGAATCTTTTGTATCTCATTTCTTTCAAGGTCATTGTTGGGGCACAACTTGAGGCTAAACTTGTCTTCCTTAGCTATCGGGGTATCTCCTAATTTACTATCTTTCATGCCAAATCTATCTGGAACTTTATTGATATAACTCTCTTGTGACAACTTTAGGATACCTTGAGAACGATCTTTTATTATCTAAATACTTAACACAAAAGAAGCTTCCCCAAGATCTTTCATCTCGAAGTTCTTCATTAGAAATCTCTTGGTTTCATGCAACAACACTATGCCACTACTAGCAAGTAGCATGTCATCTGCATATAATACCAATAATGTGTATTTACTCCCATTATACTTACGATATACACTATCATCAACTACATTTTTCTCGAAGTCGTATGAGGTAATGACTTGATGTAATTTGTGATATCATTGACAAGAAGCCTGTTTGAAACCATAAATGAATTTATTTAGTTTTCATATCAAAGACTTAAAGTCGTTTGACTTAAAGTTTTCAACCTACACCATATAAATCGTTTTGTCAATGTCACAATTTAGAAATGCAGTCTTAACATCCATTTGATGGAGCTCTAAATCAAATTGGGCTACTAGTGCTATTATTATTATAAAAGAATCCTTTGAAGATACCAAAGAAATTATTTCTTTGTAGTCAATATCTTCCTTTTAAGTGAAGTTTTTAGCAATTAGATGAGTCTTATATATATCGATATTACTCTTAGAATCCTTCTTAGTTTTAAATATCTATTTACAACCAATTGATTCCACATCTTTAGGTAATTCGACAAGATCCCAAACGTTATTGTCTTGCACAGACTTCATCTCATCTTTCATGGCCTCAATCCATTTTTAAGAGTTAGAACTACACATAGCTTGATAGAAGTTGATTGGATCATCTTCTGTTAAACCAATGTCATCCTCATGTTCTTGGAGGTAGACAATGTAATCGTTTGGAATTGCATTACTCCTCTCTTTAATGGATCTTTTTAATGGCACTTCTTAAGGTTGTTAAGGTTTCTCTATAGGTGTTTGAGGGAGAACCTCATTATAGTCTTGTTCTGTAACAATGTCAAGAACAATTGTTTGAACATTATCTTCTACAATTGAAGTTGTTTGAGGGAGAACCTCATTATTATTAGATTCTTCCTCAAAAACATTATTTATATTTTCTTCCTTCTCAAACTCAAATTCCTTAAGAAACCTTACATTTCTTGTTTCAGAAAAGGATATTGATATAGAATCATAAAACTTATAACCCCGAAAGTGTTCAACATAGCCAATAAAATAATTGTGGGACCCCAAATTCGTCTTGGGGGACCTTAGAGGATAAGAATTCCATATATCCCATAGGGTCTCAGTTGGGGCTAGATACATGGGAGGAACCGAAGATCCCGCATGCATCACACCCTCCTCAGCCCCCGAATCCGTCGCCTACTCAGGAACAACTCACAAAGTAAGGAAACATGATTATAGTGGAAAACAACAATAAGCGAGTGGACGCATTTCATACCCTAATTATTTCTGGTTTGCATCAACAAAAAAAAGCGAATGCAGCAGCAGAAAAAGTATAGGGAGCAAGTAGACGTTAACCTCACGAGAGGTCACCTTCAACTCTGCCAGTGTACAAAAAAACGGAGACGCGAAAGCAACTTTGGTACAAAATTTTGGGGAGCTAATGTCAAGCATTAATGGAGGAGATCTCCTTGAAGATTCGTGATGATGACCCAAGGATGAAAGGGGAGCCTATAGAAGGACCTGTGCTTGAACGGAGAAGGGGTCTTTGGCAAGGGGGTCTTTTGGCTGGGAGAGCAAAAAAGGGAGGAGGAAAAGAGAGGAGAGAAGGAAAGGAAGGAAGGAAGAAGAAGGAGAAAGAAGAAAGGATAGGAGGAAAGTGTTAAGTTTCTACGAATCGAAGATCGACGCAGGTAGATCAACTCGGTAGAGTCATACCATCCTTATTGGATACCGTAAGTGTACTCGAACCCCGCACCTCCACCCATGCATGAACCTGAATCCCCGTGATCAGGAAAAGGTAATTCCAAATCTATCCAACACGGGACCTTCTCGACCTCTCGGCCTTTCGGCCATGAACATCTTAACCTTTCGGCCTCTCAACCTCTCGGCCATGAACAACTAAACCTCTCGGCCTTTTGGCCTTTCGGCCACGAACATCTTAACCTCTTAGCCTCTTGGCCACGGACATCTTAACCTCTCGGCCAAACCTCCTAGCCTCTTGGCCATGAACCTTTCAGTCTCTTGGCCAAACCGGCTAGACTCCTCGGCCTCTCAACCACAAACCTTTCGGTCTCTCAGGCTTTCAGCCAAACCATCCATGAGCCTCTTGGCCTCTCAGCCAAACACTCCAAGCCTCCTCAGAACTACGTAAATTTTGATTTCTCCATTACAATAGGAGATACGTAGGAGCAAGAGGCAAATCTTGTCAAGTTATTCACCCCAAAACCAAAGACATTCTCCATCCATCCCTTGTAAATATCTTCCATTAGAAAAGCATAAACCATAATGTAGAAATCATCTTATTTCATGCATCTAGTTAGGGTAACTATCAAGTGATAGGCGTGAGGGATGCAGTGTATTCCTCACGTAACTGACTCCTGAATTCCATTTCTCTGGTTCAGATTCCAGCCTTTTCCAAACACCTTCCTAGTTATGGTTTCTTGGCATTTCCTCTCTAAAACGTTGGTGGCGACTCTTATCCTTCTTGATGAGGTCACGAGACAGTCGCAACAGATGGCAACTCCGCTAAGGACATTTTGAGAGTCGAGCCCTATATAATTATATGCATAAAATTAATGACTTCTTCTTTGTTTCTTTTGCCTTTTGTTTGCATATTTCATCTCTCCAAGTTTACATTTTTGCTTATATCCTCATGTCTCCACCTACATTGCATGTTTTATTCAGTTTGAACCTCAAGATAGCAGACATGTACATTTATTTGTTTTGTTTTGCAGCAAGGGCAAATCTGTGGGTAGCCTATTGCACACACTGCACTTACACATTTCACACACTGCACTTACACATTTCACACAATGAGAGGGGCCCTATTCTCAGGCCTGTGTGATAGAGAGTGAGGAATGTGTAGTGAGGGTCACTTTGGGGGTCTATCCCTACTTGAGGTCCACGAAAATTCCATCTAGAGCGTGACTCTTCCGTGAATTCCCACATTTTGGAACATTTTCCTGTCTGTGATGGATTTGCAAAAAGGGTACTAAGCTCTAGTGGCCAAACTATGAGGCTAGGATGACCAGTGGAAAGGAGCCCACAATAAACTTAGAATCGAATAGGATGTGTCGACCCAACCTGTAAGTAAAGGGGGGAAGTACATTAATTCTTGATTTCGACCCATTCCCAAGCTGAATCCAATTTGGCCCTGCATTGATATCAATTCGGCTCCGTGCCATTTTTAAGTCAACTCCGCATTGTTTCCATGTCAATATGGCTCTGTTCCACTTCTTCAGTCTCCTCCCAGACCCTGCGTCGTTTCCAAATCGGCTCCGTGCCATTTCCACTTCAACCTAGCTTCATGTCATCTCTTCAATTTTTGTCCCGACCCCGTGCCGTTTCTAAATTAACTCCGCATAATTTCTACTTTAAACCAGCTCCATGCCATTCTCGTTCCCAAATTGGCTCCATGTCATTTCCAATTCAACTCCAACCTTGTCCAACTCTTGGATTTGTTTTAGGAACTTAGAGTCAATAAATATATATATATATATAAATAGCATGTCATTCATTTGCATCATATTTAAGTCACAATGTTACATTGCATCACATTTGCATTCCATTCCATATCAACCAACCAACCAGACTAATAAAGAAGCAGGGACCAAGTTCAAAAACACCCCTACAAGGCAATTCCCAAGGCAAAATGGATGGAGGCAGCCATGAGGAATCTAGCAGAACGGCAAGAGACTTTAAGGGATGATATTAATCAATTAAAAGCACAAGTAGGCCAAATTATAGAAAAGCTAGAATCCATGCAAAACCGTAACTGGGGGGCATTAGAGCAGCCTCAAGTCACCCCCACCATATTGCCTCAAACCCGGCTCAACAGCAAAGCCAAACATTCGTTCCATCCCATACCCCCTCAAGGTGAAGACTTCCAATCCGCCAGAATGCATTTGGACACCTTGGAAGGAGTTAAGCAATTCAATTTTGATGCAGTTGGCTTATACTTAGTTCCTAACATTGTCATTTCTCCCAAGTTTGAGTTACCGGCATTTGACAAATACAAAGGGACTACATGTCCAAAAAGTCATCTCACTATGTATTGTAGGAAGATGGCTCCGCAAGCCCATGATGATGCATTGTTAATCCATTTCTTCCAAGAGAGCCTTACTGGAATGGCTCTCGAATGGTATCTGGCACTGAAGCGGGAACGCGTCCAAACCTGGAAAAGTTTGGTGGAAAGCTTCCTTGACCAATACAAATACAACATGTACATGATTCCAACCCGCTCTTAACTACAAAACATGGTGAAAGGAGAAAGGGAAACTTTCAAAGGATATGCCCAATGTTGGAGGGAACTAGTAGCCCGCATCCAACCTCCTATATCCAAAAATGAAATGGCAACGATGTTTATTGACACACTTCACTCGCTGTTCTATGAGAAAATGGTGGGAAACATGGTGTCAAACTTCTCGGATCTAGTCCTCATCGAAGAAAGGATCGAGGTAGGGATGAGAACAAGAAAAATTGTGCCAGAGGCAGCCATATCCCATCCAAATGAATTCCCTGAGACGAAGGAAGAGGAAGAAGCAACTTGACGCGTTCAGCTCCAAACCTTCAAATGTCAGCTCCATAAACCAACTCGACCTAAGCTAAAAAAAAGTTATAAAGCCGAGTTCATCCCAAGAAGAGCCTCATTGCTTTGTAGTTTTAATCCCTTTCAAATTAGTTGTAATGCTCCTTTTCTCCATGCTTTCTTTCATATCTCTTTCCACCTTTAAATAAAATCAAAACACCAAAAATTCATCTCTAAATGCTAATATCTCAGTTCCAATTTTGATTATTCCATCAATCAAATGGACAAGGATAATAAGGGTAATCTATAAATCTCGAGCATCTAGCCACCTGACTGTCCCCCAAGAATAAAAACAAAAAGAAAAAGTGACTCGCTAGACCAAAAACTCAAAAAACGGCCAAGGCAAAAGTCAAAGTCATTTAATAAAAAAAAAGAGCGACTCACTAGGTTGAAAACCCAAAACCACAACCTAGGAAAAAGTTCAAGTCCAAAAAATAAAAAACAAAAAAAGTTCGCTAAGATTGAAAACCCGAAAAGGGCAGTTTAGACAAAATTTACAATACTGGGGGGCAAGCCACCAAGCACGAAAGTAGGGGGAAGTGGCCAAGCAGGAACAACAACCCAATCATAGAAATATCCAACTTATCATCAAAGGCTTGGTTGATGGACTATTCAAAATAAATACGTGAGAACATAGCATTATCCAAATCCATTCACCCCATATAAATTCCTTCATGAAACAACAAAAACTCCCTCCACCTCCTCACCATAATCCTTCCGAAAATGGAGAATTCAAAGAGATGCATTACAATTAAAATGAAAAGTGTTTAAATCACCCAAAGTAGTGAGTCTCCAACTAGTCTCAAAGTATGAGCAACGACAAGGTGACACAATGACAACAACATCCTGCACATTCCTGACGCCAAGACTAAAACAAAAGAAACCCAACTACTTCTACCATGAGTCTTAGGATAGTGATGCTATAGGGAAATAAGGACTTATCCTTGCAAAGCGTTCATGCCCTATACAACATCCTTACTCCACGTCTTTCCATTGCCTTACACAATCTATACCTTACGAAGACTTGATCATTCACGTCAAATATCCAACATTCATACACCCAGCCATTCGCGTCAAACATCCATACACCCAATCATTCATGTCAAACATCCATGCATCCAGTCATTCATGCCAAATATCCATGCATCCAGTCATTCATGTCAAACATCCATACACCCAGTCATCCATGTCAAACGTCCATGCATCCAATCATTCACGTCAAACATCCACGCATCTAGTCATTCACGTCAAGCATCTATGCATCCGCCAATTCATATCAAACAATCAGGCAATCCCCATCAAACCTCCATGCATCTAGCAATATGTCGAAAGTCCATGCATTTCAAGCATCCAAATGTCCATTCTCCCATACAATAGAAATCTCAAACAGTTTCACACACATACATATATTCTAGCACGCCATGCATACATACAACACTCATGCATACCATCATTTGGTTCTCCCCACGGTATTCCCATAAGACGTGTCGATCCTTGCATTCTGACTCCGTGTTGAATCCTTCAACTCCATGACACTTCCAATATTAACATCTCCAATCTAGCTCCGAGATGAGTCCTTCATTATGACCCCATGTCATCAATTCCACTTCGCTCCACATCGAGTCGTACCCTATTTGATCCAGTGTCATCCATACCAATTTCAAACTGAAATTAGTTCAAGCTAATCTATATTTTTGGACGCCAAGAGAAAGTCCATTCTTTCAAAATCTATGTTTTGGATGCAAAGAGAAAGTCTATTCTTTCCAAATTTACGTTTTTGGATGTCAAGAGAAAGTTTATTCTTTCAAAATCTACATTTTGGACGCCAAGAGAAAGTCCATTCTTTCAAAATCTACATTTTGGATGCCATGAGAAAGTCCACCTTTCAAAATATACGTTTTGGACGCCGAGAGAAAGTCCACCTTTCTCTTGGGATTCTAAGAGAAGGAGGCTTACAAAGGTGGTCTCATGGGACATTTTGTGGAATACAAGACTTACAAGACTCTATTAGAGCATTTCTTTTGGCTACACATGAAAGTACGAAAAGTCTAAACTTCAACCCCATGGATATTAGACCTCTCTTCTTGTTCTAACTATGCCTTAGATTGACATTTCTATGGACTTTATCTTAGGTTTGCCTCAACTAAAGTTGGGAAAAGATTTTACATTTGTAGTTGTGGATAGATTTTCATGAATGGCACATTTTATCCCTTGTCATAAGACGAATGATGCTTGTGTTGTAACAAATCTGATTTTGAAAGAAGTAGTAAGGTTACACAGTTTGCCTAAGATCATTGTGTCTGACAAGGACTCCAAGTTTCTTAATGGTGTGTCATCCCCAAACTAATGGTCAAACTGAGATCCTGAATAGGACCTTAGCTAAACTCTTAAGATGTTTTGTAGGAAAGAATTTGTGAACATGGGAAAATCGGTTTCCTCATATTGAGTTTCCCTACAACTATGTAGTCAATTCAACCACCACACATACTCCTTTTGAGCTAGTTTATGGTTTTAATCTCGATTATGCCGCTTGATTTATTGTTTATGCCTATTGTGAACTCAATGATTAATTGCGATGGTATTGCTAAAGCTAAATTTGTTAAAGATTTGTATGCTAAAGAAAAATCTCACATTGAAAAGAGAATAGAACAATTTGCAGAAAAGGCTAATGAAAGAAAAAACAAAAGGTCTTTTATGAAGGTGATGGGTTCATTTAAGAAAGGAAAAGTTTCCTAACTTAAGAAAAGATAAATTATTTCCTCGTGGTGATGCACCTTTCAAAATAATAAAAAAATAAATGATAATGCTTATATACTTGATATGCTTGAATCCTATGAAGGTAGTCATGTCAACGTAATTACAGTAACTATAATTACATTCACAAGTCATACTTTTAATATGTCGAATTTGACTCTTTTTCAGGTACTCTTGATACGAATTTAAAGGCAAATTCTTTTAAAGAAGAGAAGTCTGATAAGGATTTGGATAGCCAACTAGAAGATACTCAAGAGGCAAAGGACCATAAAGCATACATAGGCCCAATGACTAGGGGAAAGCTAAGGAGATTACAAAAACAAATGCTTTAGACAATAGAGACTATTAGGAGCTTGGACAACTACCACCTAGGCCCAAGCTCGCTCCTATATAATATATGGTCTTTCAACCTTCAATCTCAAAAGTATGAAGACTCCAGTTGAATTTTATTTGAAGTTCATCTTTACCTTCTTAGTTTGGAACCATTAGCAATGTTACTGTTTGGCTTGTATAGTCTTATTCCTGTTATAGGATAAGGTTTAACTTGTTTGCCTAAGAGGATATGCTATCCACCCTTCCAAACAAACATAAAGTAATATTGAGTTCATACTTGAATAAAGAGAGGATTCTCCCATTTTCTTATTTTATGCAAGAGTCAATTGTTCTTATCAAGCTTTCAAGAAGCTTGTGACGAATTTCAACAAATCTTTTCTTTTTCCTTGGAGAAAGTGGCGAGTTACATCTATCTATATTTTTCTACATGTGCACACATCTAGTGCATGTCTTTGGAGTCATTTGTCCTCAAGTTGTTCTAGGCATCCATAACCTAATATGTTTCGTCATGGATAATAAGCCTATTAGGTCCTATACATAAAACCAACACACTTATTTATTGGGTTTGACCAAATAAACACATAAATAAACAATGATCTTCAAATCTCAAATTGGATCACTCAATAAAATTCTTAAGACAAATTTCAAGGACTAAATTTGATTGATTATATTTTTAAGGACTAAATTGATAAATAATTACAATTTCAAGGATTATTTGACATTTTATTTATTTTAGGAACCAATTTGACCATCTATTACATTTTTAGGAACTAAAATAAATAGTAATATATAATTTGATGGACTAATTTGATAGACCATTACAATTTTTGGAACTAAATTGGAGATTCACATTCGAAATTTAAGTTGTTTGATAAGAATGAAATAGAAGAAAAATAAAGTAATAAAGTTATTTTAAAAGATAAAATAAAATATCAAAAGTATAAAATTTTCCAATTTTACCCTTATTTATTAGATATATATAATATGATTAATATATATATATAATTGATTAATGGCCAATTTTGGAACACACTATGAAGTAGATAGAAGCACAATAGCGAAGAATAAATTCATAATTTTATGTTACCTCATTATTTCGAATTTATTTTTTCATATATTTTCTCTTCGTTAATTCAACCTTATTTCTTTACTACCAAACAACATTACATATTTTCATTTTTGCCCCTCTTTACTATTTCATAGGTTATTGTTTATAAGTATTTATTTCATCATTAATTTATTTATAGGTATTTATTTCATTTACATATTAATTATTATTGTGCAAGAGGAATGCATATGAGATGTTTGTTATGATAAGCAAATCTATAAGATGTTCAAGAACATGGAAGCCCAAAACAAATTTAATTGGGACTTGGCCAAAGACGAAGTTGTCCACACTATAGGTGGAATGTCTCGTCTTGAGGTGGCACTAGACCTAGTACAAAGACGAAGTTGTCTACATCGTAGGTGGAAGGTCTCGTCTTGAGGTGGTACTGGACCTAGTATGTACTCACTCATACACACTATTTTAAATAGTTCAACATCCTTACAATTGTTTATATTTTTATACTAAACATTTGTTGTCTTTTTGGTTTGCGAGGACGAGAGAATTGGATGAGATATGCATCTTGATGAGCTCTTCTTGGCTACCCATAACAAGTCAGGTGATTGAGTTGACAGTTATTCAGACTTGTATAAGTTAATACAACTTGTTTGTCCAACAAAATAAGTTTCTTACTATTTTATGTTCTTTGTGATTGAAAATGAGAAGTATCAACAATGTCTAAACTAGATGCAATTATAGATTGGTAAGGCTTTGATGAGTGCGACCAAGGTTAACCTTTGGTATGATGTTGTTGGTTACATGAGCAAAGGACGAGTTTATGGCATCGCAGATTTGTCTGCAAACATTCACCATAGGGTGTCATCACTCACAGAAGAGTCAATTTCTCTATCCATAGTATTGTTTTTGGCAAAAAGGTTGCTAGAGTTGAACAAGAAGTTTCAAAAACTATAGAGAGGACTTAGGTTGCTGAGGAGGCCATTGTTGCCCTAGCTTGATAAGTCTAGGAGTTGATACAGTAGGTGGTAGCAGTGAAGGAAAAGCCAGAGCAAGGTTAAGATGCTCAAAGTAAGGTACCTCTACATCTTCACTATCAAAATAATATAAATGATTAATCGATTTAATTATTAGATAATTTTGTTCTATTTTTTATAATTTTTTAACTGTATTCTACTATTATACTACATCAATTTGGATTATTATTTATATATGATTATTATTTATTTCTATTTTTTATATTAAAATTTTGGTGAGTTTAATATGTTTTTGGTCTTTAACTTGTTTAAATTTTTACTTTTAATCCTTAATCAAAATGTATATTAGTCATAGTCTTTTAACTTTTGTTTCATTATTACTTTTAGTCTCTGTCCTTTAATTTCTTTATTTTTTCCTTACTTGTGCGCACAATTGATGTACGACTTGTTCCCACTTAAAAAAAAAACTCTGAAATGACGTCCAAGTAATAAACAATTTTATGGTAGCTCTCTTCCTAGTGTTAAAAAATTATTAGAATTTCTTGATTAAGCCAAAAAAAAATTGACAGTTTTTTACTGTAAAAAAACTACAAAAAATTGGTCATTACTTGGATATTATTTTAGTATTTTTTATGTAACAATAAGTTGTGTGTTAACTATATACACAAGTTAGGAAAAAAACGGAAAAAATCAAACCATAAGATCTAAAAATAATAACAAAACAAAAGTTTAATAATTATGATTGATATAAATTATAATTAAGGACTAAAAATAAAAATTTTCAAAATATTTAAGAGAAAAACATATTAAACCTATTTTAAATTATACATTCAAGTTTTAAAATAATATCACTAATAAATAAAATATTTTTAAAAATTTGTATCATTAGCAACAAATAGATCAACCCTATTAATCTAGTATCTATGTAGCTTAATCTGAAAATTTATTAAATTATTAGTGTCTATTAAACTTTTATTAAATTATCAAATTTTGTATTTTATTTTTAAAAGTCAGCAGTATTAACATAAGTTACTTGACACTAAAGTTATTAATTTTTCATGCATCTACTTTAATTTTTGCATCCATTTGACATACACAAATTTGCAACAATCCAAAAAATAAAATCCAGAGTTATCCTTCAAGCAATTCAACGTTGAATTTGAAACCAAGATACAAGTAGACACTCAAGACAATTTAGTATCATCTTTTCGCTGAGACTAAATAATAATTTTATTGTGGTAAATTTTTTCTTAAGTAAGCTTCAATAAAGTATATTATTATTATAAAAACTTCTTTAATGTCATTTACGTCATTGACTTTTGTCCCCATAAAGTCCATTAATGAACGGAATTTAATAAGCTTGCATAGAAGTGTTTAAAGTTTTTCAGATTGTGTAGCTAATGTGTACCCTGCTGATGTTTTAAACGCCTAATCCTATTCTTACTAATGCTTTTATCACACCAATGATATTATAAAAGAATAGATTAAATAATACAAGCATAAAACAATTTTATATCCTTCTATAATAAATTATAATTTTTATAATAATTATTTTAAAGTTAAATTAATTATAATTTGTAATTATATAATAATATAAAATTATTTTATACGATCAATATAATTATTAAATTATGATATTATTTTAACTAAAATTTGAATAAATTTTCTATTAAATAGATGTAATAGTTACCAAAAATAAAAAGTTAAATATATTTTTCTTATATTTTGGAGTTTATTTTCTTTGCCCTAGCTGTTTAATTATTTAAATGGTAACAAGTTCACCTAACTTAGTGTTTTCAAATTGTTTGTGATTTGGAATAGACAGATGGACAAGTGATCGGTGGTTGTCGTGATCGATAGATACGAGAATAAAGTTATCCATGTGAGAACTTTGGTGGTAAATAACTTCTGTCACACAATTCCATATTGTCCCACTGTCCCATGCTGTCACACTGTAGCAGGCAGCTTCTCTGTGTTCCAGGCAGGTCAGGTCCCGGCATGCATGCTGTACCAGGTTACACGCTGCTCGATGCAGCTTGTTGCATCCCAAGAATTACTTTATAAAAATGGTTAAGTAAGAAGAAAAAACATAAAATTTGTCCTCAGGAAATTCAACACAACCTGAATATTGTAATTTTAGAATAAACCACTAAACTAGACCAATCTTAATATAGAGCGCACATATATATATATATATATATATAATTTTATTATTTAAATCGTTTTAATTATCTAATAATTTAATATTTTGATTGATTTGAAGATTGATTTAATTTTAAAATATTCTATTCAACGACCTTCTGTGAAAAAGAAAAAAAATAAATAAATGCGTATGGGAAAGGTAAAACCCAGGACCCGGGGACCAGGCAAATTATAGATATGAATACATATAAATGCACAAATCTTATTGCTGAAGCCAAATTGAAAATTATTTATTTTTGTTTTACATTTTATTTAATTATTTTGAGAGATTTATTATGCTTAGTTCCCTACTAAACCTGTATGATCGTAGGTTACAGGCTCCCATTAACGATCAGTTTTTCTATCCACAAAGTTAATGTTTCATCACATCACATGGGTATCTAACCAGCACCTTTATATATATATATATATATCTTAAATGAGTCTCATCATCACTTATTTTTATTGTTTTTAACCCATTTTAAATAGATTTAACTACTATATACTATTTATTGTTTTATCTCATTAATATATCCATTTTTTAATCTTTTCTTTATTATCTAAATATTATTTATTATTAAAAATAATTTTAGTGAAATAAGCAGTATCGCTTCTGGAGTTGATGCTAAAATTTTATATTTTAGTCTCTGAATTTGTAATTTCTTATTAGTTTTTAATTAAGGAATTCATTTAAAATTTTTCAAATAATTTAGCGACTTACTGTTAGAAAAATTTTAAAAGTTTGATGGTTAAACTATTTGAAAATTTTTAAAACTTAATTTTTTTTCGTCTTTACAATTTTCTATATCTTAAGTTTTAGTTTTATACGAAAAAATCATAAATTTTAGTCTCTACACTTACAAAATAATTAAATTTTGATCCCAAAAGTTTTTTAACTGTATAAAACTTCTACATAAACTTCTCAAGTCGTAATAAATCATTAAAAAAAATTATAGAGAATACAATTTACAATTTCTTTTTATAAAGACTGGAACTTAAAATCAAAACAACAACCAAACAAATAATTTAAACTTTTTTGAAATATATCTTTATGCTTTGTTGGTGTCCAATAATTAAAAACTATAGGCAAAGAAGTACTTAAACATGATTTATAAATTTAGAAACATAAATTTTTAAAGTATGCAGACCTATTAAAAAATTTCGCAAATAATTTGAGGACTAACATTAATTTAACTTTAATTATATTATGATTGATAAAGGGCAATGGAAATCATTTGCCAAGAAATGCAATAGATGAAAGGCAACCGACTAGAGTTCCAAGTGCACTAGAATTATTGTCTATATAAATTAAAGTTTTAAATATGTTTTTAGAATTTATTTAATTTTGGTATTTTTTAATTTTTTTAATTTTATCCTAAAATTAATATGAAATTAATATTTTGATATTTTGGATTTTTATTGTTATAAGAAAATCGTTAATTTCTTATATTAGTAATAGAAAGCCAAGTGATTATCTAAGTCACACAATACTTACTCATATTTATCGTATCATGTTATATTTTTATTTTTTAATTATAAAATAAATATTATTTATCTATTTTAAAAATTATAATTTTAAGAGATAAAAATAAAAAAATATTTTATATAGAAAAGACCTAAAATTTACTCATTTTAAAAAATAAAAATTTTATTTTTAATTTTAAGAGAAAAAAAAAATTTATTTTACAAAAAATTTAAATATATTTAATTCTAAATTAAATCCTAAATGATAGGTATCATATCCACTCATTGTTTTTTCGTCAATCTTTTTTCTTTCATTTTATTATTCTTTTTCTTCTTTCCCCACACCACTTATCATCTTTTATTATTTTTTCTTTCATTTGTCTCTCTGTTTTTGTTTTTTATCCAATGAAAATTTTCTTTTAGCAATATTGAACAGATTAAATATTGATAGACATTATTATTCTAGTTATACCTAGTTAGTGAGAAAAATATAATTATAAGAAATAATATAACATTGTTAGTAATTATGATTTCTAGAGGAGCAGATTGAAATATATTAAAATATAAAAGATAAGTACAAATGTTTTATGCGAAATCTTTATATAGGCTCACAAACTAATCATTGTTAGTTATATCTCTAAAGCCTCATGTAAATTAGAAGGTATTTGCAACACTTTTAGTTTGAAATAGATAATACTAAAGGTATATAAAATCAAAGAGAGATATAATGAAAAATATAAAAAATATAATGAATAAAAGGTATATAATGAATAAAAGGTATATAATGATTATATATTTATCAAAAGTTTAACACCTAATAAAATCATAGGCTATTAGCTCTTAATCACCAATAGCATAAGTTAAATGTAATGTTTAACCTCTCCATATAGAAATTAAAACAAAATATTAATATTTAACTACCATACAAGATATAAGCTAAAATTAAACCAAGCAAATAAAGTTTAATCATTAAACAAAAGTCACAACATATATTATCAAGGCATCGAACATATTGTTCACTTACAAAACTCAATATTATTAGACATGAGAGAAAATATTAAAAAAAATTAAATATCATATTGACTAAAAATAAAGCATGAATGAAGTATATAAGAAGACATAATTTTTATCTTTAAATCAAATTTATAAAATTGAATTAAAATAAAACTCAAATTACAATATAATATAAGTATTTTTCTTAACAATTGTTGTCTGTATATATCTAATTTTACAAATTTTATATTTGAAATATTAGTTTATCAAGGTAACATGTTACTAGTAATATAATGCGAGATAATTCTATTTTTTCAAATCAATATTATAAAATTGAATTAGATCGAAACAAAATTGTAATAAACAGGATAAAGAAAAAAATGGAGAAAAGAAATGATTGATTCCTTCATTTATTTAGTGTTCGTTTATCACCCCTCTTATCACTTCTCTTTTGCGCACTATAAATAGGCTCCTACTCTTCATAACGACTCGTGAATTTGAAAGAGAGACGAAATAGCCTGAACTGAGCGCTTGCTTCACTTGGATAGCATCATATCTACACCCTTTTGTGATCCCTGATATTGATACTCCAATTAGGTTCAAGAAGAGATGATTCACCACAAATCTTTGGCTTTCATTTTCGGCCTTCTAGGTAGATACTGCCTAGTTATATCCCCAATTTATCACTTTTAAATTTTTTTTTTTTCATTTGAGTAGTTCTATCTCTATCACTTCTATCATACTCCTCATCATTATTTCCATCGCATTATCCTCTTTTCTCATCTACTTAAGCATGCTGGTTTGAGCAAACTTCTTCTCGTTGTGTAACATCTTCAATACGTAAATTTAACGTTAGTATTTTTACTATTTGGAAGTGTATGTGCATTAATTTTTGTTATATATGGGTAGTTTATCAAAGAGAACATGATGACAACTAAAACCATGTGACATGCAGATTGCATGGTATTTTTCTAGTTTTCAAAGAATGATAAATTGTAATATAGTTGAAAGTAACACTAATGCATCAGCATAGCAACAATATATTTGGTTTATATAATCGGCATGCTTCTCAAAAATAATTATAACATGCAGAATTGATTAATTAAGGTGCAAATTTAAATTTTGCGTAGTGAGAAAACCAAATAGTTAATATTAGTCATGTTAATAATTATATACATTTGAGTTAATTTATTTTTGATCATTGATAATATTTATATACATAGTTAACCACGTTTAACTCAGGATGATTATAATTTTTTTGGAAATAATAATAATTGATTACAATTGGTTGACTGGAGTTAATGAATGTTAATTTCTTGTATTTTTGCTGTATTATTATAGGCAACATCATCTCCTTTATGGTGTTCCTTGCTCCCATGTAAGAGACCTTTCTTCTTGAGCAAAATCATTGTAATTAATGAATGAGAGCAGCATACATATACGCTTTAACTACTATTTATTATAATTGAGTGCAGACCAACTTTTTACCAAATCTACAAGAAGAAATCTACCGAAGGGTTTCAATCACTACCTTATGTAATTGCACTGCTCAGTTCAATGCTGTGGATTTATTACGCACTCGTCAAAAAGGATGCTAGCCTCCTTCTCATTACCATTAACTCCTTTGGATGTGTGATTGAGACAATTTACCTTGTCATATTCTTACTTTACGCCCCAAATAAAATCAGGGTATGTATTCCATATAATAACTCTTATCTCTAGGAATTATTATTTTTCTTTTCCTTTCATATTTATTTCAAGAAAAAAATTAATTAGTTATCCTTTTCTTTAATGTCACAGCTTTCGACCATCAAGCTTCTACTCTTGTTGAATGTGTTTGGGTACGGAGCGATGCTTCTTTTAACCCTCTTCCTTGTAAAAGGACCCAAACGTCTTAAAGTGATAGGTTGGATTTGCCTAGCTTTCAACATTAGCGTATTTGCTGCTCCTCTTTGCATTATGGTAAGAATTTAGAACTCGATTATTTAAATCATATAAAAAAATGATTGTGTGTAATTTTAATTTCAATGTTTCTGATCAGAAGCTACTATTTTTAACTTCTGAAAAAATATTAAAATGTTTTCATCAATATTTTTTACTTAATTTCTTGAAAAACTATACTTTATAAAAAAATTCAAACAAATGCCTTAATAATATTAGTAGTTTTCGATGAAAATTTTACCATTTCGTTATGTATGTAGGGTGAGAGGAATTTCATGTTAACATTTTTTTCATTTTATTTTCATATGAACCAAAAGATACATTAAATTCTCATGATTGATACATGCAGAGGCGTGTCATACAGACGAAGAGTGTGGAATTCATGCCTCTTGGTTTGGGCTTCTTTTTGACCTTAAATGCAATCATGTGGTTCTTCTATGGTCTTCTCCTCAAGGACTTCTTTATCGCTGTAAGTACAATTCAATATTACATTGGCCATTAAACTTTTGTCTTATTCCTACTAAAGCTTTTCCTTTGTCACTTTTTATTTGTAGATCCCATAACTTTTTGTTATGCTTTTACATGCGATAATGCCAAATTAATTAAATGTTGTTCCTATCCGGTGCCGTTCTAAATGATCGGATTTTAGTTTCCTCCACACACATATTACTTATTGGGGATGGTGCAGCTGAAGAAATGGATGTTGAGCAGTGTTAAATTATAGAATATAACAAAATGATATATAACGAGAATATAACTTGAGACTTTCTATACAATTTGGAGAATCGCTAAATAAAAAATTTTGTTTAATTTATAATATAAAATATATATTATATATAATATTACTGAAGGATTAATGTATAAATTTAATTTTTATTTAATATTTATTTTTATTATTAGACAATTAATATGTATTTTAAATTAAATTAATTAAATAATTAAAATTTTATATTATTTATATATTATTATATTTTAATAAATTAATATAACTTAATAAATAAATAAGTATAATTTATTATTTACTCATTTTGATTAGAAGTATAATTTGGCGTGACTTGTATGACAAAAAAAAGTTAGATTTATGTTTTTTAAAAAACTTTCTTTTATTTAAATATATTAGGTCATAACCTCTAAAAAAAACCTATTAAATCTGACAAATCTCTGTTTATTAATAATATTATTTTTAATAAAATATTAATATTAATATTAATATAATATCTAATATTATAATTATTTTAAGAAAATTATAAATTAGTTTATTACACAGTTGACTAGTTTTTAAAATAAAATTGCTTGCAACAATGACTTTAATAGTTGATATTATTGATTAATTTTTTTACATCATTTATTTATCTAAATAGATATATTATTGGTTTTTTAACTTTGAGCTTATTTCATACATATTTTATATGAAACAACAAGTAAACATGATTGTTTAAACGAGTATGAGTTTTAAATCTAAACATTCAAACTTAATTAGTTTGCTCCATGTAAGCTTTTTTTTTTCTTGCAATTTTGGGTAAATTATAATTATAATTTTAAGTTTAAATTATGAATGTTTTATTGATTGTTATTAAAAAATATTTTCTTTAAAATTTTGTGGCTTGTCTAAATATAAGTCGTCTGCATATTTAAAAACTTTAATATGAAGTAAGTCTTTAAATAGGTTAATGGGTCAGGTTAGACTTATATAAAGGCTAAATTAAGAAAAAAAGAAAAAAAAAAACCTATGACAAGTAACAATCTTAGGCTTGGGCCATAAAAGTACAAAGTAGGCCGAACAAGACTTATGTAAAGCCTAGCCTAGTCCAATCCATCAAGATTAAGAAATTTAATTAATTTAGTTAGTTGTATTGAATTTTGTCCTAAATTTATGTTTTTTTTAAATTACTCTTAACATTAATAAGACATATTCTTATTCTTTTTTTAAATATTTTTATTAGTTTTTTTATCGGTCAAAATCAAACACAGTAATAAGAGGTGCAATACTACCATACTCAACCAACTGAATTAGACTCTATTGCTATATTTTTATTAGTTTTTATTCTTTTAGTACCTCTCATCATTAATAAATTTATTAATTTAATTTTTACTGCTATAGGTGTGCAGAGTAAAAATAAGATTTCTAAAATGTTCTTTATATAAGAAAAGATTGAGCTAAAAAAATGACTCTAATTAAGGATATTTTTGTTAACAAATAATTAATACATAAGACATTATAAATTGGTTCTTATAAAAAGGACTAAAGAAGACAATGTATAAACTCAAATAATTACCTATTATATTAATTTATAAACTATATAGATTTATTATATTTATAATTTTATTATAATAAAAAACAATTTATAAAATTATATAATATAATTTAGAATACATAATACCTATAATTTAATTTATAATTATATAAAAAATATTTTCTTAAAATAATGATTTCAATACACATAAAATATATCTAAACGTTTTTTTCGTAAACTCTCTTACTTGTTAAGTAAAGAAAAATTAAATATATTTATTATTTCTAACTATATATAATTTATATTTTAGATTATGGATCAAGCAAGTCTTTTGATTTAGTGATTATTATTTTTTATATTATATAGAATATTAGAAGTTTTATCTTCTCTTTTTCTAATTATATGACATTTTTAAACTATTTTTTTTAGGTTATGTCATTCCTCATGTAAGCGGTCATCAAAATTATAGGAGACTAAAATTAAAAAATATTATACAAAGGATTATTGGTTTAATTATTTAATTAAAACACCGAAATCTATCTATTTATCACAGTAACGTAGAATTTACCCTAATTAAATTAAATGTGTGCGAACTCCATTAATATTGAGTTCTAGCGAAAAAAAGACAAATGGAAACATGGCCCCCGTATTCTATTATTATTTAATTAGAAAAGGCTTACATTATGTTTATATGCTAACCAATTTAATTTGATTAGTTCCTTTCAATTTGTCATTTGACTTGGCCTAAAAAAAAAAAAACTAATTAATTTGATTAAGAAACAAAAATGATTTAATGTTTACATTTGGATGATGCAGTTCCCAAATACGCTTGGGCTTCTATTCAGCATAGTTCAGATAGTGCTGTATTTGATTTATAGAAAAGCCAAGCGACAGGAGCCAATGAAGTTGCAGGAACTAAATGATGTTCATATTGCGGAGCTGAACACAACGGTACCCTCCGAGCCGAATCATGTAACAGCAAGTGGTACTGTGACTGAGATATAGCTATATATTCTGGATCCAAATGGAAAGTAAACAGGAAAGGGAAACATGAACAACACAATGGATTCCGCTAGCAATGTGTGATTAAATAATCAATATAATAAAACATAAAAAAATTAGGTCCAAAATATTTAAACTAAAGTACAATAATATATAACTGTGTAGTTTGGTGTTTACGGTTCTTCTTTGCTTGAATAAAAAGCCCTAATATGTTATGTGTTCAGTTATGTTAGCATGTTAGGCCTCGTCCGAGACTGTAGTAAAACGTGTAACATAGTATCTTCTCTACTTTCAGTGTGTGTCCCGTAGTCAACCACATCATATAATGGGAATTAATTATATATTTTACTAATGAGCACGCTTTTATTTATTTTCATATGCTACAATCATCATCATCCAAATGTTAAATTTTATGTGGTTATTGGAAAATATTATGATTAAATCATGCATCAAAGCGATGTAGAGAGTGGGGGTATTTTCTACGGCATAGAGAAGGGGACAGATATAAAGAGCACCTTCAAAAGTAAAAAAATGTATATCTTGATGACGGAAGCTAACAATCATTTGCAAAATGACCCGACACTACGACCATAAGATGCCAAACGGGACTGATTACATTCTGTTCACCAAAAGGAAATTAAAGGTGTTAAAAATAAATGCCAATTATTTGAAATTACTAAACCTTAGGATTAGATCGCCAAAACTATATATGATTGAGTCGTATGATTGCTTACTTTCCAAGTTTGCTCTAAATTTAAAGTCATATATATATATATATAGTCAACAGCGGGAAAAAGTTAAATATAATAGAGTGGAAAGGCATGAGAAACACCCACATACCTACTGTTCTGTTTTGAGAACTCTCTGGATTTTTCCTTTCGATGTTTTTTTCATTCCTTGATTCTCCTATTTATAAGGAAGGTTTCCCACTTGGATGGTTCGAGTCCCAAAGAAATCTTCGGGTGTCAGAAGAGAAATCTCTTTGATAGACCACTTTCTAACCTGCTACATGACGACGCCTCCTTCTCCTCTGACTTTTGGTGAAATGATGTCACGTCACATCAATTGTGACTTCTTTAATACTCTTCCTTTAGCACGGTCGATTTCCTTCTTATCTCGGTCGTTTGGCCGATCGTTGTTACGATTATCTATCTATCGGTCGGTCATGGCTGGACGGTACAATTACTTATCTAGTTGTCTTTAATTTTTTTTTTTTCTCTTTCACATTTTCATTCATTTTAATTCCTTTTTTTCCTTTCTATATTTTCACAGTATTATTATTTAGATAAAGCTTAGAAAGAAAAGAGACTACTCCAAACCTAATATGGGTTGCTTTGGTATATACTTGCATAAAGCACATTGAGAGAAATTGATAGTATGGAAAATCAAACTTTTTTTTCACCATATGGCCACTATAAAATTGAAGCAGCATAATAGCATTAATTGTTTGTTTGAGGTTATATATTTTTTAAAATTAATTTTATGACGAGTTAAACTAATCTTGAGAGAATTTTTCAATAAAGTCTAGCTTAATTAAATAAGATGCATAAATAATATAAATATTTTGGTACTACATTTGATTTTGACTGATAAAAAAACTGATATTGAGAGTTAAAATTTTCATTGATCCGCATATACTTAAATATGATAAGTATAGATTTTCTAAACATACATATATTTATACTTTAGTGTGTTTTTACTCTAGTATTAAATAAAATAATTTTTTTAAATCTATCACTATATTATAAATCTAAAATTTTATCTTTGAATGAAAGAAATTTTTGGATATATTTTCATCTTATTAAGTCACATGTTTTATCCTAATCTTCTATATTTAGTTTTAATTTTTTGAATGTTAATTTTTTAAAATTATTTCTTAATTTCAATTTTAAATTTAATGTAATTTAATAAAAAGCTAAAATATTATTTCTCAACCATCTCAAATCAATTTCCTTATATCCCTACTTATTTTCTTAACTACTTATCTCTTTTAATTTATCTTTTGTATGTATGTTTTTAAATTGAATTTCAATAGTTTTTAAAAAAATATCAATAATTTAAAAAAATTATCGTACTGTAAATTATTTATCATAGTTCAAAATGTAATTTATTTATTCAAAATATTTATTTAGTATAAACTTTATTTATATAAAAATAATTATACATCCTATATATTACACATACTAATTCAATTTTAAAATATCATTCTCTATCTGTTAAACGTATTGGTCGCACTAAAAAAAACATGTTATTTGTGGGGTTAAAATTACAATTTATGACAGTTAAAAACCGCCCTGAGAGTTAAAATAATGCTGGTGCTGCATACGCATAAAAGGTTTTTGGCGATTTTAATTTAATCCCTGATTTTTTTTACTAGAAAATAAAAAGTATTTATTAGGGGTTTATAATAGTCAAAAATTGCATTTCATTCTTTTATATTTTGTGACGGTTTAAACCACCAATTTTGATAGTTGTAAACTGCCCAAAAATACACTTTAAGTATTTTTTTTAATTATCAAAGAGAATAAATATTATTAGGCGCTATCCAACCACTTTCATACATAGAAATACCACTTCTTTCATCAATGAGGAAAGTAGACCTGCAAAAGGACATCATCGCAGCATATGTTTAATAGAAATAATATTTGAAAAGATAAGGACAACATCAAACTATTTCACTTGTATTAATGCAGCAAAATGCAAATATACAACAAAAATATAATAGAAATTGAAATGCAGGTCCTATTGCAATTGCTTCATTAGGATTAATCAACATATATAATACAATAAGAAAATATACTGACAAATTTTTTTGAGACATGATACCCCAAAAATCAACCCTAAATTTTCAAAGTTCTACAATATTGGAAAAAAATATATATATTAACAGATCAAAAGAAACAATATATCATGGAGAACTACATACTGTTCTTTGCCAAAAGTTCTTCTGACCACCTCTTTGTATCTTATAGAACCCTTAGGACAATGATAGACCTATTGATGACACCAATAGGAGTAATATTAGGGGAACTGATTGACAAAAATAATCATAAATAGTTTTTTCATCATCTCTTGTCACAAATGTGTATATCATCAATTGACTAACATTAATTAACTTTCATAAAAAAAAAAACTTGTACTTTAGCTGTTTAGCAAGCTACATTATCTTTGTTTGGCAAAATTAATATCCAAGCAAATGCAAGTTATATTGTCATTCAACACTTTCTAGTAATTCAGCATTCTAAAGTGACTTATGTAGACCCCAAAATTTCAAGTATAGAACCCAAAATCCATCATTCATTAAAGTTGTTTTGATGAAACAAATGAATTTGACCAACCTATAGTATATTAATGGATAAACTTGACATTTTTCCAAATGGGCCCTTTTAACTCAATGGTAGAGTAACGCCATGGTAAGGCGTAAGTCATTTATTCAAATCCAATAAGGGGCTTTTTACTTTTTTTTTCATAAAAAAACCATTTACCAAAAAAAAAAGTTGGAATTTGTTATATAAGTGGTCCAACAGGAATTGATAGGATATGGTTACATTGTTGAAAAGGTAGCTAACACATTAGATTCAACTACCATAGAGTGTACACATACCCCAAAATTCAAGGAGCATATCTTATTGACAATGAAAAATAGTGCTCCATTGAAACAGACAAAACTCAGTCAAGGGAAGGGAGCATTAGATATTGAATGTGGTGGTAATTGTATGCAAAGTATTGACAGCTAACCTCTACAGAAATATCTAGTTCAGTCAAAGCTTCTCGAACCCTTCTATAAAAGGGGCATGCCTATGTTGAAAAATAATCTTTAAAATATTTAAGATGGGACAATCACAAAATTTAATGATAAAATAAAATTACAGCAATATATAAAAGGTCAAAACCAAAATCAAAATGTTTGAGAATTCTAGTATGAAGGTCTAGTTGAGGATAAGAATACGAAGCTACTTTTATTTGGGTAGTGTTATTAACATTGAGGCAAACACTGGTGCTTAGCAATAGTAATACATTAAAAAATAAATAACTTCTGGAACATTGACCAATTTCAATAACCGAGTCAAAGAAGAAAAATATGTTTGTGCATTATTAGTAACAACACCATCAAGGGTTCTTCCTAAACCTATCTAAAGTGAAGGAGGCATACCAAATTCAAAAAGCTGCAAAGGAAGATCTGAAGCGATTTCTTTATTTAGTGAATTCTTAGTTGTGGATTTGCATTCTCAGTTAATTATCAAAGAGAAAATTGGCTTTGCATTCTCTATTCGGAAATTTTATAGACTAGTCAATGACTAATATTTAAAGTGATAAACTCTTGACACGCACATATGCATATTAAAATACTAGTAATGAATACATGATGGCCTATAATATCTACTTATAACATAGAAAATCTCTTTATTAGAGATAGTTATTCTGTTATAGAATTAATTTGTATTGTATTTTACCAGTTAGTTTGTTAGCTATTAGTTAGCTGTTTGTATTCTATTTTAAAAGTTAGTTTATTAGTTGTTAATTAGCTGCTGACTCACCAATGAATCATAACAGTTCTACTATAAATAATTTGATTTTAGGGAAGAAGGGTAGACTAGTTAAGAGGTAAATATGTAGAGGAGAACATTCTCTAAAAGATAACAATAATAAAATAACAAAAGGAATACACATCAAGAAAGTTAATATACACATCCATATAGCATATGGTCAAATAAGTTATTTTAAACTATAAAAGTCAAAATAGTTGTACCGCGCATGCTGTACTGCTTCACTTGGAGCACATTTAAATTGAAAATAAAGAAAAACCTTCCTACTTATTGAAAATTGAAAATTGAAAATTGAAAACAGAACCGAAATTACAATACAATGCGGATAAAAGCTATAAACCAACAAATTCAATGCAAAATTGAAGCAGCGCAACCAAATTTCCCAAAAATTTTCAAGAAAAAAGGAAATATAAAATTAAATAGCAAGATCTTGTTATATGCTGCACTACACTCCCTGAATCTATATTAACAAACATTCGCATTTCAATCCTAAACCATAACAGCACAACATTCAATTCAAACACAGAGAAACAAAACGATACAGTAATCGCATGTGGAGATTAGAAAGAGAAAGAGATATTACCAAATGAAGAGAGAGAGATTGTGTGATCGAGGATAAATGCAGAACACAGAATGATCGGAAAATAAATCGCAAGGAGTAGCTGAGAATACTCAGTGTGAAGAACCCGCGGAGAAAAGTGAGAGAGAGAGATAGAATGTGAAGAACACAAACAAAGAGAGGAGATAATAATGACACTGAATGAGGAAAGTGTTCAAATTTCAAATATTTTTTTAAAAATAAAAAATACTAATAAAATACTTATTTAAATAAGTACTCTCTATATATTTAAGTACGAAAGTTTTTTTTTATCTTTATGTTTTTTTGTGACGATTAAAGAAATCATCAGATATCATATCATTTTGTGACGGATTATATTAACTGACACAAATAAACTTCCACTAAAAATTAATTATTTTTTTTTTTTAAGTATCAGTTATTACATGTACTGTTTTTTGAGTTTGTTAATATTTAGTAGCTTCTGATTTATCAGTTCACTATCGGTGGGTATTAAACTTCTATAAATATATTATGTAATCTGCACATCTTTAAACAATCGAACTTCTTTGGTGTTTTACACCCTTTCCTAATGGTGAGAGCTTTTCCTATTTTCGTCACTATGATCTGCTATCTTCTCCATTTCAATTTTCTTTGACAAACAGAAATTATTTTTTAACATTTTTAATATAAATTCTTCTATAGTCTAATATTTTAGAGGTTATCTATAACAATATATAAAGATATTTTATTTTGTCAAAATTATTTTATTCTTCAATTATTTTTAAAATTATTTATTATTTTATTTTATTTCTTCTATATATTTTCTATTTAATACCTTCTCTCTTCCTCTTTTATTTTATTTTTATTCTTTTTTATAGAGAGACGCAAAGTGTTTTACTTTTTCCACTGAATAATAAACTTATATTTTGGCAGGTAGCTGTTTCTTATGTTAATGGTGCATGCGCACGCCATATACACAATTGACCAACCCATCATATTACCATGCAATGGTAATATAATTAACCAAAATAAATGGAACCGTTAATATTAAACTCTTTTATACATGCATATTTAATTCTCCCAGAGGAAAGGGACGGTGTATTTGCCAATTATATCAAATTACTTGTTACCAGATAACGACACGATTTATATAGACCCACCGGCCATTTAATTAATGTTTCATGGTAGCCTACAATACAGGGTAGGTGCAGTGATCATCCCAAAATAAAAAGAATTTTGTTATGTCTTTGAACTTCTGATTAGTAATTCTTCTTCTAGTTTATAAAGAAACTATTAAATGATAAATAAATAAATAAATATACTAAATATCTTGAAAAATATAAATTATATTTCATAACTTATTTATTTATTTATATTCAAAATTGAAAAGTAAGCGGACAGTATAAAAGAATATGGTTTTTTGTTTCTTCCTTTTTTTCTCTATCAAAATTAATTCCGTGGGAAAAGGATTGATCATTTATGTTTGTGTGGTTGATCTGTCTACTTTTACTAAGATGTCGCGTTATGAACAAGATATGAAAAACTATGAAGGAGTTTGTTCAAAATGTCACACAATATTTAACTTTCGAAGTGGGGATAAACTCGATTAGAAAGAAACGGTAGGCGCAGGAAAATGCAAGAACAAGTAGCACTAGCCAAACGTGAAAAAAAAAGACAAAAAAGAATGGGCCACACAAAGAAAATAATAATGCAAAGAAAGGTGATTCATGCAAGGGCCAACCCGTGTGATTCTAAAAAGTTGCTTATGATTGATTGTTGAGATTTAGATAACCATCTAGAGGTTATAATGATTTGCAGGTGTAAAACAGTTTTAAAATCAAGACCAATTAAACAAATTTAAAGATGTAAAAAATACAAAGCCTAAAAGAGAGAAAACTTCCAGACAAGGATTTGATCGCTTGAGTTAAAAGTTGTCATGTGTCGTGGATGAATAAACACATGTCAAGATATTAGCTAGTTTTGATTAATTTGTATGTATTTGTATTAGATTTTTTTAATCTTTAGAGGAAGAAAATTATAAGTACGATCCTTGGAAATAATATTTTATTATTGAAACACTTACACAATTTTTTTAACACTTTGCATGTCTCACACATCAATCATCAATGGCTACTAGTTTAAAGAGTTAAGCGTATATAACCAATTTTAATTCTATTAATGGCTTGATCAAAATTTTCATTCCCGCAAGTTAGTGTCTTTTCATTTTTGGTTTGTAATTTTTTTTTAAAAATAATTTTTATAAATTTTAAATCGTTTAATTTTAATCTTTATTGTTACAAAAATCATAGATGGTTAATGTTATCACATGTCACATCAATAAAGTATGACGTCATTATGTCAACAACAAGGATTAAAAATAAAAATAGATTAAATAGACTAAAAAAAAGTAACATATTTGAAAACACAGATAAATATTTAAGTCTTAAATATAATGGATATATTAAATTTAAAATTTTAAGAAAAATAATTATTTAAAAATAGATAATATATCTTAGTTGATTTAAAATTAATATCATTTTATTATAAATTTTATTGGTCTAAACACCCTATATAACAGACTATAAAACTTTTATTAAAACTCATTAACTAAATCATTAATGAACTGAGCATAAAAGTTGTAAAGGAAATAAAAGGTGTGAGTATGACATTGAAAGAAAGAATCTTATGTAAAATAGAAAGAACTATTAAAACGTTTTTTAGCAATCAAAAATAACAACCAAATTTTGTCACTCAATATACATTAGTTGTGATTGTTACTTAGTAATCGAAATAGTCACTAAATTACGTGACAGCTAAAAATTGCAGTCGCTAATTCCATTGCAAAATAAGAAAAAAAAGTTAGATATATACACATTAATTTATAGTATTTTTTTACTTATTAGATAATCAACTTTATTTCATTGATTTACATTTTTTTTGAGACATTATTTGAAGTATCATATAATTTTATAATTTATTCTCATTTTTTTTCATTTTTATTCTTAATATTTTAATAAAATTTCTTCTTGAATTTCTAGATGATATATATATATATATATATATATATATATATATATATATATATATATATATATATATATATATATATATATATATATATATATATTGTTTATTATATTGGAAATATCTTAATACATATAATTAAAAGGACACCAAATATTTATTATATTATTTTAATATTTTATTTTTTAAAATTGACTAAAATGTAAAATTATAATTGTCTAAAATTCTAACTAAATAAAATAGAATTTATATAAAAAGATTATATTAAATAATTTTATATTTATCAAATAATTCAACAATTAATTTTACCAGACCCTTGTAATTTAATACATTAGTTTAGTTCTTTTTAACTTTTGGCTAAAATAATTTTTGACTTTTAACTATTTATGTAATTCAATAAGTCCATATTTAAAGAATGTTATTTAAAAGATTAATTTTTATATTAAAATTTACTTATTCATTGTTTATTTCTTGAAGGAAAGATCTTTGATCCATTACATGTAGAGAGTGGAGTATAGTTCAATTTTTTTGAAAATGTAATATAGTTCAAATTTCTCATCATTTAACCCTGAAAAAAAAGTATAAATGAGAAAAGTGGTATATATATATATATATTAATATGTTTTGTGATAATCAATTAGTTAATTATAATCACTTAATTTGTTTTGATTTAATTGAATTTAATGTTTTACTTTCATTATTTATAAAATTATTAACAAATTAATTTTTTGTCTATTTATGATTTAAATAACAAATAAAATATTTTTTCTCAATTTTTTAATAACATTATATTATATAAAAGTGGATAAAAACAAAGAATATAAGATAATATAATATTTTTACGCTAAACATGTAAAATTCTCCTAACCTAATGCTTCAAAACTAAAATATATGAAATAAAGAATAAAAGATGTCAAAATTTATAAATAAGTTTATTTTCATTTTTATGTTGTTTTTAATAAAATTAACAAAATATTTTACAAATTGAGAAATTTTTTATAAAAAAATTGGTTTATTTTATTAAAAATAGAAAAATATAATATAATTACTATTTGAACTTATTTCTAATTATTTGTGTCTTGTACTCTTTATTATATATGTTTTAATGTAAAAAAATTATGTTACTTTTTCATAATTAATTAATAATATATTTCAATAAATATATATTATCTAAAATTTTCATTTTTAAATTTTATTTTCATATAATTAATTTTAAAAATTAAAAATAAATATCAATTAAAAGAGAATTAATTATTAACAAATTGTCGAAATATATTTAACTATATATATTGATCATAATTAATAAAAAATAACCACACATGATAGAAATATCATTAACTATGATTTTTACATAATTTTGTTATTTTCTAATTGTTAATTTTTTTACTTAATTTGTAAAAATAATAGCAACTAAAAATTGTATTGATTCTTAATAATCATAAAATTGATATATTTTGCATGTTATCTAAATCATTAATAGAGAAAATAAATAAATAAATATATTATTATAAGAAAAAATTATACAAAAACATTAATTTGATAATAATTTTCATAAAAATTAAATTAATGAAACAATCATATAATTTAAATCAAATTAATTAATTAATTATATATAATTAACTAATTGATTATAAAGTTATTATTATATATATATATATATATATATATATATATATATATATATATATATATATATATATATATCTTATAATCAAAGCCAATTGAAAACTATGTTCGGGGTTACTAGCTAGCATTTTAATTAAAGCTTCTTAAGTCATCCTACCTTATAGTTATATATAAATAAAGTCAACTCACTCAATTGTAAATGCTTTAATTGTGTACTGTTAATAATTGATTCATTTGCGGTATAATACTATAAGAGCTAGCAATAAGATTGAAATAATTCGGGCAAGTATGGCATATCTAATTAGGAGATAGGATTTAATATCTTTCAATTTCGGTCTCCAAGACTTTGAATATGTTTCTCTCCTATCTCACGTCTCAGCTACGGTTCATGTCCCTTATTAGTTGGCTTTTTGCTGTTATGGCCTCTTGAGGGGGTTTTCTTTTTATTTTTTTAATAAAGTAAGTAAATACAATTATGCTAACAAAATAAAAATTTAAGATTTTATGTATATTTTCTAAAATATCTCACTTCTAAGCCGACCATGATAGTTGTGTTTAAGCCCTTTATTTTATCCAAAAATAATAATAATAATTCGATGGTGGAGGTCAGCATTCCTCCTTTAAGGCTTTTCGCCACTGGTGGCCGAATTATAAAAATTGGAGGAAAAAAATACTAAAAAAATCATGTTAAATCTTGCAACAAAATCGGCTTCCTACTAATCCTTTTGTTTATTATATATAAAGAAAGTATATTACATTTTTTAAGTTTCTAAAACATTAAATATAGTTACTTTTTCATTTAATGTTTTCTTTATAAAGTATTAACAATATTTGTAAGAGAATTTATATAACATTACTCAATATTTATATAACATTCACGTAAATCTTATTATAAAAATAGTAGGTTTAGTGTTTTTTTTTACTTAACCCACATAAAATTAATTTAACAATAAAAAGTATGAAAAATCATGTATAAAAAATGAGTTCTTAACATTGTTGCTTATAAGTTAATTTAATCTTTTAATCCTTGAACTATTTGGAAAGTTTTAAATTTTTTTATATTTTAAGTTTTTATAATTAAATCTCTCAAATTTTATAAATTATTTTTATTTGAGTTTCTGATTAAGGTGTTCTTAAAATTAAGGAATGTATTTTAAAAAAATTCAAACAATTAGTTAACTTAGAAACTATTTGAAAATTTTTAAATGTATCTTTGTACTCCGATGAAATCCCTTATAAGTTTAGGAATCAATCCAATTATAAATTTTTAAAGTTTAAAGGTCTATTAAAAGATTCTCAAATGATTTGAAGACTAGCAAATTAATTTAATCTTATTTATATTAATATAGATAAAGCACAATGCAAATCATTTGCCAGGAAATAGTGTAGATGAAAGGCGACCAACCGTTGTTCAAAGTGAACTTATATTATTGAGCAAGAAGACAGCTAGAGTTGACCAAGAAGCTACAAAAGCTACAAAAGTTATTGTTGCAAAGGCCATTGTTGCCCTGGCTCAACATGTCCATGAATTGATACCACAGGTGGTATTAGTGAAGCAAAGGCTAGAGTAGGGTTAAGATGCCAAAAATTAGGTGACTCCACACTCCCTCTGTCAAGAATATGATATAAATGATTGCTTGATTTTGATTATTTGATAGCTATGTTCTATTTTTTTTTACTTCTCTTAGTGTATTTCAATTATTGTACTACATCCATGTGGATTATTATTTATGTATGATTATTATTTATTTCTATATTTGATATTAAAATTTTATTATGTCTTTATTATTATAATTTATAAGATTTTGTAAATAATATCACTAATAAATTAATTATTTCTTTAAAAAAAATTATCATCAGGGACGAATAAATCGGTATTATTAATCTCATATCTATAATGTCTACTGAAAAATTAACGCTGTTAGCTTCAGTTATGTTGACACTAAAGTTAACACTGACAAATTTAATTTTTCATGCATTTACTTTGATTTTTGCATCAATTTGACGCAAATTTGCATTAATTCCCAAAAAATAAATGCAAGAGTTTCCCCTCAAGCAATTCAATGTTGAATTCGAGACAAAGACAAAAGTCTAAAGACAATTTAGCATCTTTTTTTTATTATTTGCATAACTTTTTATTGTTGCTATACAATAATTTTCTTGTGGTGAAAATTTTCTTCTTCAATAAAGTATTTTGTGATTAAAAAATTTTCTATGTTTATACGTCATTGACTTTTGTCCTCACTAAGTCTATTAATGAATGGAGTTTGTTAGGTTCATAGAAATTGATTTTTCTTTTTCAATAATTTTATAACGACTTTGTTTGCAGGAAAAGGCTAATGTCTTTGGTAAGTGCACTCCACCGTTTTAAACCTGTAATCCGATTCTTACAGGTAAAATTGGTCAAGTATTGAAGTATATACATAATTGTTTCAATTGTAAATCACACTAATGATATTATGAAAAAATATTAGGATAATTTTATACCTTTACCTCATCATAAATTATTATTTTATAATAATTATTTTAAAATTATATCAATAATATCTTATAATTAAATAATAATATAAAATTATTTTATATAATTAATATATGATTATTAAACATGGTGGACACCTATTTTTATCTACGTCCCAAAATACAAAAAAAAATAAAAAAAAAAAAGAAAAAAGAAGAGGAAAAATGATGACAGAACAGACAGGGGAAGCGTGTCCCTAGATTCGTGCCCCCCAATCTGCCTCAAGCAGGTGGTGACAGCAAGGAGTTCCCTACTGTTCCCTTGCTTTTCACAAAAATTACCTCTATCTTGACACTTGCAAGAATCCAATGTCAAAAATATTGCTTTCCGTCACAGTGACTAGAGGAGGAACTTGACGAATCACCATTATATTAAATAAGAGTGTCATTGCATTTATTAATGATGGACGATCTCTTTGAAAAGATTACGGGGAGAGAAGCTGGCTTATAAAAGAAGTTAACGTTGAAAAAAAAAAGAGCTAAAAGACTTGGAGAATATGAAAGAACTTTTCAAAAGAGATTTCTCTTAACAAAAGAAATCAAGAAAGGAATGAAGTATTAAGAGTAGAAGGAAGGGCAAGATCAATCTTTCCCGACGCAAGGACGAGACTCCTACATACTTGGTGAAAATCTTGAAATTTTGAGATGAGACTCCTGGATACTAGGTGAAAATCTTGAAATCTTGAAATCTTGAGTATTGGATACCCTCTGTTTTGTGTTACTAAAGCTTAATTCTCCATTAAACATTTCACCAAAGTTTAAGGGTCAACCTACACCCTAATCGATAAGTCGACTTCGAATCGATCATGCTCCAAACTATATCTAAATGTTCTAACTACCCGACATACAGTTGAATCGAACATTCTTTTAACCAATTCCTATTCGGCAACCCATTGACACTTAGTCAATAGCTTCTTCCAATTAACTACAAGTCAGCAACACTGTTGACATGTAGTCGGCACCACTTCTATCTGACTCTGAGTTGGCACTTTCGCTGACATAGTCGACATTTCTTTATGGTCGATTGTGTGTCAGCACTTTTATTTAGCAAAAAAGAGTCTCAACCAAAACTACATAAACTTTGAATTCTCCATTGTACCAGGAGATACGTAGGAGTAAGTAGCGACTCTTATCAAGTTCAAAAAATCAAAAAATATACTCCCTCCCTCTTCTGTAAATATGTTCATTTCTATCTACGTCTAAAAGGTTAAGAAAAATATAATTTAGAAGTCATAGCCCGTTTCACGCATCTAGTTAAGATAACCGTCTTAGGACAGACGTTGTAGGGTGTTAATACTTTCTCTACACATACTGGATTCTCAAACCTGAACTCTAATTTCGAAAGATCAATCTTATCTCATTAAAAATTTTCTAGCGTTTTCCTTGAAAACCCAGATAGTGACTCCATTAGATTCATTTCTTTTTTTTCGAAAAGAAAATGAATTTCTATTTTTTTTTCTCGCCAATTCAATCGTAACCTAGATTGTGAAAAATATTGATATATCGTCACTAAAAATTTGAATTAATATCCGATTATGGAAGTAATAGTTATCAAAATTAAAAATAAAATAGTTTTTTATCATTATGGATTTTATTTTCTTTACACCGCTGTTTCTTTAAATGGTAACGAGTTAACCAAACTTGCTTGGTATTTTAAAATTGTTTGTGAATACAAAGACGGTGAATTGGACAAGTGATTGGTGCTTGTTGGACAGTAAAATTAGCCACTTCTTTCGGTGCAAAAGATTTTATCTTTATTTGACATTCTTTCGCATTTTATTTATTTATTTATTTATTAAGGACTGAAAAATTTTTCAAAATCTAAATGATGAATAAAAAATTCCACGAATTTTGAAAGATGAAAAAATCCTTTTGATCGAATTATTGTATCATTTCATTATATTTACGATTTCGAAAAACTATTCCATATTATGCATAATGAAATTAAGAAAGACTATTCCATATTATGAACGTAGTATAATGGTTGAGAATCCACACACGTTGGAGCCACAGCCACGGACACAATAAATGAAACAAATTAACTTCAATATACGATGAAGTGACACACACCTAAAAACCGAAAGCTATTCCTACACACCTCCCTCTCTATTACCATAAATATTTAGGTACCTATCAAAAATCAATTATAAGAACTTTATATTTTTTACACCCGAAAATCATACATCCTACTCCTATACTCGTGTGAATTTATGTGGGAAAATTTTTTATAAAAATTACAACACTCCATAATACTTTCTTTATGGTCTGATTACGGTTTAACAAAAATATTCGATAAATTTAATAACAATTGTTATAATAAATTATGATTTATTATTAAAATTTAAAATTAATTCAATTATGCAAAATCCACTTATAATATCATAATTGTTCTATGTATGAATTTTAACGAGCTATCTAGTGTGATTTTGAAATTCACTTATTCAAGAATGTAGCTCAAACTTCTCTTCTTATAATGTTGAGTTTTATGCATGTGTGCATTTTACAGTGCGGTTGGACAAATTTGGCTTTTGAAAAATTGTATTCAACAACATCTTGTGGGAAAGAAACCCAAAAGGAACAAAAATAATACGTATGGGGAAAGGTAAAGCCCGGGACCCCAGGACCAGGCCAATTTATATATATGAATACATATTAACGCACATTTCGTATAAGACTAATGCACATTTCTTGTAGATTAAGACAATTGAAAGATATTTATTTTTGTTTTAAGTTTTAATTAATCATTTTGAGAGTTTGAATTGAGCTTATATGGAAAACTGGTTTTTTTACATGACCCTTTTTTACTTGGTCACCTATTAAGCCTGTATGATCCTGGGTTACAGGCTCCCATTGACATTCAGTTTTTTTATCCACTAAGTTAATGTTTCATCACATCACTTATTTTTTTAATAATTTAAACAATTTTTCCAACTTAATTTTTTTTTAATTTTTTTAATTTTTTAAATATCTTAAATATATCTCAATATATTATTCATTTATGTATCTCATCAATATATCTATTTTTACCGTTTCTTTATTTTATAAATATTATTTATTATTAAAAAATGATTTATGTGAAATATGCAGTATCACTCCAAAGGTTGATGCTAAATTTTTATATTTAAGTCTTTGAATTTATAAATTATTTTTATTTGACTTTCTTATTGGAGTTTTTTCAAAATAAGAATTTTATTTAAAAATTTTCAAATAATTTAAAGACTTACTAACTATTTGAAAAAAAAAATATAGCTTTCTACTTTGATGGTTAAACTATTTGAAAAAATTTAAAGGTTAAGCTTTTTGTTTGGTCTTTACAATTGTCAATAATTTTAAGTTAATTTTAGTATAAAAAAAAATTATAAATTTTAATGTTTACACATGCAAAAGAAAAAAGAAAAATTTTGGTCCTTGTTGAAAATACCAAAGAAATTTTTTGACTATATAAAATTGTTACAAAAACTTTTCTAACGGTGATGAATCACCACAAAAATAAAATTATAAGAATAAAATTTATAAATCTTTTTTATAAAAACTAAAACTTAAAATCAAAACAACTAATAAAAGCAAATGAATAATTTAACTTTTTTTTAGAAATATATATTTATGCTTTGATGGAGTCCAACAAAACCTCTAGGCAAAGGACTCACTTAAACATGATTTATAAATTTAGGAATCCAACTATAAATTTTTCAAGTATACAGGCCTATTAAAATTTCTTTTACAAATAAGACTAAAAAACTTAATTTAACTTTAATTATATTAGTATCGATAAAGTGCAATGCAAATATTTGCTAGGAAATGTTATAGATGAAAGGCAACCAACCTGAGTTCCAACTGAACCCGAATAGTTGTCTAAATAAATTAAAGTTTTAAATATACTTTTAGTTTTTATATATAATTGAGAGTTTTGATTTTGATTTTTTTTTAAAAAAAATCTTTGATTTTTATTCTTAAAATAAATATGAAATCAATGTTTTTTATTTTCATTGTTACGTGACAATTATTAATTATTTATGTATTTAACAAAAAAAATCAAATGACGCAACATTCATTAATATTTATGTTT
Organism: Mucuna pruriens; assembly: GCA_025330945.1. NCBI lineage: Eukaryota > Viridiplantae > Streptophyta > Magnoliopsida > Fabales > Fabaceae > Mucuna > Mucuna pruriens. The sequence continues at coordinate 1,463,720 of JAENHJ010000067.1, forward strand.
ATCATGTCAGCACGTGACATTACTAATTTTATTTTAAAATTTATAAAATAAATATTATTTATCTATCTTAAAATGAATTTAGGAATAAAAAAATAATGATTTTATATTTTAAAAAATAAAAATAAAAGAAAATATTTTGCATAGAACAAAACTATAATTTACTCATTTTACATGAATAAAAAACTGTAATTTTAAAATTTTGAAAGGTTTTTTTACAAAAATTAAAAATATATTTAACCTTAAATTAAATCTTAAAATATATCATGTCCACTCATTTTTCTATCCTTTTTCCATTTCATTTTTCATTCTATTATTTTTTTCTTCATTCCTCCCATAACTTATAATTTCTTTTTTTTTACTTATCTCTCTTTTTCTTATCTATCTCCCTCGTTGGGATGGATAGAAAACATTATTTTTAGTAATATTAAATAAATTAAAGATTGAAAGACATTTTTATTCTAGTTGACACTTATTTAAAGATAAAAGTGTAAATATATAACAAATAATATAACTTTGTTAATAAACATGGTTCTAAAGACAAAGATAGAGAGAAAAGTATAAAACTAAAAGGTAAAATATATAAAAGAAATGAGAAAAGTGTAAATAATTTATATAAAGCTTTTATATATCCTAACAAAATAACCACTAATATCTAACTAGCTATATTTATAATAGCCTCCCACAACCTAGAAAGTATTTACAACACTTCCAACTTGATATAGTTAACACAAGTGCATATGAAATCAAAGAGAAATGTAATGAAAATGTCAAAAATACAATGGCTAAAAGGTATATAATAACTAAATTCGTCAAAAGTTTAACCACTTAGTAAAGACAAAAGTTACCAACGGTTCACTAGCAAGAACAAAAGCTAAATATAGTGCTTAACCATTCAAAATAGAAGCTAAAACAAAATCTCAATGCTTAACCACCATACAAGATAGAAGCTTAAACTTCCAAACTCAAACAAACAATATTTAACCATTAAAGAAAAGACATTACTCAATGTTTATACTAAATCTATTATCGAGTCACTTACCATATTATTTATATACAAAATATAGTGCTAAATGTGAGAGAGTATAATAATAAAAAAAATCAAATTTCACATTAATTAGTTAGAGAGAGTTTGAATATAATATATAACTGAGGGTAATTTTTACCTTACAAGTTTGTTTATAAGGTTGAGTTAAGATTAAATTCAAATTGTAATATTATATTAGTATTCGTTTTAATGATTGTCAATAATTCTATCGAACTACTTCTAAATATTTAATCCTCAATATTGTACACTCAATATATCACGTTCTCGGTCTATCGTGATGTAATAATATAGATAAATGAAAGAAAATCATTAAATTACAAGCATTTTTAAAATTAAGTATTACAAGCATTTTTAAAATTAAGTATAACAAATTGTAATAAGTGATAAGAAAAAAAAAATAGAGAGAAGAAATGATTGATTGCTTCATTTAATGAGTGTTCGTTTATCACTCCTCTTACTTGCCAAACTTCTCTTATACGCACTATAAATGGGCTCCCACTCATGCCATAATGACTCGTGAAATTGAAAGAGAGACGAGATAGCCTGAACTGAGCACTTTCACTTGGAGGGCATCGTATCTACACCTTTTTGTGACCTTTGAGAGTGAGAGCGAAAAGAAATTAAGAGAGAGACTCCAACTAGATTCAAGAGAGATGGCCATTCACCGCGAATCTTGGGCTTTCATTTTCGGCCTGCTAGGTAGATTCTAGCTGGCTTTATCCCCAGTTTATCACTTTTTTTTTCTTTCTATTTGAGTAGTTCTATCTATATCACGTTCTATCATATACCTTATCATTATTTACCAGCGCATTATCCTCCTTTGTCATCTACTTAAGCATGCTGGTTTGAGCATACTTCTTCTAGTTGTGTAACATCGCGAATAAGTAATTTAACGTTATATTTTTATTATTAATTTATTATATGGATGGGTAGTTTCTCAAGAGAGAACTTGATGATAACTAAAACCATATGTGGCATTTTCTAGTTTCGAAGAATGATAAATTATAATATACTTGAAAGCAACACTAATGCATTAGCGTAGCAAAAACATTTGATTTATCTAACAGACATGCTTCTCAAAAATAGTTATAACATGCAGAATTGATTTAGGTGCAAATTCACATTTTGCTTAGTGAGGAAACCAAACTTGTTGGTAGAAATAGAGTAGGGGTAATTAATCGTTCCATTTGGATTTTTGGATTTTTCACCAAACGTTAATCCAACATGTATGTAATTAACTTTATGTCACAAATTAATGAACGTAATTATATATATGTAATTATTATGATTATTAATATTATAAAGTTATTAAAATGTCTAAAATAATTAATTTTACTTCACAAGAAATTAATATATTATTATGAAATTATTAAAATATCTAATAGTAATTACTTTTTTCTTACAAGTTATTAATATTAATCACATCAATAATTATATATATTGTCACATTCATTTATTTTTAATAATTTGTGTGACGAAATTAATCATATTCATATATATATATATAATTAATCACGCATCCAACAGATATAATCCAATTCGGGATGATTATTGTTTTTTATAGAAATAATATTAATAATAATTGATTACTATTTGTTCACCAGTTTTGATGGATGGTTCTTGTATTTTTGCTGTATTATTGTAGGCAACATCATCTCCTTTATGGTGTTCCTTGCTCCCATGTAAGTGACCTTTCTTCTTTAGCAAAATCATTGTAATTAATAAATGAGAGCAGGATATATATCCGCTGAAGAACCTTTTTTAACTAGTATTTATTATAATTGAGTGCAGACCAACTTTTTACCAAATCTATAAGAAGAAATCTACCGAAGGGTTTCAATCACTACCTTATGTTGTTGCACTGCTCAGTTCAATGCTGTGGATTTATTACGCACTCGTCAAAAAGGATGCTAGCCTCCTTCTCATTACCATTAACTCCTTTGGATGTGTGATAGAGACAATTTACCTTGTCATATTCTTACTTTACGCCCCAAATAAAATCAGGGTATGTATTCCATATAATAACTCTTATTTCTAGGAATTATCATTTTTCTTTTGCTTTCATATTTATTTCAAGAAAAAAAATTAATTAGTTATCCTTTTCTTTAATGTCACAGCTTTCGACCATCATGCTTCTGCTCTTGTTGAATGTGTTTGGGTACGGAGGGATGCTTCTTTTAACCCTCTTCCTTATAGCAGGACCCAAACGTCTTAAAGTGATAGGTTGGATTTGCCTAGTTTTCAACATTAGCGTATTTGCTGCTCCTCTTGGCATTATGGTAAGAATTTAGGACTCGATTATTTAAATCATATAAGAAAATGATTATGTGTGCTTTTAATTTCAGTGTTTCTGATCAAAAGTTACTATTTTTAGCTTCTGAAAAAATATTATAATGTTTTTTTTTAAAGATTTTTTACTTTATTGGTAGAAGATAATTTATTACTTCATAAAAAAAACTCAAACAAATGTCCTTCATAACATTGGTAGAAGATAATTTATTATTTCCTCTTTTTCGATGAAAATTTTACCATTTGTTTTTGAAGGTAGGTGCAGAGGAATTTCATAGTTAACATTTTTTTCATTTTATTTTGGTACGCGTTCAAAGATACATTAAATTCTAATGATTGATACATGCAGAAACGTGTCATAAGGACGAAGAGTGTGGAATTCATGCCTCTCAGCTTGTCATTCTTTTTGACCATAAATGCAATCATGTGGTTCTTCTATGGCCTTTTCCTCAATGACTACTATGTCGCCGTAAGTTCAATTCAATATTATATTGACCATTAAACTTTTGTCTTATTCCTACTAAAGCTTTTCCTTCCTCACTTTATATGCAAAGCAATTTAATTTGATTAATTCTTTGAATTTGTCATTTTATTTTACCTACCAAAAAAAAACTAATTTGATTAAGAAAAGAATAAATTATTTAATATTTGCATTTGGATGATGCAGCTCCCAAATACACTTGGGTTTCTATTCGGCATAATTCAGATAGTGCTGTATTTGATTTATAGAAACGCCAAGCCACAGGAGCCAATGAAGTTGCAGGAACTAAATGATGTTCATATTGCGGAGCTGAACACAACGGTACCCTCCGAGCCAAATCATGTAACAGCAAGTGGTACTGTGACTGAGATATAGCTATATATTCTGGATCCAAATGGAAAATAAACAGGAAATGGAAACCTGAAGAACATAATGGATTCCGCCAGCAATTTGTGATTAATTAACCAATATAATAGAACATAAAAAAATGAGGTCCAAAATATTTAAACTAAAGTACAATATATAACGGTGTAGTTTGGTGTTTACGGCTCTTCTTTTGGTTAATGTATTTGCTTGAATAAGAAGGTCTAATATGTTATGTGTTCAGTTATGTTAGCATGAGAGTCCCTTGGGCCTCGTCCGAGACTGTAGTAAAACGTGTAACATAAGTATCTTCCCTACTTTCAGTGTGTCCCGTAGTCAACCACATCATATAATGGGAATTAATTATATATTTTACTAATGAGCACGCTTTTATTTATTTTCATATGCTACAATCATCATTATCCAGATGTTAAATTTTATGTGGTTTGTTGGAAAATATCATGATTAAATTATGATCAAAGCGATGTAGAGAGTGGGGGTCTTGTCTTCTTTTATGACGTCATAGAGAAGGGGACAGATATAAAGAGCACCTTCAAAAGTAAAAAAATGTATATCTTGATGACGGAAGCTAACAATCATTGGCAAAAAGACCCGACACTACGACTGTAAGATGCCAATCGTTACTGGTTACATTCTGTTCACATCAAAAGGAAATTAAAGGTGTTAAAAATCAATGCCAATTATTTGAAATTACTAAACCTGAGGATTAATTAGGATGCCAAAACTATGATTTACTCATTATTGTTTATTTTGAAGTTTGCTCTGAATTTCAAGTCATATATATACACGTGTCACGACATGAATCGCGAGTAAAATCGAGGATGGAAATGGAGTTTGAAGTCGTGTCCTTTCTAAGGAGTAATCGAATATGTGAAGTCGGAACTGGTTCGGCCAACAAGGTGTCGAGACTGATTCAGTTTTATTGGAATTACCACCAACATTTTTTATGGGAAACGCTGGAAAATGTTGTATAGATAAGACAAGTCTAGAATCAAAGCGTGAGCTCAGAAGTTGATTATACATAATGATCATTGGGTATCCCAACACGCCTATCACACGAAAGTTACCTAACTAGCTACATGAAAAGGAAGTGACTCTTATGTTTTGGTTAATGTCTTTCTACAAATGGAATATTTACACTAAACAAGTGTGGAATATTTTTTGTGTTTTGGATGGTTAACTTACTTACTCCTACGTATCTCCTACTGTAGCAGAGAAATTAAAGTTTACATAGTTCTGGACAAATTGGAGTAAGGAAAAGTGTGAGGGTCAAGATCAACTTGACTCGACTAAGAAGATGCCAAGAGCGTCTCGACTTAGTGGGGGGGGAGAGAGGCCGAAGATGAGTCGGCCAAGCCCTATATCTAGCTGGCGGAGCTGGGGCTAGAGCTGGGGTATTCTTTGGCTAGACGTAGACGACTTCAGTTTGAACTCAGCCTAAGAGGCCAGTGCATCAACTGTGGTTCAAAGGGAAGCCTATGCTAACTGGGTTTAATTGGGTGTGGACTACATATCTAGCCTAATAAGTCACGACCTGAGGGGAGCTAAGCCATCTTTATGGGCATGCATATGGGTTTTAGCAACTAACCCTGGTATCCGAAATTCCAGCATTGTCCTCTTCCTTCCACTTCTCTTCTAGTAGTCCTGCTTGGGTTGTTTCACGAATTCTCTTTCAAGCTTGAGTGGAGCGGCGTTTCCCTTGGAGTTCTCCTTTACCAAAGATTTTTCGATCATTCTCTCTTCGTTTTAAGGCCTTTTATATGCTACTCGAGGTCGTTGTGGGTCCGATTTGGTCGAATGCATATCTCCATGATTTCCTCCCAAGAGTTGCGGGTGGGTAATCGTATCGGCTCGTGACGCGCCTCCAGCATGCGGTTACTTCTCCCCATGATCACTCATCCTTGTTTCGTGGGTTGTGGTGGATCCAAAGCCGTTGGGGGCGCAGCTAGTCGTGGGATAAGGCCGAAACATATGGGATTTTATCCTACCAAGTTAGATTTGGGATCCCACAGTATAGCCAACAGGAAAAAAAAAAGTCAAATATAATAGAGTGTGAAGCCTAGGGAAACACATATCTACTTGTCTAGTTGTCTTTAACCCTTTCTTTTTTTCTCTTTCTCATTTTCATTTATTTTAATTATCTTTTGCATTTCCTTTTTTGGTTTCTATGTTTTCACAGTATTATTATTCGATAAAGCTTACAAAGGGAGGGTACTGCAAACGTTAATGCGGGTTGCTTTGATATATATTTGCATATGGCCCTTTGAGAGAAATTGATAGTATATATGGAAAATCAAACCTAAAACAATTGACATTTACTAGATGAAACAATCCAATATTAATATGATCGGCTGTTTATTTTCCACCAAATTCACGGTATGGTCACTATAAAAATGAAGCAGGATAATAGCATTAATTATTGTTTGAGATTATATATTTTTTTAAAATTAATTTTATGACGAGTTAAACCGATCATGAGAGGAAAATAAAATAAAATTTTCATTGATTGTAGGTACTATATATGAGAACTATCGATTTTCAAAACATAAATATATTTATACTTTAGAGTGTTTTTACTCTAGTATTAAATAAAATTAGTTCTTTAAATCTACCACTATATTATAAATCTAAAATTCAAAATTTCATCTTTGAATGAGAGAATTTTTAGGATTTATTTTCATCTAATTGAGTTACATGTTTTATCCTAGTCCTATATATTAAATATTTAATTCTATTTTAATTATTTATTCCTTTTAAATATATTTAATAATTTAAATTTAAAATTTAATTTAATTTAACAACTATCTCAAAAAAAAATTCTTTCTCGGTCATCTTAAATCACTTTCCTTATATATTTTTATCCATAATATCCTTATTTTTCTTAATTACTTATCTCTTTCGATCTACCTTTTCCATGTTTATTTTTAAATTGAATTATAATATTTTTAAAAAATAAATGTCATCAATAACTAAAAATAATCTTTTATTACCATTTTTATTTATATAAAAGTAAATATGTATCCTATATATTACACCTGTTAAAATACTAATTTATTTTTAAAATATCACTTTCAAACTGTTAGACTAATTAGTTAGCTATTACATGTACTGTCTTTCGAGTTTGTTCATATTTAGTAGCTTCTGATTTATCAGTGGGTATTAAACTTCTATAAATATGCTAATGTATTATTTAATCTGCACATCTTTAAATAATTGAACTTCTTTGGTGTTTTACACCCCTTCTTAATAATGAAAGATTTTCCTATATATTTTCGTCACTATACACTCTTCTCCATTTCAATTTTCTATGACAAACAGAAATTATTTTTTAACACTTTTAATATAAATTCTTTTAAAGTCCTATATTTTAGATGTTATCACTTACGTCAATAACAATATATAAAAAGAATTCTTTTTTTTATCTCCATATTTTGTCAAGACCATTTTATCTTTCAACTACTTTTCTACATTCTTCTTATTTTCTATATCACACCTGCTCTCTCTTCCTCTTTTATTTTATTTTTATTTTATAAAAATGTGGATAGACAAAGTGGCTCACTTCCCTCTTGTGAATAATAAACTTAGTATATTTTGGTAGCTGTTTCTTATGTTAATTAGGTGCATGCGCACACGCCATATACACAATTGACCAGACCATCATATTACCATGCAATTGTAATATAATTAACCAAAATAAATGGAACCGTTATTCAACTCTTTTATACATATTTAATTCTCCCAAAGGTAAGGAAACGTGTATTTGTCAATTATATCAAATGACTTGTTACCAGATAACCACACGATTTATATAGACCCACCATATATTTTAGCCTCCAATATAGGGTAGGTATAGTGATCATCCCAAAATAAAAGAATTTTGTCATATCTTTAAACTTCTGTTTAGTGATATCTTCTCATAGTTTATAAAGAAACTATTAAATAAAAATAAATAAATATATTAATATCTTGAAAATATAAATTATATTCCATACTTTATTTATTTATATATATTCAAAATTGAAAAGCAGGTGGACAGTAGAAGAGAATTTGGATTTTTTTTCTTTATTTCTTTCTCTCTATCAAATTTAATTCCGTGGAGTTGATCTGTGTCTACTTTTAGTAAGACGTTCTGAATAAGATATGAAAAAAATATGAAGGAGTTTGTTCCAAATGTCTCACAATTTTGAAGTTTCAAAGTGGGGATAAACTCGATCAAAAAGAAATGGTAGGCGCAGGAAAATGCAAGAATAAGTAGCACTAGCCAAACGTGAAACAAAAGAATGGGCCACACAAAGAGAATAATAATGCAAAGGAAGGTGACTCATGCGAGTGCCAACTGTGTCATTCTAATTAAAAAGTTGCTTATATTGCGTTTGAGATTTATATAACCTCCGAAATTGAATGGGAATAAAAATATAAAATAATTTTATATTGTTATTCAATAATAAATTTTTATTAGTATAATATTGAGAGAAATGATTATCATATTCATAATTTCTTTAATATTTATTGTAAAAAATATACTAACACTTTTTTAGTAAATTTTTTTTTTTAAGTTTAATGATTATATAATCACATTGTAAACTAGTTTTATATTATCATCCAATTATAAATAATTGTTTGACTTTTAAGATGGTAGAAGTTAACAAATTTATTATATATAATAGATTGTGATTAGATAATAGTATAAAACTCTCAATACTAATAATGCATGACTTAATTTCTTTTTTTATATCTTTAGTAATATTTATAAAATATAAAATATTACTAATAACATTATATAATATGACTCATATATAATCTTGCTAAAATATTAACAAAATTAATGCATAACATTTTTTTATATTTTTGTAATATTTTTTAAACATAGTTAAAAGTCATATACGTTTACCCTATTCAATTATTTATAATTGAATGAAAATATTGGCATGGTTTGTTTTATCAACCTTGCATTGTTATTTACTTAGACTTTTTTTCTAAGTTTTAGAAATATCGTTTCAAGATTGACCACATTTCAATATTTTGAAAGGTCATACCTGAATATCAAAGTTGGTTCAAGTTGCAATAATCAAATACTCAAGGTCTTAAAGTTTTTGTTTAAGACGTCGAAGAATCAATTCAAAATTAAAATCAAGACCAAATACAAATTTAAAGATGTAAAAAAAATGACTAAGAGTAAAAGAGAGTCAACTTCAGGAGAAGGATTTGACTACTTGAGTCAAAAGACAATTTGTCAGTGTCACATGGATGAATCGGCACATGTCAAGATCTTACATAGTCTGTTCTAATCAATTTATCATGCATTGATATTGGATCTCTTGATTGCTAGAAGATGAAAACTATAAATAGGATTTTTGTAAAAAAAAAATTATTGTTAAAACACTTACACAAAAACATTGTAACACTTATCATGTCTCACACACCAATCGCTACTAGTTCAAAGATTCAAATGTATTTAATCAATTTTAATTCAAAGTCCTTTATCTTTGTATTCTTTCAATTTTATCTTGATTTTCAACTATTCTTTTGTTTTTTCACTTTAATATACAGTTCTCTTCTACTTCCTTTCTTCTCGTTTCAATTTACATATAGTCTTTACGTTTGCTTTCAATTTAATTCCTTATAATTTGCTTTACTTTTCAAATTACATTTTAGGCTTAAATATTGTTTGGTTGCTTAAATTTGGGATGAGTTTTTTTTTTCCTTTAAATTTAAAAATAATATTTTTAGTCTATATAATTTAAAATTAATCTATTTTAATATCTCGATTCAACCCATTTTAATGACTTTGCTTACGTGACTAACAAACAAATTACAAGTGAGTACATGGTACTCACTCATGGGTAACAATTCTGATTTGTTCAAATAATTATATAGTTACAAAGTCATTCAAAAAATTGATATATGACTTTAGTGTAGTGGTGACTTATATTTAATTAACCATATAAGAGAAGCTACTAATATTATTTGAGTTGAGAAACTAAAACAAATTAATTCTGATAAGGACTAAAAATATATTTTTAAATTTCAAGAACAAAAAAAAATTACCTCAAACTTAAAAAATAAAAAATATATTTAAATATAATATTTTATAAAACAATAATTGTAGTTGTTCTATATAAATAAACAAGGCATCAAGAGAGATGTCCACCTCAATCATTGACTATAGTAGTTCCTCTACACTAGGTGTACGAGGAGGTAAATTTTTGAAAGATTAAAAGGAAGTACATTATACCGTGTTTTCTTATCTTTTGGGGATTATGGATGAGGTAAAGCCTTTTCATGCTCTCTTCATATCAACAAACTTGGAGAGCCAACAATATCTAAGCAACAATGTAAATGATAATTAATGATAAAAGCGACAGTAATAATAATAACATGATGGGTAATAGTAACAACGAATTAATGTCTACTCTTCTTTCTCAAGGACTTATTTACTCCATTCTCTATTAGCTCACTTGTCTACTCTCCTCCCTACCATGATTTCAATATTCCTCACATCCTCACTGTTGATGGTAAAAGATAGGAAATGATGCTAATTTTTAGGATAGTAACAAATTAAAAAAAATCAAAAGAATATAAGCATGTTTTCCAACGATTACCGACGACTTTTCGTCGAAAAACCCATAGTTTATTACCTATTATCTATAGATAATTAATGATAATATTTACTGACAACTTATGTTATCACTAATTATCAATGACTATTTTTTTCTGTCTTAAACAATGATTGACTCTTTTATTTCTAATCAATACATGTTCATCAATAATTTATCAAAAGAATGTGTTACTGACGGTATTACGTTGATAAGTTTTGCTCGCACCTAATAGCCATTTTCTTGTAGAGATAACACATCTCTTACATAATTTGAATGTCCTATTTCAAATTAATCATTATACTATATAATTAGGACAACCCACACTATTAAGATATATAACTTTGACTCCATTGCTTGTTGTTTGCGTGCATTTGCAGGTACTTAATTATCATTCCATTTCTACCTCTTTAATTGGGAGACCACAACTTAGGTAACTAACTTGGGTTTTGTTTTTGTGTATATGATGATGAACATTTCCAACAACATGGCATGGAGCATAATTATTATAATTGAACCACATTGACCAATTTGATCGGTGAATTAGCTAGGTAATGATCTTGCTTATTTATGAGATCATATATGCTGTTGAATCAATGTGGACTAGTCTTTTAGTTTCTACATAGGATAACTTTTTATTTTATATAATTAAAATTTATAATAAATAAATAGTTATTTATTTATTTATTTATTTATTCATATATATATATATATATATATATATATATTATGATTAAAACTTAGAATAAATAAATATTTTAAATATATAAATTATATTGTATACTTATAATAAACAGTTGATAAAGTAATACAAGGTTATTTTTAACTATAGATAATTTATTTTAAAATTTATTATAATTTAATTAAAATTTTAAGATAAAAATGATAGATTAAAAAAATTAAGAGGTTAAGAAAAATATCTAAATATGCTCGTTGTAACACCAATATTTTCTGTCTTATTTAATTAAAGTGATTGAATAATTAAAAATATTATTAAATTTATTTTGTTAAAAATGAATTAAGAAAATATTATGTTCTACGTTTCTCGAGAAAAGGGCAAACAGCCAAAATTACACATACAGAGACAAGTCTTTCCTAAGAGTAATTACCAAAGCTAAGAGAAGGTCAAGAGTTGATAAACCATAACCCTAAGTGTTTCCTATATGAGTAAAATTAAAGTGGTGTTGTTAACACGTTTTTTGATGTAACAATGCATTTTTCGATATAGAACATAAGACGGAAAAAGTTGTAGAGAAACCCCAAAAACTCAAATGTCGCTTGGAAAACCACTCAACCATAATCATCATGATTGTTGGCCCTACCCTTTCAACAAAGAGTCATAAGCCAAAGGATCATTGGTCCATGGAATCCTGCCTAACCTTTGGGCAATAGGTTGCATCCTCCTACACTATATACATGTCACCCTTTGTAGCCTTTAAAGTTTTAGAAAAACCCAGTAGAAACACCCTTGCTTCCTTTGAAATTCATTGCCTCCTTCCTTCCCAAGTGAAGCTTCCTTGTTACTCAAGAATCCTTAACCACTTTCCTAAAGTGTTCATTCCTTAAGCCAACAACAAGTAAAGGAAGTTCTTCATTGAATGATTTTCATTATTTTCATGTTGTTGTTGTTATTATTAAGCTATTAACATGTTTAAAATTTCATGTGTAGAATCTATTCTAGGAGATGGTCACTATTTTGGTTACTTTGAGATTTTTGGTGAAAATGATAGTTGTTGATGAATTTGTGGATGTATTTGATTCTACTATTATTTTGATATTTAGATGTTGTTTAAATGATGATATGGAGTTGTTGGTATAATTGCATGTTATTGTTCTAGGTTTCATTAGGTGAGCCTTTGGCTTGTTGGACAAATCTCTCTTTTTTGGGTTTTGTATGAAGGCTCGTTGAGTGAGAGGAGACTATCACTGAGCAACCTTGCATTATGGGTAGATTTTCTGGGAAAACACAAGTTTTTGCTAAGCGAGAATCTTTCTCATTGAGCGACCACTCAAGAACGGCCTACTAAGCGAGTACCTCACTCACATGACGAAACTATAAACTTAGTGAGAAAAGTCTGGGTTTGTTAAGTGTTCTTTAGGCGAGTACACTATTTGTTGAAAAAGGATCTTAAGAACCTAGAAATACATGAATTCATTGAGTGAATTTGGCGTTGGCTAAGTGTGAATGAATGGGGATCTCTATGGCCCCTTCATTAAATGAAGGAACATCTTTGTTGAGCAAGATATGTGTAGTGGTGAGTGTTCAGCCTTTGTGACTTCATTTGCTGAGTGAGTTATCTCCCTCGCTAACCAAATAAGTGAAGAATTTTAGAGGATGCTCTCTCTAACTCCTCTGGCTGAGCATGATGTGTTCTTGTTAAGCAAAGAATGTGAGGATTAAGAATTAAGTCATTATGACATAAATTGATAGGTGAATGATGCATTCACTAGGCAACATGTAGTGTGAGTTCTTTAGGGCTTTATTCACTGAGCAAGACTAGGCTCTCATTACGTGAATGATTGTGTATAAGAAGTACCTTTATTAGAGAGTAGGATTCGTTGGGTAAGCTAACTCTCTTGCTAGGCGAAATTCCCTGGCAATTAGGAAATGAATTAGTTGTGAAATGGAAATGTTGAATAATCATGAAATGAAACCTTATAAAATGTAAAAGATTGATTATGGGTAGGATGGATGTAAAAGAATTAAGTGAAACAATAACTAAGTTGAATTTCGTAAAATGTATAATGTTTTATCTTTAAGAGATAGAACTCTTGTTGATGATCCAAAGTGATGACTTTGCCCTTAAAAGGTGGTTGAAGAACCACAACTTGTTTTGTTTCTAATTTGTCTTGTGGTAGTCATGTGAGAATAATGGGTACGTATTGTTAGTACCTAGACATCCAAGGAAACTAAGAGTGATTAGAGGGTCACAGTTTTTATTGTTGATTGAGTCCCTAGTGGATGTTACTAATGAGTATGCACATAAGTCAAAAACCACCACGAATTACAGAATTCACAACCTGCTCGATTAAGAGAAGCAGGGTTGTGTAGACTTAGGGAAAAGATTTTCCCCATTAGTAGGTGTAGTCTTTACGAGGACTATTGGTCGTGGAAAGTCGCTACCCACATACATGCTATCTCTACCCAGATGCTTCTCAATTCGCAAAATCATGTCTTCTTTCCCCAATACCAAGATTGGAGGTATCTTAAGGAAGTATTAGAAATGATTGCTCGACAGACAAATCTCCATGGAATATATATATATATATACATGCATGTTGGTTAAAGTATAAACTATTGTTGATACTTGTCTGGTTATGAGTTGAGGCTCTAGGTTTATTTATGACGATTGTAAATTCTTATGTTGTATGCAAGTCATTCTTTTAAATATAAGGTCTTTTTTGCATTACCTTTCCCTTATGCTTGTTGGTGTATATGTGCAACTACGATGATTGCGACTAGTGTGTTCGTAGAACCAGATGCTAAGACTGCCTTGAGGATAGAGGTTTCTAAGCATCCCAACGATATGGATCTTCTTGGGAGGGTTTTGCATCAACTTTTAAGACATTTTGATAGACTTGTAAGGAGTGTGGTGGATCAACTATGATTGACAACGAGTCTAGTATCATAGAAAGGTCAGCAAGGAGTATGTCCTCGCTACCACAATTTTGTTATCATCACCTTCCATACATATATAGAGATGTTCCTCCCAATCCCTGCAATGTGGAGCTAACCAACAGGCATGACCAAAGTAGAGATGGCCGACAACCAATGCCATAAACTTAATGCCTAAGGTCCTCACTCCCGCTGATAATTCATATTTTAGACACCTTACAAACTTAGCATAGACATCTTAAGATTGGTAGAATAGACTCTAATTTGTAGTTAAGAATCAATTATTGGCTAAGATTCAGATTTCCAAGGTTAAAATAGAGAAAATACAAGTCTATGCTAAATTGCTTATTTTAGCTAACAAAAAGAAAAGTCTGATTTTGCAGGTCAAATTGGAGTCCAGACAAAGTCAACTCGACTAGACGAAGTCGTCCCGGCCAAAAGAATTCTCTCCAGGCCGACTTCGTCCCGGCCGGATGAAGCCGACTCCAGATCGAAGTCATCCCAACTGAGGCCAAAATCATCCCTGTCGAATGAAGCCAACTTTGCAATGTCAACTCTAACATCAGCAATCGAATGCTGACTCTTGTAGAGCCGACTTCGCAAGGCCAACTCCTGTCGCATGTCAACTCCTATCCGAATGTCGACTTCAAAGCAGAGGCTGACTTCAAAGCGGAGGCCGACTTTAAAGCAAAGGTCGACTCCTATCCGGATGTCGACTCCTATCCGGATGTCGACTTCAAAGCAGATGTCGACTTCAAAATGGATGCCGACTTCAAACCAGATGTTGACTCTAGATGCCACTTCCATCCGTTCGGATCCATCCCAACATCAAGGACCAATTCCACTCCGACAATTTCAAGCACATAGACAATTGTGAATTAGCACGTGGTCATTTAGGAAATTAGTTAGTGGTCAAAAAATTAGTTATTTCAGTTATGTCAAACAATTATTTTTGTTAATTCTGCTAGAGACTTAGGTTTGCTAACATGTATAAATAAGGAAGATGCAGTTCAATCATGGGTTGGCGAAGCTTATCAATAACATGCAAAACACACATGCATACTTCATTGCTCACCTCCATTCTTACTTCACTCCTCTTTGTTCCACAGTGCTTCGGTATAGCATTTAGTCGGTTGATTGGACACAAGACCAATGTTTGGGTAGTGGCCGGTTGTTAAGAGGAGACTATCAAGACTCGTTGGCACATTACTTGGTGATTCAACCCCTTAATACCTGGTCATCTTTGATGAAACACTGTAGCTACCATTGGTGATCGTCATGGGAAGCTAAGACCATCATTTCCCTGCATCCACTTCATGTATTGTTATACTGGTTAATCAAGTGAATGAGCTTGTTTCCTTTTACTGTCTTGTTTGTAGTTCATATTAAACTCTTTGTTTCTATTTATGTCACAATCGTGCCTGGTAGGAATAGATCACGCTAGATTTGGGAGCCAGTCGGAACTAATCTAAGCAACTTTGCAGGTAATCGAAAGATAACCAATACCAACCGCGGGCGTAATCTCTGCTAACTCGAGGTCGTGGTTATGTAAGCCCTCAGTTGATAATAGACAGATGTTAGGCAGTTGTTTTAAGATTTAGGTTGGTGAGGAAATGCTTGCATAATAAGAACCAGAATCAGAACTATCTCATTGATAAATTTGAATAACGATATGATAAGTATATGTTTCATTAGATGTAGTCGTCTTTACTTTCTTAGTTAAACTTTTCCTTTCCGCAACTCTACTTTACAACACAAAAACCTCTATTTTACTTAGCTTTACCGCGTCGCAATCTACATTCCCTTATCTGCATCTTTTCAGCCTTTTACACTAGAAAACATTAGAATCAAGTGTCCTTGAGAGATTCGACCTAGGTTGTCCCTATACTACCCATAACATAGGAAATCTAATTACTTTTATAAGTAAAATAATAACAAAATCTTACACTATCAAAGTAGAATTGGCTGACAACCAATGCCATAACCCTAATGCCCGAGGTCCTCACCCCATCACTTCAGGACAAGACATCTAAGCACCAAGGACAAGACATCTAAGAGTAAAATCAAGACCAACAATTAAATCAAGTATTAGCCACCACTCTCCCAAATCAAAATATTAATCACAATTTTCCTACTATAGTATTTATTACATACTTAGCTGCAAATATAAATATAGTTCAACCAATTCAATCAATAACTCACTAAATTGATATTACGAACAGTTTGATAATTTTGTAGATTTTTTCTTTTTTTCATTATTGCATATTTCATTTTTCCACCAGTTAAAATTGATCAATTTTTTACATTAATTATATTTTCGTTGTAGAATTAAGAGATGTACCTTAATCATCGTCTACATTTTTTGTAAGTTCATCCTCCTCATGGTAGGTGAACCATCTAAGTTGGTATTAGTTGCTTCTGTTTTTGTGTACAATTTGATTTTACATATCTCCACTTATATGGTGAATTTATCTATACAAAAATTTCTCCATGTATAAAGCATAGTGATAGATCTCATAAATCTACCTGTCTGACAACCACTCTGTCATCTTTTGCCACGATCCTTCGAAATGCTCTTTTTCAAGCCCTCCATCTTTTTTCCTAAACCAGATAAATGAAATTTGATTTTCAAAATTGAAATTTTGGAAAGTAATGTACTGCATTGTGAGTGACTTATTGTGAGTAACGTATTTGAAGTGAGAATGTTGTTGGAAGCAATTTCAGATGTTGGTGAGTCTTCTTATTGTGGATTACAGAGTCTCCATTGGAATAGATTTTGAGTCGCAAGGAAAGTAAAATACAACTTTGCAGGGAGAAAGATATTATTAAAGTACTAGATGCAAAGGAAAATAGAAGAATATGAACTCTTAAGACTAGACTGCTGGATGCTCATTTAAAAAGAATTTCTACATCAGTTATAAAAACAAAAGACTAATTATATTAGTTATTTTTATAATCGATATAAAATATTGTTTTTATATTAATTATGAAAATAACTTATATAAAAAACCTATATATATTTTTATATCAATTGTTTAAAAATTATGTAAACAAGTTTGTGATATATAAATAATATCATTGTATTTTTGCTTACATTAATTCTTAAACAATTAGTAGAAAATGTCTATTATAAAAGGTTATATTTGCACTTTATTTTCTGACATTTTATAGCATCTGTGTATAGCGGCAATTTGAATTTCTCTTATTTCATGTATAGTATAGAAGTTAACTTTTAATGTTTTTCAAGTCGTGTGGCTAACATGCTTTTCACAAACCTGACCTGGCCGTTTTCAATGTGTAATCCGATTCGAGTAAAATTTGACGAGTACACATAATTCTTTAAAATTATTATATTATTGAATTTACTGGTGATTAATTTTTATCGAAGAATTTGGTTGATATTTTTAATGGAGTTTCCTCTTTAATTATATTTTTTATCTACAAATTTCAAATATGATATATTACTTAAAAAAAATAGTTTAATTTGACTCATATTAAAGTAACATTGATATTCTTTCAATTTTAAAATCACAGTAATGATATTGGTGTAACTAAAATTTGAACCAAAATCCGATTAAATGGAAGTAAAAGATACCAAAACTAAAAAGTAAATTTAATTTTTTTCATTTTGGGTTTTATTTTCTTTGCACTCGCTGTTTCTTTTAATGGCAACGAGTTAACCTAACTACTCAGCTTCGTATTTTCAACTTGATTGTAATTTAGAATATACAGATGGTGAATTGGATAAGTGATTGGTGCTCGTTGCGACAATAAACTTACCTACTTCTTTCATGATGGATACATGAATGCATGGTTGAGAATCCACGCTAGAACCACGTTCACAACAACACTAAATGAAACAAACTCCAAAATGCGGTTAAGTGGCACACACCTGATAAATAGCTAAATTTTTAAGTATATTATCAGAAATTTGATTCTTATAATATAATATAATGTGTATAAAGAAATATCATTAGTGAAACATAACAAAATTCATGTATTTAAGGAGGGGGAAGGAATCTCTTCTACCCACATTCCTATATGAGTATAGGAGTACCATGTGAGAGTTTCAAGGTGTAAAGTATTTTTTTCCTTATATAACTTCATTCATTAGCTAATATTTTTAGGATTAAGTTAGTCTCGTATTTAAAATGTTAATATGATATAGAATGTATCATAATATTATTATTTGATTTATTGAATTAATATTTGATATGCTCAATTCTCAACATAAATTAGATAGATTAAAAATCTCACATTTAAATAATGATATAACCAAATAATATATATATATATATAAGTGAAGAGAAATCTTTATTACATGAATTAGATATTGTTGAGTTAACTCAAGATTCTAATGAATATCATTGTTGTTTGAGTGTTGTAGTATGAGAGAAGTGTAATTTGCGACTGCTCGCATAGGTCAACAAGCAAAGATGTTTCTTGTTTAAGTAAGTTAGCATATTATGGAGGGTGATGCTAAGCCTGTTAATTTACATCCATTTGCTTATAGCTTTATATGCCAAACTAGTTAAGATCCGAACCACCAAATGCGATTACGCATCGAAAAAGCTTCCCCTATAGCCTACCTAGTTGCCTATCTAGTGCGATTCTGAAATTCACTTATTCAAAAATGTAGTAAAGTTTAAACTTCTCTTCATTTAACCCTGCAAAAAAATTATGAAATATATATATACTTTAATATGTTTTGTGATAATCAATTAGTTAACTATATTCACTTTAATTTTTTTTTATTTAATTAATTGTTTGATTAATTTAATGTTTTACTTTAATTATTTATAAAATTATTAACAAATTAAGTGGGTTCAATATCTATATATATATATAATGTAGAGAATCATGCAGAAACGGCCCAACTGAGCTATAAAGTAATTTTTTAGGGAAAAAAATATTTTAAATGAGTTATATGTTGAATTTTTTTATATATGTAATATTTTTGTTCTATAAAAATTAATAATAAATAGCATTTTTTATTGATAAACTTAAAACTTAAGTTTTACTTGTTTTACCATTAAAATTTAAGTTGAAGTTGTTTTACTTTAAGCCGATTCTGATTTTAATGAATGCATTATACAGTGCAGCTGGACAAATTGGCTATCGTAAATTTGTTTTATTCGGCTCAAGTTGGCCTGCCATGGTAGTTGATGCCAGAAATATTCAACAACTTTTATTAGAAAG
This sequence comes from Mucuna pruriens, assembly GCA_025330945.1. Taxonomy (NCBI): domain Eukaryota; kingdom Viridiplantae; phylum Streptophyta; class Magnoliopsida; order Fabales; family Fabaceae; genus Mucuna; species Mucuna pruriens. Next base: position 1,483,330 of record JAENHJ010000067.1, read on the forward strand.
AAACCCAAAGAAAAATATGATGAATACGTACAGGGAAGGTATTGCATGGGACCCCAGGACCAGGCCAATTATAGACATGCATAATCGAAGCCAATTGAAAACTGTGTTCGAGGTTACCAGCTAGTCTTTTAATTAAGCTTCTTAGATTTCTAAAGTAACCGTACGTTTTAGTTATATATAAAAGTTAACTCACTCAATTGTAAATGCTTTAATTGTATATAAAGCTAAGTTAATAATTAATTTGTTTGCTGTATCATACTAATATAAAGGAGCAATAACATTAAAATAGTTCGGCCAAGTATGGCATGTCTAATTAGGAGATAGGATTTAGTATCTTTCAATTTCGGTCCCCAAGACTTTGAATCTGTTTCTCTCCTATCTCATGTCTCAGCTACGGTTCATGCTCCCTATTAGTTGGCTTTTGTGCTGTTATGGCTTCTTAAAAGGTTTTTTTTTCTTACAAGTAAAGGAAAGAAATATAATCAAGCCAACAAAATTAAAATTTAAGACTATATATTATTCAAAATTTCTCGTCACTAAACCAATTTTAATAATTCTCTTTGTCCTTTATTTGATAAAATAATAATAATAATTCGATGGTGGAGGTCATCATTCCGCCAGTTAAGGCTTTTGGTGGCTGGCGGCCGAATTATATAAATTGGAGGGAAAAAACACTTAAAAAACCTTGTTAAGTCTTCCAACAAAATCAGCTTCCTACTAATCCTTTTGTTTATTATATAAATAAAGTATATTAAATATTTTTTTAAGTCTCTAAAACATTAAATTTATTACTTTTTCATTTAATGTTTGCTTTATAAAGTATTAACAATATTTGTAAGAGAATTTATATAGCATTACTCAATACTTAATGCCCTCTTCCCCCTCCTCCGACACACAACATTTATAAGGAAAATGTTAATAATATTGTAGCAGATATTCATATTTGAATTTAATTAGAAAGTAATGATAGTGTAGAAGTTTATATAATGTTATCTAATCATGGAGTATCATAGACTTGTAAAGTTTTATAATAATCATTTTAAAAAATATGTCTAGGGCAATTAATTGATTAACAACCTAAAAGTATTTTACACTCACATTATATCAAAATTAAACTCTTAATCTTTTTCAAAAACACATAATTTATTATTAAGTGTATTTCATGTAAATCTTATTATAAAAAATAGTAGGTTTAGTTTTTTTTTTTTTTTTACTGAACCCACATAAAATTAATGTTACAGTAAAAAAAAGTATGAAAAATCACGTATAAAAAATGAGTTCTTGACATCGTTGCTTATAAGTTAATTTAATTAATCCTTTAATCCTTGAGCTGTTTGGAAAGTTTTAAATGTTTTTTTTATATTTAAAGTTTTTATAATTAAATTTCTGAATCTATAAATTATTTTTATTTGAGTTTCTGATTAGAGTGTTGGTAAAATTAAGGAATTTATTTAAATAATTTATGGACTCTGTAACTATTTGAAAAAAATAATAATATATCTCTGTACTCCGATGGAATCCCCTGAACTATTTGAAAAATTTAAAATATATCTTTACACTTTGATGGAATCCTATAAAAACTCTAGGCAAGGACAGAAGGGTTCAGTTAAACCTGATTTATAAGTTTAGGAATCAATCCAATTATAAATTTGTAAAGTTGAGAGGTCTATTAAAAGATTCTCAAATGATTCGAAGACTAACAAATTAATTTAACCTTATTTATATTAATATAGATAAAGTGCAATGAAAATCATTTGGCAGAAAATAGTGTAGATGAAAGGCGACCAACCATAGTTGAAAGTGAAGTTGAATTATTGTCGAAACAAATAAAATAACATTTTATATGGTTGAAGGGTGTGTTTAGTGAGGCATAGGATGATAGGAGCCACACCCAGCCCTTGGGAGCAACAAGGAGGTAATTAATTAATAAGTTAAATTTGAGCAGCAAGGTTCACTCCGGTTGCAACAGAAACTATGATTAGTTGTAAGGCTTAAAGCCACATGGTGGGTGACACGTCATAAAGATTGAGTGTGGGACCCACAGGAATTTTGTGCATGCACCAGCAATGGTAGAAGCCAACCCGAGTTACCCATACAGAGGGGAATAGACTTGAACCAAATTGGGATAGAGAAAGCAATAGGGTAATAAGAGAGGTGTTTGGATTTGGGTTAAAGTAATAAATAGTGTTTGGGTGGAACAACTGGAAAGTACTCTAAAGCTACATTATCATATTCCTATTTACCAACTTGATCGACTTCCCTTACTTCTCTTTTGCGCACTATAAATACCCTCCCACTCTTGCCATAACCACTCGTCCAATTCAAACACAGCCTCAACTCATTCACTTTCAATCGTATCTCATCACCACTCCAATTATAATATTCAAGAGACATGGCCATTCACCGTGATACTTGGGCTTTCGTTTTCGGCCTTCTAGGTGCCTATAATATTCCCAGTTTATTATATCATATGCTTTATTTTTTTATCTTTTTTTTCATTAGCCTAGTACTATCTCTATCACGTACGTACTATCATATTTTTCATCATTTTTAGCATTGCACTATCGTCCTTTCTCGTCACTTGAGCATGTGTTCGTACGTAACATCGATCGGGAATACGTAAAATTAACGTTAGTTTTTTACTATTTGGAAGTGTATATTATTTTTCATTATTAATTTACTATATGGGTTGGGTAGTTTCGAATAGGACGTGATGAAAACTGGAACCATATGTGGCATGCAGGTTGCATGGCATTTTAATTTTCCCGTTTTCGAACAATGATAAATTATAATACTTGAAAGCAACACTTATATATTAGGGTAGCAACAATTAATATATTTGATTTAACTAATCCACGTGCTAGTTTCTCCAATATAGTTAGAACATGCAGAATTAATTAAGGTGTGAATTCAAATTTTGCATTACTAAGTAACCGAATTAACCTGTAGGTAGAAATAATAATAATTGATTACTAGCTATTTTGTTCACCAGTGCTGATGGATGTTTCTTGTATTTTGTTCTGTTATTATATAGGCAACGTAATCTCCTTTATGGTGTTTCTTGCTCCAATGTAAGTGATATTTTCTACTTTAGCATACTCGTTGAAATTAATGAATTAGCCGCGTATAATTATCTGCTGAAGTATTTAATTTTTTCTAACTATGTATAAATATTATTTGAGTGCAGACCAACTTTTTACCAAATCTACAAGAAGAAATCTGCCGAAGGGTTTCAATCACTACCTTATGTTGTTGCACTGTTCAGCTCAATGCTGTGGATTTATTACGCACTCGTCAAAAGTGATGCTAGCCTCCTTCTCATTACCATTAACTCCTTTGGATGTGTGATAGAGACAATTTACCTTGCCATCTTCTTATTTTACGCCCCAAAAAAAACTAGGGTATGTATTCCATCTAATAACTCTTATTTCTAGGCATTAATTTTTTCTTTTCCTTTCTTATGTATTTCAAAAAAAAATTAATTAGTTTTGTTTTTCCTTAATGTCATAGTTTTCGACCATCAAGCTTCTTCTCTTGTTGAATGTGTTTGGGTTCGGAGCAATGCTTCTTTCAACCCTCTACCTTACCTCAGGACCCAAACGTCTTTCTGTGATAGGATGGATTTCCCTGTTTTTCAACGTAAGCGTATTTGCTGCTCCCCTATGCATAATGGTAAGAATTTAGGAGCCGATTATTCAAATCATAAAAGAAAATGATTATGTATATACTTTTCTTTCTCAATGCAAATTTTACTATTTCTTTTTGTATTTTTTTTCATATATATGCTCTCAAAGATAAATTAAATTCTCATAATTGATCCATGCAGAAACGTGTCATTCAGACAAAGAGCGTAGAATTCTTGCCTTTCAGTTTGTCCTTCTTTTTAACAATAAATGCCATCATGTGGTTCTTCTATGGTCTTTTCCTCAGGGACTACTACATCGCTGTAAGTTCAATTCAATACCGCTACGTGCGGTTAGAGCATATTCATATTATATTCACCAATAAGTTTTTGTCTTATTCTTACCAAGGCTTTTCCTTTATCACTTTTATCATTTCTTTTCATATCAAGTTCCCGTAACTTTTCGTTATGCTTTTATAAGTGAGGCCAATTTAACTATAACAATTAATTAAATGTGTGCGCACTCCATTAACGTTGAGTTCACATGAAAAGAAAAGAAAAAAGTCAAACGGAAACATGGTCCCGTATTCTATTATTATTTTTATGTATTATGTTTATATGCTAAGCAATTTTGATTTGATTAATTCCTTTCATTTTACCAACCAAAAAAAAACTAATTTGATTAAGGGAAAAAAATTGACTTAATATTTGCATTTGGATGATGCAGCTCCCAAATACGCTTGGGTTTTTATTCGGCATACTTCAGATGGTTCTGTATTTGATTTATAGAAACGCCAAGCCGCAGGAGCCAATGAAGTTGCAGGAACTAAATGGTCATATTGGGAAGCTCAGCACAATGGTACCCTCTGAGCCGAATCATGTAGCAAAAGGTGGTGCTGTGATTGAGACAGCTAGCATTGTGTGATTAATTGAGCAATGACCAAGTCCAAAGAGAAAGAAAAAAATGAGGTCCCGAAATATTTAACCTAAAAGAAAGTTATTTTACTTTGCCAAGTGGGTCCTCATCTCAACGCAACACGTGTAGTTTGGTGTTTAGGGTTCATCTTTTCATTAATGTATTTGCCTGAATGAGTAGCTCTAGTATGTTATGTGGTCAGTTATGTTAGCATGAGCGTCTCTATGGCCTCTTTCATCACTCAGATTGTAGTAAAATATGTAGCTTAGTATCATCGCTTCTTTCAGTGTGTCCCTCGGTCAACCTCGTCATGTAATGGGATTTAATTATATGTCTTACTAATGAGCACGCTTTTATTTATTTTCATATGCTACAATCATTGTTATCAGAATGTTAAATTTTATATATGCATGCGTTATTGGTAAATCATCATGATTAAATTATGCATCAAAGTGAGGTAGATAATGGAGGGTCTTGTCTTCTTTTATGATGTCATAGAGAAGGGGACAGATATAAAGAGCACCCTCAAAAGTTAAAAAAAAAATGTATATCTTGATGACGGAAGCTAACAATCATTGGTAAAAAGACCCGACACACTACGACTGTAAGATGCCAATCGGGATTGGTTACATTCTGTTCATCAAAAGGAAATTAAAGGTGTTAAAAATCAATTCCAATTATTTGAAATTACTAAACCTGAGGATTATTATTATTTACTTTCGATGTTTGTTCTAAATTTCAACTCTGAGATATATGAGAGGACAAAGGACACACATTTAATTATTTGTTATAGTAAAAAAAAGTCAAATATATTAGAGGACAGAGGGCAGGGAAACACCCGTACAAACCTACTTGTTTAGTTGTCTTTAACTTTTTTTTTTTTTCTCTTTCTCATTTCATTCGTTTTAATTACTTTTTTCGAATCCTTTTTTGTTTCAATATTTTCACAGTATTATTATCAGATAAATCTTATAAAGAAGGGAGGGTGCATCATTTGAATTAAAGGCCATGACATACTGCAGACCTTAATGTGGGTTGGTTGGATACTTGCATACTGCCCGCTGAGATAAATTGACAGTATGGAAAATGAAACCTAAAACTGTTTTGATATTTAGATGAAACAATCCATGATAAAGTATAGCTTTGGCCTCAACACCTAGATGGATGCTAAAGCGACATAATATACTTTTTGTAAATGATTTTATTTTTTCAAATATTTTTCAACTTGCATTGGTTCCAGCACGGAGCTTGCAAATGTGATGTTTGGCTTGATGGCATAGGGAAGGAAATGAAGGGATGCGTTGTCAAAAATCGCCTTTAGCGATGTTAATGGCGAACATGATAGTGGAGAAAAAAAGATGAGAGAGCAATGAAGAGAGAAAACAAGAGTGAGGAAAAAGAAGGAAAGCAACAAAGTCGTTGCGATGGTAGCAAACAAATACTACATGTGATAACAATGTTTCTTTTTTTGTTTTACCTTCTCTTAGCATCATCTTGATCTAGGCTACTAGGGTCAGCCGCAAATACATTAGTGTCATCTTGGTTAGCAATGACCTCTAAACCATCATTTAGTTGACTCATAATTATTAGTGTTGATTTATCATGATTAATTAATTTACATTTAATAGTTGTTTCCTTGAGATTATAAATTTTTAAAATTAATTTTATGGCAAGTTAAAACTAATCTTAAGAGAAAAAATAAATAAAATTTTCAATTCAATAGATATTAAATAAGAGAACTATTGATTTTTAAAACATATATACTTTGATAGTTAATTATCAACTCACTTGAGACATTAGATTAATAAGTTAGTATTAATTGAATTGCTGATATATATAACCTAGAAATATCATACTTGAAAAAATTTTCAAAAAAAAAGCAAGTGAAAACACACTATTTTTATTAAAATATAAAAATAGTTGGATAATTGATCACTTAAACCAATTTGTTTGGCTAACTCATTAGGTCACTTGAAAAATCAATTAAATCAGTTCAGTTTTATAATATTTCTTATCCAACGACCAACATGGATCAGTTATGTCATGAAGTTCTGGTTGGATTGGATTTATCAACCAATTTGAACTAATTTTTATAACTTAGATCAACTATATCATGGAGTCCTGGTTGGATTGGATTGATCGGCCAATTTGAATTAATTTTTATAACACTATTTTAAAGTGGTTTTACTTTAGTATTTAAATAAAATTAATTATTTAAATTCATTTTTAAAATATCACTCTCAAAATATTAGACGTAGTAGTTAATTAGATGTGCCGTTAGTTGAGTTTGTTCATTTAGTAGTTTCTGATTTATCAGTTTATTATTATTAGTGGATTAGTTGTTGGCTAAACCTCGATAATATACTTCTGTATCATTTTATGTGCATATCTTTGAATAATTAATGACACTTTTTTTTTGGTGTTTTACACCCTTTCTCAATAATGATGGGAGTCTTTAGGTAGAAGGATTGTTGGAAAAAATTTAAGTTTTATAATAGCTAAAGATAAAGTTTGAAAATAATATAAAAGTGGGTATAATTTTCACTTTACAAGTCAATTTTGCAATTAGGATTAAGTTATTACTAAACTCATTTTATAATATAATATCGAAATCTATCTTAAATCTATTAATAAGTTACTCATCATATTACTCATACATTAAAAAATTTAATAGTGGTATGAGTGTGAGGAGTACATTGAAAAAAGTTCAAGTCCCACGTTGACTAAACATATAAAACCTAAAAAGAGAATATAATAAAAGGTAATATTCATCCTACAAAATAATTTATATTTAAACCTATATTTTTAAGTTACTCTGGTACTCCATCTCAATTTACTATTACAAATTAACATGAAATAATTTTCTTTAACATTTTTAATATCAATTCTTTTAGAATCTATGTTAGGTGTTATGAATAATGAACTGAGAATTTTGGCAGCTGTTTCTTAGGTTAAATAGGTGCATGCGCACCCCATATACGCAACACAATTGACCAAAACATCGTATTATTTACATACCATGCAATTGTAACCAAACCAAATATAACCATTATTGAACTCTTTATATATATAATTAATTCTCCCAGCGGAAAGGAAACATGATATTTTGTCAATAATATCAAATGACTTGAAACCAGACGATTTATATACACCCACCATATAATGTTTCATGCGTAGTCTCCGATGCAGGTAGATAGAGTGATTTATCAAAAATAAAAGTAGGTATAGTGATTATCCAAAAATAAAAGAATTCTGCTAATCATATCTTTAAACCTCTTTTTAGTAACTTATCTCATACTTTAAAAAGAAGTTATTAAATAATAAACAAATATATTTAATATCTTGAAAACATAAAATGCATTTCATACTTTCATATATATATATATATATATTCAAAATTGGAAAGTAGGTGGACAGTACGTAGAAGACAATTTGGATTTTTTTCCTTCTTTAATTCTTTCTCCATCAAAATTATTAATTCCGTGGGAAAAGGGTCGATAATTTGTGTTTGTGCGGTGGATCTATGTCTGCTTTTAGTGAGATGTCGTGTTCCGAACAAGATATGAAAAAAAAATATGAAGGAGTTTGTTCCAAATGTCTCACAATATTGAAGTTTCGAAGTGGGGATAGAGTCATAAAAAAGAAACGGTAGGCGGAGGAAAATGCAAGAATAAGAAGCACTAGCCGAACGCGAAACAAAAGAATGGGGCCACACAAAGAGAATAAGTAATAATGCAAAGAAAAGTGTCTCAAGATAAGCATTCGAGGGCATTACGCAAATGAATATTAAGCCAAGGTCGATCATTCTAAAAAGTTTCCTATGATTGTGTTGACATGTAGATAACTTTGCAATGCCATGCACCAAACATAACATATGCATGGTTGTTAATTAGGTGTGGTTCCCGTGCTCAATCCTACAACCAGAGATAAGGGTGATGTAACAAACCACTTGTTTCGACATCAAACCCATCTTCTTCTAATGTTTTATCAATCTCTTTCTATTCACATACGTCAACGAAATGAAATTTGAAATATGGGTGTTGAATACATGGGCACGGGGCTGCCACTTCGGCATAAGATATGTACATGATTACATTTTTTTGCTTTTTAATGTTTTCTAGTGGCTCACCTTGACTCGGTACCAATGATTGTCTCATAATAGTGTCCTAGATAGATATATGATTTTGGTGATCGATTTGATTTTTCAATGACTAACGTTATACCAAGTGTGATGCATAAACTTTGGGGTGGACCTTGCTTACATCATGCTTTAATTCAATCATATCTTACTATTCCTCCTAATTTTTTGTCTTGTGCCGTACACAGTTAGGGTGACAGGAGATTTGTGGGTTCTGTTCAACTCTTTTTGCGACACGTTAACGATCAGAGATTTATGTTCCCATAATAATTTGTTGGTGAACCAATTGAATGGGAAGGCATGTGCTACGACCTCCGTAGTCTCAAGTCAAGTACTCATATCTATTATTTAACCAATGTGTAAAGTAAAAAAATTAAAAAATAAATAAAAAGAGATAAAGATATCTCTTTATAAATGTAATCTACTTTAAATTGAAAGTGAGCGCATCATTATTAGAGGAACTCAACCCTTAAAAAATCTAATGAAACCTTGTTAATTTCTGATTTTCATATATCCTCGAGATGCACGTGTCCCATCGTATCAAGCAAGATATTGTAGATTAAAACACAACGCACTAATGTTGGGATCTTTAAGGATTTTTGCATGATTAGGTTTTATTTAGTTGAGTACAAATATCAATACCCAAAATAAAAATAGCGTTAAACGACAATTTTAGTCTCAGGCGTATCGCTAATGAATATGTTTCTACTTTATACTTTTTGCGCAGACTCTAGAATTATTCGTTTTTGCTATCACATCCCTCACCAAAATTTGTTGCAAACAGCATACTAAGAATAAGACAGTTGTCAAATTTGTCGAGCGGTGACTCAATTTGAATGCGGAGACTTTGGACTTCTACTCTTCTTTCTAGTTTTGTTTACTACGGCAAGATAGAATTTGCACTTTTTAAGTAGCATATCTGTACCCCTTGTCACTTCAATCAAATTCAAGTTTTAACAAACTTAAGTTTAGATGAGTAATTAACAAAATATAATAAATTTATTAAATAAAAATAATAAATACCTACTTTAACTGTGATTATCGAAGAATTGAAATTAGTTGTTACTTGTTAGGGTGAAAGAAAATCAAAATTACATGTGACATCATAAAATTAAAATCTATTATACGGTTTCAAATTAAATATATGTCGTTTAAAGCAATGTATAATATTGAGATGAGATTCAATTTTCAAGAAAATGCGAATGCATCTTACTAAATTGCTCTTCATTATTATTACTCTATTAATATTTTCTCCCATTCTATTTATTAAAAATATTAAAAGACAAAGATAAATTTGGAAAACCATAAGCAATAATATTTTCTTAATGATTTGTAATTAGACCACACTATAAAATTATTTCACATTATCCATATGTGATGGTGAAACTCAAACAAATCAATACCTAAACAAATTTTCTAAAACAATTAATATTTTGAAATGAAGAAAATGCCCAAGGTTAAAATATCAAATCATACTAAGCACTCATATAATAGTAAACTGATTGTTTCTTGTTTAATTCCGTCATATTATCTGGTTGAACCAAACCAATCAAAATAAGAGTTAAAAAAGTAGGAACGTGCAAAAACCGATTTTTAAAAAATAAAATAGTTTGATTAACCAAATCACTTTTTTAAACGGTTCAGTTAACTGAAATATTTTAAAAAATAATTTGGTTCGATTTTTAAAAAAAAAAGTAGTTTGAAATTTTTTGATTAGTTTGATTATTCATTTTTTTAATTTCTTTTTTTTTTTTTGCAATTGGACCAGACCACTTTTTTTACAAATACTGTTTTTTAAAAACAATTCAATTAATCGAATCACTTTTTTAGAAGTGTTTTAGTTCAATTTTTTTAAAACAATTCAGTTTTTTTTTTTAATTTATTCGGTTCGTTTCTGGAACAATTTGATTTGATTTAAATTTTTTACACACTTCTACTTAAAAGTTTCACCAATTTAATTTTCAGACAGATTTTAGAAATATTAATACTTACTACAGTATAAAACACAGCTTATACGAGTAAAATTAATGTCAGACATTTATACATGAATTTTCCTTCAAATTCATAATCCTATAATTCAACTTTCACCAATTAATGAATCCTATTTTTCATGGTTTAGATAAAAAAAATTAATTACTCAGTCGTCCTGAAGTATTTGCAAATTTTAAGTAGGTCTCTAAACTAAAAACAATTTAACTGAATCATTGATCATGTAAAAGAAATTAATTAAATCTCCAGAACTTTTAAAACTGCCATAAATAAATTGTCATTTTCTGACTGTTTGAAGCTACTTTAGTTTAGAGATTCAAATAAAAATTATTTTAATTTAAAGACCTGCTTGAAATTGCTTAAAATTTAAGAACGAACTGAATAATTTTTAAAAAAAATACTGGAATGCAACTGTCACCAATCAATCAATCACAACATATTTTACCAAAAATTAGAATAATCCCAAAATCTCCCCTCTTTGAAACCCAAGTCACGTCCTATAAATTCCTTCAAATTTCATCTATTTTCCGACTCCGAATCTTTCATATCCCATTTTTTTCTAAACTCACAATTATTTGAGGGGGCTAAAAACCAAGGCGTTGAGGGTTTTATAATAAAAAGAAACTGATAATACGACTTAATTTTTTTATACATTAAAAAATATATATAAAAGACCATAGTTACACATTGATCAAAATAGAGGGAGTAAAATATGCAATTAAACTTCAACTAGACAATGTATCCCCACTAAAATGCGACAAGTCATAAAGCTGCTTGTAGAAATGTTATACCTATTGCTGCATCCATTTATTTGAAAGATAGTAGGACTAGTAAACAAAAAAAGGTAACGACCATTTTCCGAAATGCAAATGAATAATAAAAGGTAACAACCACCAGAACACTCAATTCCAGAGTCCAGACAGCTGTTAAAACATGTCTTAATAAACTTAGCTTCCACGTTCCACTCACAATGTCGGTAAATGCAAAGCATTCAAGTATAATACGTAACACGTGTTTTGTCCAAAAAGGTAAAGTACATACGCATTAACAAAACATTTAATCATCTCCAAATAGAATACATCTGTTGTTTTTCTACGTCCTTCCCCCCACCACGTGAACGAATCAATAATAATTGATCAAACCACTTGATAATAATAGCAAGATTAAATAACTTTTCACCAACCAGCCTCCGATGTTAAACTCCCATGACTTATGAATGTCTTGTGAAACCAGTAACGTATTGGATTTGAAGGTCAGAGAATGTGCCGTTGTATATTTGTTTGCAATGTCCCATGAAAAATATCTTAGTTATCTAGCTAAGTTTCGCCCAATCAGGATATGGACACTCGTACGTCCATCCAGGTCCAGAGTAACGAATACAATGTAGCCATAGACCTTCTTCATCGACATCATAGCTGCAATTATAAAATCTCGAGAGAAGTAAAATGTAGTGATCAAGCTATACAAGATTCATAATCACAAGGATAGTGCTAGGCAGAAAAAAATCCTCAGAACTATTAAGTTTCCAGTCACCCGATGCTTGCTATTAAACAAAAAAAAAACTCACAATATGTTTCCATATATTACAAAAACAAAACAAAATCAAAACATATGTATAAACATAGAACGTGTGCTTTAACTAATGTCTCCTAATGGTCAATGTAGTTGTACCAAACAGAATAAATATTTATTTGGATCAACAATGGCATCAGTAACGTTTGTCAAATAAATATTTCCTCATGTCCCGAGATGACACCCCTTTTATCCACACCAGATAAACTGTAAAACCCGATACTATTTTTTTTATGCAGCATTGAATCATAAAGGTCTGTTTTATTTTTCTCTAATTATGGTCCACTGTGATGTAATAATGAAAGGCTTGACCACGAGAAAATCTACCCTTAAAACCAAGTTATTATGATACCCATTCTACTTTAAACAGCTGTGCAAAAGACTTGAGTACGAGAAAATCTGCTTACTTTCTTCAAGTAACCCATGCATGTGTCTTTTTTACAATGTACAATAAAAAACAAGCAACAAATTTTGTTTTCTAAGATAATGGCTTTCTTACCCTTTGGGTGCCAAATTTGGACAATTTGTACACATGGGATCGATGCTAAAATCTCCATTGGAATTTTCTTCGCATTCATTGAGCACTTTTTCATCAAAATTTGATGTCAGAGAAGCATCAGATATGTGTGCTGATCTATCAGCACTCAACCCTTTAACAGATCGATCAACAGTTTGTTCTGAGATGTAGAGCATGTCATTAGCTATTGGGTGCCCTGAATACTGTAAATGAACGCGTATCTACACCAGAGTTCAGAGGTGAGTATCTGTTAGCACCATATCTAAATTATAATAAATTGAACAAAGATAAAGTGCAGGATGTCTTTGGTCATAGTTGACTTAATATTTTCAACTGCGTCTGTGGTTTTAATCCATTTCCTGTAATGCATCTCTTTCCCAACAGTTGTGCAGATGAAACAATAACAATCATACATCTGTCTATACAGTGACAAAATGGCTGGCAAGTGGCCTACTTGGGAATGTGTAATCACCGACTGTTGTGACACATCACTGCCTCACTGGCGAGCTAGCATATGTGCCAGTGAATAGACTACATAGTATTTATTAATATCCATGTAATGCAAGATCTAAGCCTCAAAATACAACACATAGAAGATAGATTGATAATAGAATTTTTTCTGCAGGGCACAAGATAGCAATGTTTAAACCAAATATATCAGACAAAAAATATATAAAAATAGAAAGCATATTCAAATATGCAGCTGAATTTTTTGAATGACAAGAAACAATCAATCCAAACCAGCCAACATTTTCCTTACCTGATGAGTCCGGCCAGTGATTGGTTCACATAAAACAATACTTTGAGTTCCATTAGTACTAATCCGAGTAAATTTTGTAGAGGCAGCCTTCCCCTTTGCAGAGTCTCCGACCTTCATTGACAAAGATATATTCATTCAGATATATCCCACGTGATACTTCTTTTTCACTTATCAAGAACAAATATATCAACATTTTTCTTCCTACAATATCAGCTACTACTGAAACATTATACATTAGAAATTTAGACTAGCCAATATAATCACCAACAGCCAGCTTGTTTTGGCTGTCATATGCCTCTCAAAGTTTTACACATCAGATCATTTAGCAAAGACTAAGGAACCCATGGTGTTGGGTTCTATTAGCACTTTTTATGATGTTAACCTTCTTGAGTTGGAAAATATAATTGCCTTGAACTTTAATTCTATAACGTATTGCTCTGATTCTGAGATATATATTTTGAAATTTGAACTGTGACAAAAGCAATGTTGTGCATGATTATGTGAAACTCCAGGCAATGATTAAAAGGCATCTGACAATTTATTTCAGCTGAACTTCAGTTATAAGTGCCATACTAAGTTGAATGGCTGATTTTTCTAAATTAGTTGGTTAACATGAGTTAAATGAGCACAAGTGTCGACTGATTCCATGGCTGATTTTATGGCTTAAAATGTACTTAAGAACTTGAAGAAAGGCTTCAATATCAGTCCTAAACAGTTGTTAATCAATTGGATGTTATAGAGAAAAAATTTTATAACAATAGATTACTGTTTCAAAAAAAGGGAAAAAATAAAACGCAAAATCATCCAGAAAAAAAGGTTGCTTTAGCTTTTTCTCAAAGCTAGAAAAAGTAGCTCCTAAAAAATACATCACAAAAGAGTTTTTTCTTCAATGCACTAATAATTATAAATATAACACTCTTTTCCTGCTTTTGGGAATTTGCAAAGGAAATGATGAAAACAAGGTATTGTTGTTTTTCCTATGCAAATTCTTGAAAATAGGAAACAGATTGGCAACAAAGTGACATTTTTATAATTATTAGAAAAAACATATCAACTGAAAATGAAAACAAAATAAATGCACTCAAAAATTCTCTAACAATAAACCAACTATGTAGGAACCAAAGGCCTCACCTCTGCTGTGCTCCTTCCTTCTCGCGCATTGTAGTCTATATTAGCATCAACAATTAGCTAAAAAGTAAAAACTTAGTCAAATGAGAAAAGTATCTTAATCTTAACTGACAGAATTGCACTTAATTATTTACAGCTGAAATCAACATATCAAGCAAATGAAAGTTCACTCAAATACAAAAAACAAGTAGACATCTAAGACTGAAGTTTTAGTCAACCATGAAACGTTTGGTTGTTGCTTCTTATTTTCAGATTTAGAAAAATAACTTAACAATTAACATACACTTCTTTAACTCAAACCAAGTATAATGTTTAATATTTTCTAAAAAATAACATTTCCTAATGATACCATACTATAAAAAGGACAGCCCAGTGCACAAGGCTCCCATTTGGTGGAGTTTGGGGAGAATAGATATATGTTACCCTTATCCCCATATAGGCACATAGAAAGAGACTTCCCAGGATTTGAATGTGACCTCTCCAGGTCACAAGACACCAACCTTACAGTTGCACCAAGGATCGCCCTCTAACAATACCAAACTATGTTAACCAAAAGAAGAAGGACAACAAGAACAAAATTGATGATATCATATTGTTATCATATATGAAACAGTTGCAGGGTTTTTCTATCAAGTATGGGTATATGTAACATATATTATCCACACCATATAAAAGATACCTCGTCCTCAGGAAATTCTCCAACTACTTTTGCTATATACTGTTTGTGGACTAAGCCAGCTTCTATCTGTAACAACCATATTCTATAGTTATAATGTATAAAAAAAATTCTATGCACAGATATAGTCATTGTACATCAAATTCAAACATAATAAATTCTGTCTGTGTCATAAGCATGTCAAGATATTGATAGCATGGAACAAGAAATTGAACTTTAGTGCCAAATAAATTATCTTTCATAAATTCATAGTAATAAGTAAATAATATTGTAAAGTACCACCTAAATACACCTCATTTTTATTTCTTTGTGAAATTTTTCAGTCGCAATATTTTCATTAAATAAACAATGGAACCTCCTATATTTAGTTAGAAAATTTACTTTTATTAAAAAGTATTTATATTTAAGATGTCAACAAGCTAGACAGCTAAAGGCTTAAGCAAAATGAACAAAGTTGCTCATTAGATTTTTCATTTAAAATAAAACAGATTCACCTTTATTTCAGATTGAAGATTTGATATTCTAAGAGAAGAAAAGTGTGAAGAGCAAAGGGAACATCCCTTTCTAAAGTCACCTGTTGCCTAAAAATGTCAGCTTTTGCAGCATTTCTGGCCAAAATAAGAAGTCCTGAGACAAGGCGATCCAATCGATGAACAGCTGAGATGATCATGTCAAGGTAAAAATGCAAATACAAAATAGATAAACTTTGAGAGCTAAAGGGCAAATGCAAGTACAAAATGGATAGACTGTGAGACTGATATAAGTGTATGCAAAAATATTAAAGGCAAGAGAGAAGCTACATTTATGCTTATTGGAAACTTAAACCTTGTTAGCACATGACATTTATTATCTTTATGATGATTATAAAATGTATTTCCAAAAAGGCCTTTGGGGATACGAAATAGAGGTGCCAGCCCATGCTCAGCTTGAAGAATGCCAACAACAGTGTTCTTGCGATATTGACCACATGGGTGCACCTATGTAACAGCTAAAATTCACAGCTTTAACATATATGAAATTTAAAGCAAACTATCATTAATAAATATATCACCATTACTTAGCTATCTAATAGAAAATTCATTTAAAATTCAGGACTTCTTTTTGTAGAACTGAAGGATATACTTTAAATGACATAAAAGCATCAGTTGTTAATATCATTGAGATTAACAAACAAACCATTAGAATTATGATTATAGTCTTCTACTTCCACAGATACTACATTAATTGAAAACCCAATCCAAAATTACATATCCATAGAAGGTTCAAACAATAATTTATATTGCTTGTACAAATTCAGAAGAAAGCATAATATGAATAGCAAATATAGATCACTGTTCACCTCCTGACAAAAATAATTTTATGAAACAGCTAGAAGAGGATGACGATGAGCTTGTAAGAAATATAATACAAAATCATTTATATGTCTTCACCTAATAAGCTTTTAGGATAGTTGGTTTGTGATGTGGTATCAAAGAAATACCATCCTCTATGACCTATCCTGTCAGGCCATCACTATTCTTGTTTTTATTTGCGGCCATCACTATTCTACTGTCATGGTCCCTGAAATTCAGAACTATATTTTATTTCAATGAATCATGATTCTTTTTCATTCAAACTAATCATTCCTCCTATTATCATGTAGTCTTTCCAACTCCAAGTTTCACTTAGAATTCTAATCACGATTATGCCTTTTCCAGCATGTTTCAGACTTTTCCAGCCACTACCGATGCTGGTGGAAAATTTCCTAGCAACTATTCAAGCGAGACCATCACCATTAGAACTGTCATCCTCTAATTGATTAGGATTATGATCAGTGTAAATAAGGGTTAATAACCTAGGTTTATGAACCTACAATTACATTGTAATATATTTCATTTGAATGAATCATATCAACTCTATCAATTTCACAGTATTTTGTATATATCCTCTCCTCTACCTCTATCAATACCTAAAACCCCATAATTCCAACATGGTATTGAAGTCTCTATGACCAAGCACACTAGAGTTGGATCCCTCCCTCCCCCTTCTGATAAAAAAGTTCAATGTCAGCACAAAATAGGTGGGATTGTGCATTATCCACACTTCAATCCAAAATGGCTCTAGCATGAGGCGTGTTAGAAATATAATACATAACCATTAATGTTTCTTCACCTAACAGCTTAAACTTTTGCTCATGACCGAGCTCAATCTCTGTATATTTATTTGGATTTTGATCCTCTACAGTTTTTAGAAAAACTGCATGAATCTTATCCATTCATTTTATTTTATTATATAATAAATTAATATTTAAAATTAAAATTCATTAACTTTAATGGCTAGATTTGGAACTGCACACCCTGCAGTTTCTTTTGAAACTCTAGAGGATCTGGATCCTATTTATTTTTACTTAAAATGACAGCTTTACAACATAGGCACTTCACTAATCCACTTGTTAATGCATTACTTACAGGGGTAGATGCTGGCTTACAAACAGTTAGCACATCCAGTTCTTTTTGAAGAATAGGAACATCACAAGCCATCACAGGTGGTTCATGCCTGAAACATCAGTCGCATCAGTTGCAAGATTTATCAAATCCTTAGAATGAAAGCATAAAGTTTAAAAGCAAACCTGTGTAAGAAATGGCTTATCTTTTGAGATGGTTTAACTATGTATGAAACTGGTACCATCTCACCATCCACTTGAATCCTTCCACATTTCACTGCACTAACCTACAATCTCAAACACAAGCAATCAATTATTTAAAACTCTGGGGTAACATGAAGCTCACTGGGTTCAACACTTCAACTCAAGAATAGGAGTATGAATTCAGTGATGGCATCATTTGTTTAAAAAAGTGTTGAAAATATTTATTGCTAATGAATAACAATATTAACTACAATGTGCCATTACTCTGGTACCCATCCTCTTTTTTCTTATAGGTATGGTACCCACCATGCATTTGATTGGTCATTCAATAGAAAATCGAACATTATGGAATCAACATTCAATAAATTATAGACGACTCACCAAGGGTACCATACCTATCTAGGAACCATAGCAACTTTCACTAATCACTACCTTAATGTAACTTTTTGTTGAGTGTTGATAGCATGAAGATTCAATTCTGAAAATGGATCGAAGTTCAACTCATAAAACAGATAATCACTACTTCAGGGTTCTAAGACTTGTCACAATCACTTAAAATGACCGAAACTGATAATAAACAAACAATCAAACATGAAGGAGTATAGGTTTGATTCTTACATAATACTCATAAGGTCGACCTTTAAACTCCTCAGCGAATAAATCCACAATGGTTTTCCCCGCCCACCGATTTTTAACCTGCATCAACAAATTGACAATTTATAGGGTTTAATAAGGGTTTTTACATCACATGTAGAAGGGAGATTTTAAAAAAAAAAAAAAAAAAACTAACATGAGCGATGAATTCGAAGTAGTATGGTTTAACGAATCGAATTCCTGCACAAATTCCAAGAAGCAAAAAAAAGTAGTCATATTTGACGTTCATGGTAAAGTTTCGACCTTATCACTGGAATGTGGGGAACCTATGCGATATTGGATGTTACCTTTACGAAAGATGTAATCGTGCGGGTGCGGGGGATTCGCTGGAGTCTGCCACACAATATCCATGCCCTCCTTGCCTTCTCTCTTTCTCTTCATCTTCCCGCTTCACCAAGTGAAAGCATAGATTACAATTTGGAAGCTAGTGGCTGCCAAAACGACAGCCTTCGCAACGTCGCTGTGCCCAACTTCGTAAACGACGTCGTTTGTTTTGAATTGTGAACGTGTCTGCATGCTGTGTCGTTTTAACTCGGTTTCGGTACAGCATTTTAAATTAGCAATGGTTTCGACCGATTGATGAGCCATCTTTGCTCAAAGTATGATTGGTCCAGCAATGATGATGACTTACACTCCTTTTTTATATTTTTTTATTATTTGTTAAAATTTATTAAAATTTATAAATTTTTATAAGACTCACCAATAAATCAAAAAATATTCATTAAATAAGAGAGAAATTTATCAAATTTTATGAGTATTATGGAAAGTTTCACTATATTTTTTTTTTATAGATTGTGAATTTGTTTTGTAGGTAAGTCAAATAAGGTTATTTTTGTTATAGGATCTCTAGTTAACTTCATTTTTTAGATTATGATATTTTATTGAGGTAGACTAGTTAAAGATTTGAGTTATTTTTATTTGTATTTTACCTTTTTACTTATATTTTTTTTAAATATTTTTTTTGTAAATTAAATTTCAAAACATGAATACATTCCAAATATTAGTTTTTAGAAGTGTTCAATTTAACACATTCTAAAAACTAATTTACGAAAATCTTAATATTTAAGACTTTTGAAATCTATAAGCTTATTTAATGATTAGTAATTGTCTATGAAATCATTGTTATTATCATTGTTGTGCAACTCCACAAGTCTCGATGTGACAAAGAGACTCACGCATATTTATTAGCCAAATTTGTTGTGACAATGAAATTGTTATTAACGGATACAAAGGGGAACTCAAGAAGAAATGGTAGTGGAAAAAATAATGTGGAGATGCTATGAAATGCTTCAAATTGAGCACAAGTTGTTTTACTTTGATCTAAGAAGAGTGAAACAATTGATGGAGCGACTATCATCTTTGATAATTGAAAGGCAAGAGCGGGAGTTTGCACATGTAGTCACTTTTATATGATTAATGGTTGTTTAAAATTTTAATAGTTGGAATTTTTGTTGTTTTCTTTATTTATTAACATTGATTGAAAGTGTTTTTTGTTTTCATGATTTGCTTCTTATTTGAGCATGTAATACACCGTTGAATTTGTTCTATGTAGATTATTGTGTGGGCATGCCTAAATTGATTATGGATTGGTTGCGCAAATTTTTTGAGTGGTGGTGTGTCACTCATTTCCCTTGTGTTCACTATGATTGGTGTGAGAAAGAAAGCCTCGTTTAGCAAAATTTGGTACTCATTTGCCATTTTTTGCTTGGGAGATACATTAAGTGAAAAGAGAAATTCATATAAGTAGTAACTTGATGAAGAGACTTTGTATACATGAAGACCTTGTGAGGAAGATGGTGAAAAATATAAATAATAATAAAATTTTCATAACTTAGCTTAAGGATATTTTTGAAAAATTATATCAAAAATATATGAAATAGGTGTATAAGGAAAAGAGGGAGTGTAATAGCAATTGATAAGATTTGTTGCTAATAGAATAACCCAAGAAGTAGAAGGCTATTTGTTAATGGAGTAGTCCAAGAAATATGTGAAATTGGGTCAAAAGTCAATAATTTTTAACTTTTATATGAAATGGGGTTATGAATTCCACAACAAGAACATGACTAGCACAACCATCATAAACAATTTTGATTTGATTCCATATAATTTAATTCAATGATTGCAATTCATTCTTTCTTTATGCTTATGCAGCAGAAAGTGAATTGAGTTGAAAAAAATTTATAAATATTGAGGATATAATTATTAAATAATTAATTCGATAGAAGTTCATAACTAATAATAATAACAAATATATTAATTTTTATTTAAAATTAAATAAAGTATACCAATTAAAAGAAATGAGGTTCAAAGAAGATTGCACTCAAATTTATATTAGTTTGATCATTAACTACTTATAATATATGTCTAGTCCTCACCCCAATCTTAAGAGTTTTTTCTATTAAACTTTATTAAAGTATTATATTTGGTATTTCGATAAATGAAACGTTGATTTTCAATTATGAATGAGTGACAATTGATTATTACAAATTTTTAAACCTAAAAATAATTTTGAATTATTATAATTAATAACTTGCTTCTAATCATCAAATATTGCATTTGAAGTACGTAAAGTAGTTTAAGTCAATATAACTGCATATGACTTATAATTGATTATTGACTTTACACAATATTTGTATAAAGATTTTTAACTAATAGAAATCGTTTGAAAACACATTTTATTATTTTAGAAAATCTTAACTAAGTCAATTTATAAACTTTACATGTGCTCATAAGGATTGTGATTAATTCAATGACCTGTTTTATCCACACTTATTTACTTCTTCATCTTGAGATTGTATTCTCTGTATTATGGATTTTGAACCTAAAGAGCTAAAAAAAAAGTGAAAATAAAATAAACTTTTGTGGTGTATTGTTTATTTGAATAAAATTAATAGTAATAAATTTGTCAAAAAAAACTTTATCTACTTATTTTAATATGCCACAATCTAATAGACAACATATCGACAACAAGAAAATTAAAAATAAAAGTAAAAGAAAACAACAACAATAACAATAAAAAAAAGGTAATAGGAAGAGTATATTGCTAAAACATGAATTTTTCTTCAAAATTGCATTCAAGTCCATGTGTGTTATGATTTTTATGTGTCAATTGCATTTGTAGGTGTTGTTAAAGCCAATGAAAAATTGGATCAATCAATTATCTTCATTTTGTTCATCACGTGATGTTGTCTAATTATAGGTATGAGAGTGCAACGTGTCTCTAATTCATACAAAAGACTTTTGATTTTTGTGAAATAGATTAAGACTGACATGATATCTTGGGAAAGAAACCAAAAACTTTTGAATTTGATAAATTGTGAGGGCATTTTATTTTTGTGAAAACTGATCTTTTAAATCTTCCAAAACTTGTTTGCCAATCTTGGCATGAATGACCCTTTGACTAAATCAATTTCTATTAAGTGAGTGAACAGTGATAAAATCACAATGTAACACTAATTTCACATGACATAATTAAGTTGGCCTTTACTTATCACTTAAAGGTGGTTCTATCAATCAATCAATAAAATCTATTTTTATTTTTAGTTGTAAGATTATGGATCATCAATTTACTCCATGATACATAATTTTGTTGTTTAACTTTGATGGAACCAATATATGATCAAGATAATCTAAAGAATAAACATATAATAGGTTTGAAGGATTTAACCAAAATTGATGATGTTATTTGAAATGTTGCTACTATTTAATTATTTGTTTCCAAGACATTATCCAGTAAGATAAAAATAACACAGGTTTGAAAAAAGTGACTAGATAAAAATCATAAATGGCTAGATATAACAATATTTTAGATCATATCATATAAGATATTACTTAACACATGCCTTTAAAACCTGTCCCACACTATATATATTACAAACTAATTGTTTATGTACATTTAAATTAAAGTTAATAATATATTTTTACAATCTCATTATTAATATTAAAAATAAATTTAATAAACTAATTATTATAATAACTAAATAATTTAAATTATATTAATATTTAAATAATAAAATTGAAATATCATAATTTATTAAAAATAATTTAATTCTTAATTATTTATTTTTGTGATTTAGGTTGTTTATTAATTTTTATATATTATTGAAATTACAATATAATTGATTTTTATATATTCTAATATGTTTTAATAACAACAAACCTTTCAATAACTATACACAAATTCAATTAACATTTATCTTCTATAATAACCGATGATTAATTTTAAATTTCTTATCAACAATTTTAAAATATTTTAAGAAAAATTTATTTATGCATATTATCGACTATAGGATTTTATTAAAATTTTATTTCACAGTGAAAAAACTACACCTTAAAAATTGTTCAAATTAAATTAAAATATAATACATGTTAATTTCACAAAATAAAAAAAAAACTTAAAAATACTTCTCTCAAGAATTTTTTTTATTCATATATATATCCTTCAGTCTCCCGAAAATAGAGAAGATAAAGCATCCTTAATTTTATTAAATAATATGAAAAGATGTTATTAAACACTAATATAAAATTCTTTACATCAAACATACATTAAATTAATAAAAAAATATCCCACTTGGATTCTTTGTAATAATTAATGCTGTAACAGAATTATCATCTCAATTAATACCTCATGGACTTTAACGTACTTTTGGAAGCGGAAAACATGCCATGGCATCATCCCCATGGCCCCACCCGGAAGGAAGAAAGAAAAAAGTACCCCTTTCCTGATCGCACTTATTTAATAATCTGAAATTACTTTGTTATATTTTACATTATTTTTTTATTAAGAAACAAATTCATATTTATATTTTCTAAACATAATGTACTCTTGATCTTTATAATTTACTTATTTTTTATTTGATCTTTATAAGTTCCTTTTTTAAAAAAATCTTGAAACTTGTTTTTTTTTTCTCATTAATTTTTGTTGTTAAAAGTTGATGACGCGACTAATAATTGTTAATGTTAATAAATGATAATATCATAAAATATCACGCGATAAAAAAATATCACATTAATAATATCACGTCAGTAAGACTAAAAATAAAAAAAAGTATCATTTATAGGTAATATTTGTTGGATGAACAAAATTATTTAAGTCTTAAAATTTTTACAGAGTTTGAATATCATCTATTTACATATTATAGGTTAATTTTTAAGGCATAGTTTCATCTCTTTGAAGACTTTACCCCTTATAGGCCACAGATATATTTCTACGCAATATATACACTTGTAAGTATGTTATCATAAATTATAGTTAAAATTTTTAAACAAATCAAACATATTGAAGCAGATAATGTCATATATTTAACTACACAATCGAATCACACACAATTTTAATATCAGACAGATAATTGAACCCATAAAAGTACTCATTCAATATTTAGTGGTGGAACTAGAGTATAAATAAAATAATATTTTAATAAAAAAATATATAATATAGAAATAAAAAACATAAATCATATCTTTACAATATTAAAAACTAAAAAATAAAATATTATTTATAATTCCTTAAAATTAAAAAATACAAAAAAAAATCAAATCAAATATTATAATATAACACTACTTAAACTCAAATATAACACAATTTATAAGTTCAAATAGAAAAAGTTCATTTCGATTCACCTCTAACTATATATATTGATATGAAACTTTACAAAATAAAAGAAAAAATGTATATTAAAGGGTGCAAGCACTTAGAATGCCTCGAGATTTAGGCTAATCTAGACCATACGTGACCAAAAGTACACCTAAGAGTCCAAAATGAAGGTTAGTGTAATATTTTTGTTACATGAATAAAGGAGAGGAATATGAATTGAAAGTCTTAAAGTCCTATATGGAAATACTCCAGTGAGAGTAAGTAAGCCACTGAATTATAAAAAGGACGAATAACTAAATATTTTAAGCTTTGCAAACCTATTTAAGTCCTACATCTCTAGTTGTACTCAAGATGGAAGTGAAGTCTCACATAGATAGATATAGTTATATATACTCTCCAAAGCATGAATATGCACCGGCGAAGTGTTGACTGAAGAATGTTACTGCTATTTCATTTAAACATACGTGAAAAGCTATACGTCCAAGCATGTCATGTCATAATTAAATCATATTTACGTATTAGGCACTAAAGCTTTCCTGCAGGTTGTAATTGTAGACATGTAAGAGAAGTGCTCACGGATGGGTTTTGGGGCAGTGGTCACATCACTTCAAACTAGTCCTAGAGTTTGGGAAGTGGCTCAAGTGCCCTTCTTTTTTTGGAGGTTTCGAAGTTAGCCAGGGATTTTTTGAAGTCGAGTCAAACTACTTAAGTATATCATTTTTAATAATATTTAGATATCGATATTTGTTACATGAATTAAATATAATGTTTATTAAAATGTTACTAAACCTAATAAATAATATTTTATATTTTTTAAATATTACAATAAATAACCGCTGGACATTTTCTTTGAACTGCTCATTGTTTTATTTCTCCGCCCCTCTCAAAGTTGGTGTCCATGATGTTTCGTTTATGGAGACGAAACCCAAATCTGGTTTTTTCATGGAGGAAGATGAGATACAACGACCATAGAGTCAAGTCTCAACCTTTTCCTTTTTCTTCCCCTCGCTGCTAATGAAGTGTTTATGTTTATAGAAAAATATAGCTATCACGTTGAGGATAGTTTATACCTGCTCAAACTCACTCGAACACTCTTGCACACCCACCCTACTCAAAACTTGACAAATCGAAGACTAAATTGATCGAAATCGATTCAGATTACTTACTTTTTTTTTTTTTTTTTGTTAATAACGGGTTGGGTAATATTTGACCGAATCTAACCATAATCGATCGATGCTCACACCTACTAGCAAGTAAAAATAAGCTATTGATATTATTAAAGATACATATTGTATTACTGTTTGTTTTTATATTTTATTTAAATAAGTAATTGAGTAATTTAAAGAATTAATTAAATTTAAATTTTGTTAAAAATAATTAAGAAAATGTTGGATTACACGTTTTTTGAAAAAATCATGAAAAAATATTACTAAAGCTGAGAGAATATAAAAAGTTGTTATACTATGACCATGAATGAATTTTAATTGAGTAGAGTCAAACTAGTGTTGATGATATACTTTTCAATGTAATGACACATTTTTCAATATAGAATATCAAATGACTAAAGTTTTGGAGAAACCTTGAAAACCCAAGTAGTCACATAGGTTGTTTCCCCTATTATCCAAAGGATTTTAAAACCCCAGTTGCTCAAAGGATTTTCAAATCTCTTTATCTAATGGTCATTCAATCTTTTATTAACCAATGGGTAAGGACCCACCTTCCAAATTCTAAAAAAAAAGATTACCATAGACAAAGTGGAAGTTTACAAAAATTAGAGCAAAAACCTCCTCCTAGGAGTTGGATTTTGCAACCGGTCTTCCTTGCTTAAGGCTCCAAGAATTTTGGTCAAGAGCTACACTCTTTCACTAAAGTTTTCCCACTTCTTTGTCTACAACAAGTAAGGGAAGCTCACATTGACTTGATTTTAGTTATTGCATGTTGTTATAATGCTGATTTCTTAACTAATAACATGTTTAGATTTGTGTACGTGGAGTTTGTCCTATAGAATGATAGTCATTCTTTGTTGCTTTGGAGTTTTTAGGTTTTATGAGATTTTTGAGTTGATTATTTGATTATTGTATGTTGATTTTGTTGTTATTTTGACATTTAAATATTGTTCATGTGATGATATGGAGTTGTTGGTATAATTGCATGGTGAATTGGTTGAATTTGTGATGATTTTGTGAATTTGCATGTTATTGTTCTAGGGTTTTGCTAGGCAAATCTTATTTTCTGAGTTTTTGTTCAAAGGTTCATTGAGTAAGAAAATACTCTCACTAGCAACCTTACTTTTTGGGTAGATTGACTAGAAAAACATGAGTTTCATTGAGCAAACTTAAAAACATTATGAACATGATGAATACTCATTGAGCAAAAATATGAATGTAGTGAGAAAACACTTAGACGAGTTTTTGCAAAACCCAAAAACTCATAGATTCTTTGAGCGAATCTCGAGTTTGGCTGGGTGAGTGCTCAAAAAGCTCTTTGTAACATCTAATCACTAAGAAAAGAAGTACCTTCGCTGAGCAAAAAGATGAGACTTAAAATCTACCAAGTCTCTAAGAGATTATTCGCTAAGCAAAGAGACACTTTCGCTGAGCAAAGAGACACTTTCGCTGACCGAGATAGGTGTAGTGGTGAGTGTTAAGTCTCTATGGCTTCATTTGCTGAGTGAGCAATCTCACTCGTTGAGTGAATTAGTTAGGATTCTTAGAGGATACTCTTTGTGACTCATTTGGTTGGGTTTATACATACATACATGCATATATACATACATACATATATATAGTATATATGTATGTATGTATGTATGTATGTATAAGTATGATCGTTGAATATAGATTGTTAATGATTGTTGTGTGAATCGAAACTTTTGACAATTTGAGAAAATTTATAGTTGTTATGATGATACATGCTCTTATTTCTTCTTAATGTCTTTTCTGCAGTAGTTTACCCTTATGTCTATATGTTGTATATGTGTGTAACTACCATGACTGTGACTTGATGTTCGTGGGAGTAGATGCCGAGGCTACCCTAAGGAGAAAGGTTTCCAAACATTTCATCAATCAGGGTCTATGTAGGACCCTTTGGAATCCAATTATAGGACACCACAGTGGGTTTAGAATGAGCATAAAGGATAAACCATGACTTTGAGTGGGTCTCATACTAAGGAGAGGTGGCCATGAAACACGTCATAGTAGGACTTTGAGTGTTCTTTGTCACGTTTTGCACCGACATAGAAATGCTTTTGCCTATCCTTACTATGTGGGTCCACCTCACAAGGATATCGAGATTGAAGTTGGTTGGAAACTGACATCAAAATTGTGATGCTTTGAGTCCCTGCCCCGCGTTGTTTTTGGATGAGTAGGGGAGATGCTGAAGCTTCTACATCTGCACCACTATTGCCTCGATAATATGTTTGTTGTTTTTTCTTTTGTAAAGGTAAACTTGGGTTGTATAAGATGTTTTGTTTTTCCCCTCCCATTTTTAGTATTATATTTTTTCTTATGTACATATGTTTAATCCTCAACTTTAATTTATTTTCTGGTTATATAAGTGTCATAAATCACATGTTATGTGTTTTGTGATGGTAAATATTTTATGTTTTTATTTTATGATATATGTTTTTAATTATTGAGTAATATTCTTATTAATGTCTATTATAAGTGTGCTTTTCAAAAAAAATTATTTTCATATTTAAATTAATTTTATTAACATTGTACATGTAGTTGTTTAGTTGTTTTTTCCTCCCAATTGTTACACGCCTGTGTGTGAAGTACCAAATCGAACTCTCTCGTGAGTGAAGTCATTGATGTTGTAAAAGAGATAGATATGCAGTGGATTCCTTTAGTTTTGCATAACCGGTCAAATCTTATGAATCACCGATTATTAACTGTTTTACCAATTCAAGGCTAGTTTTACTACTTAGAGTACCGATTTTCAAATAAAACGATTTTGTGGTTATTTTGAACCAGCTACTAGTCTGGTTTCTACTCTAACTAGTCAAATTGGCTGGTTCAATTTTAATAACTACGCGCACAATTGCATAAGAAAATAAAACAAA
Organism: Mucuna pruriens; assembly: GCA_025330945.1. NCBI lineage: Eukaryota > Viridiplantae > Streptophyta > Magnoliopsida > Fabales > Fabaceae > Mucuna > Mucuna pruriens. Next base: position 1,511,584 of record JAENHJ010000067.1, read on the forward strand.
TTCTCAATGAAAAATCAAGGCAATTTCTCATTGCTAGCAGAATCGTGACTATCATTGTGGATCTAGATTCTTGGTGATTGTGTTTGGGTATATATAAATAAATTATTTTTAATTCCTATAAACTATATTATTTTTTCTCTATTAATGTGACACTTTTTGACAATATGATTTATGATATAATATTTTATAATATCATCATTTGTGACAAAATGTCAATAACCGTTGACAAGAATCAATAAAAAAAATATATTTTAGAAACATTTTTATTTATTTTATATAAAGACAAAAAATAAAATAATAAATAAAATATTTTAAATATATTTTTAATATATGTGAAATAAACAAATTTTAATTTAGTCATAATTTTTTTTATTAATCTTTATTTCTTTAATATTTGAAATCATTATCTTAATATGTTCAACAAGATCAAGTACATCTATTAGTGTTTGTAATATCATATAAGCAAATAATACTATCAAATTTTTGTACAAATTTTTAAAATAAATATTACTTATCTATTTTAAAATAAATATTAAAAATTGAAAATAATAATTTCAAATTTTAAAAAAAATTAAATAAAATTTTTTTTTTGTAAAAAACAAAACCAAAATTCATTTATTTTGTAAAATGGAAAATTAGTGATTTCAACTTTTATAATGATGAAAATCAATCAATAGTTTTTTTACATAAATCAAAATCTAAACTTATTTTACACAAACTAAAAATATATTTAAACTATAAATATCAAAATATATTTAAACTTATTTTCTAATAAAAAGAATAACATTAATATCTAAATAACAAATAAACTTGACTCCTCTAAAAAAAACTTCCAAAAGAAGTCGAAAATAAAGATTTAGCCTATTTAAAAAGAATATTAAATAATTTAAAATAACCACATTTATAATCTTGGCAAACGTTATTCATTTTAGTAAATTAAAAAAATACAATAACCATAACAAAATCTCATAAAAAAAAATACAATCCTCTAATAATTTTGGCAGACTTTATTCGACAAATAGTTAAGTTTTGGAAGTTATAAAAAAATTTAATAATATTGAAGCTAAAAATGAATAGAAACTATTATTCCTTATCCAACTAATTAATTTTTCTATTCCCCTTTTCTTTAGGGTCATCACGATGAAATGAATGTTTCCAGCTAAGAAATTTCGGTGGTTGACATTATGACACCTCACGGGCATCGTGAGGTGAGGTCACAGGCACACATTGTACATGCTTCATAAATCCTTTCCCCACTTCGTGAAAACCTAATTTCTTCGAAAAGGAGGGGACCAGTCCTTGTGCTTAATGTTGAGAGGAAAAAGTGCAAATGCAATATATGCAATAAGCTCTTTGCAGTGATAAGACCTGATGCTTGTACAGTTGTTGTATTAATGAATGCACACAAACGGGGAAAATTACTTAAAAGTATACCATCATCTTATCATGCCCAAAACACAAATATAAAGCAAAAAAAGGCAAGGCAACTGGGTGTGTAGCTTCATCCTGATTCCTCGATCGTCTATTTCCTATCTATCAAAAAATCGTAAGCCTGATAACATTTGAAGGACCCATCCATCATATACCTATATAATATGTGTATATACAAGTGAAAAGAATAAATGTCTGTGTGTGCAACAGACATCCAAGGGTCAGACACACACGACAGAGGAAACGGAGAGAGGGTAGAGGAAAGTGTTGGCGTACTGAAAGGAAATGGTGCCACCGTTGATCAAGGGTCTACCATCATTGACGAGGCAATCGTTGTAACGGAGGCGCTTGAAGACCTTGGGGTTGATGAGGCGTGCAGAGCTGAACCAGCCGCATCTGAGGTGAATGGCAGAGATGTCGCATCCACTCACACATACATTCATGATCTCAACCGTGTAGGTCGGAATGCCACTTGGGAGTGGGGCCGTGGGGCCTTGGTTGATCACTATATCAGACTTGCTGCATTTGTCACCCCATATTCGGTTCGGCTCCACCATTGCACTCTCTGCATAACAAACCTTTCCTTTCGTTATAATTTTCAAAATTTCGTCCTTTCCTTTCCACCGGAATATTATTAGTAAAGCAAATTCTCTCTCTCAAACACATGCAAATGTTATTAATGTATTATTATTATTTTATTTACTGACAGTCTGCTATTATAGTACTCCACCAGGAAACAAGATCAGAACCCATCCATCTGCGCAGAAAGGAAGCCACACCGCGACAAATTCCTATTATTGAAGTTATTTACAAAAAAAAAACGTGAACATACAAAAAGTAAATCATTCCAAATCAAAAACCAATACCCAAAAGCAACTTTCAAGTTCAACTGGGGCGAAAAGCCAATTATTCGAAAGGCTAGTGCTACTACTAGCTAGCCCAGCAAAATTTTCAACCCTACAGGAGTGAAAAAATAAACCTTAAATCAAAGGGACTCTTGAAATAAATAACAAAAATACATAATAATCTTAATTTCATTTCTCCTTTCTTTCATGCAGTATGATCGAATGACAAAATTGACCGCTCTTGATAAAAAAAAAAAAAGTTCCTGTAGAGCTGAAACTTGAAGTGCAATTGTAATTTAATGGGTAAATCTTAGTTCTATGACCTTTTGATTTATTAAGATTGATTGAACGATCTGGAGCAGCGGTTTCCATTGAGCAAATAAATAAAGCAAAGGCATAGTACATCTCAAGAAAACAGACAAAGGGCAACAACCTCAAAAAGGAAGGCAAATTCGTTCTCACATGAAAAGAGACAAGTAATTAGAAAATTAAAATTACCAGTAGTAAGAAGTTTGCGATGCGGACTAGGGAGCGTGTTGGTTCGTTCCTCTAAAGCAAGCGACAGGGACAGCACGGTTCCGATTGGAGTCCCACCGCCGAAACCTACAAATAATAAAAGCAAAGATTAACAAACATCGAGGCCCCTCTTGTTATAGAAAAGAAGAAAAAGCGGAAATAAAATAAGGCACAGCAAGGAATGGGTTAATTGGGAGTGAAGGAGACGCACCTGTTAAAAGGGCAAGGAGTCCGAGGGAGAGGATGACGATAAGGGCGAGTCGTGGAAGAGAAGGCGGTTCCATGAAAAAACAAAACGGCGAGTGGTTGGGAGTAACTAGTTGGCGTTGAACGGCATGGAAGGGAAGGAGAGGAAAAGTGATGAGCCTTGGCAGATCTGCAGGAGAAAAGGAAAAGGAAGGGTGATATATACACATCACATCACGTGAAGAAAGGAGTCAACGAAGCACGAATAGGCGTCGATTCGGGAAAAGACGAGAGAAGAAAGGGAAAGTCAGTGTCACGGGGCTAGCATGAGAGAGTGAGACCTAAAAAGAGAATACACAAGCAAGCATTCTTTCTTAGTAGTAGTAGTAGTATTCAATCAAAGCCAGCCAGCTAGCTAAGGCTACACTACACCTTAAACGGTTTGTTCGCGATCAAGCTAAAACGACATTCATTGCTCCATGCATTTCTGTTCTTCTCTGCGATGAGGGAGAGGAAATAATAGGGTTTGAGGCGACCAAGGTGGCAGAGATCAGAAGTGACAAAACTGAAACGCGGAAAGGAGAATCGTCAAAAATAAAGGTGACGCGCATTTATTAGCTTACACTGCCATGCCATTAGGTCTTTCCCTATATATGGCAGACCACGCTCACACTATTTTCAATTGTAAGGAGAAGAGTCAGAGAAAGAGGGGTATACTGTTACAGTGCTGCTACCGGTTAGGGTTTGCTCGCTTTTCTTTTCTGTTGGTGTCGCAAATGGAAGCGTCGATGCTGGGTTGCTGGTTTTCGCCTTTTCCTCTGTCGGGGGATTTTGGTTATTGCTCACGCCTATGCCTATTCTATACGGTGTACATGTCAGTGTGCCTGGTTTTTATATTAATAACAAAAATTAATAATGGAAGAGGTATTTTTATGGTTTAGATTTGGGTTGAGTTGAACCAACCATGGTTACGTTAGAGTTACCGCACGTGGGGTTCGTGGGATATCATATGAGAGAGGATTCAGCTGTGTATATGATATGATTATTATGATTCTCATTCTCGTCCTTTATGATTACCAGCTACCTAGCTATATACCCCCCTTCCTTTCTTTCAATGCCTTTCTTCCATCTCAGGTGTTTCTCCCTTCTCACCGGGACCATCTCCTTCTCATTAATCTCTAGGAAATATTTCACAATCTTTCACTAATTCAAATTTAAATTATAAAATACCTACCTAATTACAATTATGGAAATAGGTTGAGGGCCTTCGGCATCCAATATCCTGCTTCATTAAAATCTAGCATCTTTATTGAAAATAAAAGTGTAGAATTTTCAAAAACTATTTATTTAAATACACTATACTTAAGATTATCATTTAAATGTTACATCCTATCTACTTGCCTAATTACAATTATGTATCGGTAGAATTTCACCCCTTTAAACATAAGTTATGTCAAGAGTGTATTTATAAAATCTGGGAATAGATTTTAATCAGGCAACAAAATTTCTCTGCCATGTAACGTCCATTCATTCTCTTTTGGGAATCACGTCACGTTGCTAAGTTATATTCCTTCTTGGCAAAGAAAAAATATATTTTTAAATACAGTTATTTAGATGATGTTTTAATTATTTTAATTAAAATTAGTTTTAATTTAATAATTTGTATAATAAAAATTATATAATTTATAAAATAAAATTTTAATTATAATTACAAAATAGTACAAACATCACTTAAGAGTCATATCTAAATTTTGTCTATGTAGCGAGTATGTTATTTCATGATCAATAATTTTTTAAGACACACTACATTTTTATTTTTGGGAAATCGCAGAATCGAAGCTAAAATAAAAAAATATTGGCAAGTATTATTTTAGTTAATCTAATTTTATAATTTATACCGAAGAAACAGAGAGAATATTGTAAAGTATTTGAAAGGAGAGTGGAGTTCACGCGGTCCAACCAGAATTGAGGTTGATAATCGGAATTCCAGTCAATCCAAGAGTCGTGCTTTTTAGGTACGCAAGCGGACACATTCTGTTTTTGTGAACGTACATGCATTAATGGGATACGGGGAGAGCGTGACGCAAATTGGACTGGGCCTGAATTTCACTTTCACTATTTCGGTCATGGAAATGGTAACATTACATTTTTTATTGTTCAAGTAAATTTTATCAAATAAAGAATGAATTTATACAATTTCATAATAGAAATATGGTAAATTATTTCTTTTATTTCACATATAGTTTTATTTTTATTTGTTTCAAAATATTTATTATCTTAAAATTAATAAAAATAATTATTTTTTTGCAATAATATCTTTATTTAGTGGTATAAACTTAAATATTTAATGAATTCATAATTATATTTTAATTCTTTTAATAGTAATACATTTGTAAGAAAATTACTTTCTTATAATAATTTATATAATAAATAAGAAGCCATCATTTCATAATTGATAAGCGGTGCCAATAAATGTCATGACCAGCCAGGGAGGAAAGATGACAGCGGAACTTTGTCATTTTTTTATTTGGTAAATTATCATTGTTGCCGGAAAAAAGTATCTTTACATTTTACAATTATCACATGATTATATTACATTATGAGGCAACGCTCATTTGTGTTATTTCTTTTCGTATTAAACTCACATTGGGATTATAATCATAATGTGCTTCAATCACCAGTCCACCACTACCAGTAATCTCATAAATTGCATGTACAAGTTTTTGCTAAACCAATTCACAGGAAGCAAATTCTACCATAACAGTAAGGTCGTTGAGAATTAATGACTTGGACACTAATACCTACGTACTCTTCTAATACCTATCAAGAGTACACACTGTATACCCTTCTTTCAAAACAGCGTTTTATGTTATATTATATTATATAATACAATACAATCTATTGTTATGCTTACATGGTCCATCTAATTTAACACCGTAGATTTAAATTCTCTGTTACAAGCGTCCATATGTGCCATATTGCACCATGGAATATGTAAGATTTTCCTCCAGACAAAAGGCACCTTTGTATTTTGTTTTTTATTATATATATTGTTCTGTTTGCTGTCTAACAACCTTACACATGCACACTTTTTTTATGTATCATTCATTTCTTTTTTCTCTCTACTATCAGTGGCTCCCCTTATGTGTGGTGTCTATGTGCATCGTTTTCGATAAAATTAATACACATAAACAATAAAAAGAAGTTTCAAAATTAGAAGATGAAAATATTGTATGAAAAAAACCCAATTATATTCACGGCTCTTGCTTAGCGTTTTGGGTTGAGAGGAGGGCTCCACCCTCCAAATAACAGACACGAAAGTGACTTCCACAAAATAGTGTTTCCAATTGGAGTGACATAGTGAACCTGAATTAGAATCCCCGGGTCCCAAACTCAATCCACATGCAATCAATAAAAATGGCACCATGAATATGCTTTCTAAAAACAATTGATTACAATTAATCCAATGCTTGTTAACCTAACCAACCATGTGTCTTTCACTCTTTATTGACATTCCTTCTTAAAGATCATTTTCAGTGCAGCCTGTGTGCAGCGTTCTTCCTGCCTCTAAAAGCTGAAAGATGCCTTTGTCAAACTTGTTTCCTAGTTAAAAAATTATTTTAACATTCATTCAAATATTTATTTTAAAATAAAAATATAATCACAATAACAAACTTCAAACATAAGACATTATACATGCTATTTAACCCTCTCACTACTTTGATTAATTTAGACAAATATCTCAGTTATATTCAACGGCTTAGAATCAATTCTATCAAAACTAAATTTACTAATTAAAGTCTAAACTAAAACAGTGGTTAGATTCCTGCTAGAAGAAAAAAAAAAGTCATCGTTAATTATGCATGATGCCTTTTTTGAGCAAACACCATTGTTCATAAAACCTCGAACCTGTTTAATAAAAAATGGGATCACTGGCCAAACCAATCAAGTTAACTGAAATAGCACTGTGAACTGGCCCTAAAAGACATGGAACCTTGTTACTAGTTCGTCGCTGGCTGGATGACGGATCAAAATAATAAATTTGAAAAAAGTAGAGTCGTTATTTAAGTTTTGTATTTGAGAAAATATTAAAAAACATTTAAAATAAAAATATCATCAAAGCACTGTTACTTATTCAATTTTAAAATATATTATATTATTATTTAATTATAAATTATTATATATGATACTTTTATAATATTATCTTAAAATTTATATTAATAATAATTAATTATTGGATAATAGTGTAAAATTATTTTATATTATCAATGTATCACCATTAACTTTAAAATGTATTACCATTAGTTGAGTAAAATTTTTTATTTTTTATTTTTATGATTTTAGCACCAATCATATTAAGGTTGGGCTAGGTGGTGTATATATTGGTTTAAGTGAGTCTTTATTCTTTGGGTAATGGGAGTTTGGTGGACCAATGGTCCATGGATTTCTAAAAAGGGACATCAACATTAATGAAGGAACAATGAGATTTTGGGTGATGGTTGCAAGGTTTTCTCTAGGACTTTAGATTGTCGAGATTTCATTTTGAAAAATGTGTTATCACACCAAAAAATATGTTGGTGACATTGGATCAACTTGATTTGTCTACAAAACGTATTTAACAACTATTTATCACTCTTTGTTTCTAATTCAACTCAATCCATTGTTTTTAGGGGAAGCTTGTCTGGATATGCATGTTTTAAGCCTTTATGTCTATTCTAGGATTTTTCTCGAAAAACATGCAAACATGTAATTTTCATATTTCTTTTTCAATAGTAGTTTAAACTTAATTAACTTGTTAATTACTCATTCACTTATTTAAACACATGTATAAAATAAATGACCTTACACTTACAAACATCCTTATAATTAAAAACATAACAATTGATGAAAAATGCTCACCAAAATATTCACCAAATATAAAAGCAATTGAGAAGTACATCAAAAGGTCATAAAACAACAAATCCTAATAAAAAAAATAATCCAAGTAACGTAATACATCCTTAAGCATTATTCTCATCATCACTAAAATGTATGAAGCCTCCTTAACTGATCCAAGATACATGAGAGATTAGTAGACAATCCATCATATTATTCATTCAATGAATGAAACCATTTAGTATTCAACTGATGAAGATTGTGAATCCTACAATCAATATGGGAAAAGTGTTCAATAATGAAGCTTTTAAATGGATCTTCAAGTTCAAGTGCATCAAGAGGAATGATGCCTTCTTCAACAAGATTGATGTCAAAATAGAATGAAGGTCAAATGTAACACAATTTACCTTGCTACTAATCAATATTAAATAGAATAAACTTAGAACAATTTAAATTTGAAAACATATATTGATTGACAAATGATTTACAAAATCTAGTCATACATACTAATTGAAAACAAACATGCATCTTTAATGACACTTAGAAGGCCAACTTCTAATGTTGTAAAATATAAACCAAACTTCGTAATCATAAAGATAAAAAAAATGTTCTGAGGTCACATATTCTATCAAAGTGTAAACCCAAAAAATAAAATAAAAGAGTAAAAGTAGTAAATAAGCAATCTTAACTCAATCCTCATGCTCCTACTTAACGTCATCTGCAAAGTGGCATTTAGTCCAAACATAAACAACACACAACACACAACACACAACTCTATGGTATGAGCACAACATAGGCAAACTACACACATAGTTAATAGATAATAAATAACCACAATTAGCAGATAATAACAAACAAGTATGTATATGAATGTTGACAATGCATTTCAGTGTACCAACTATATCCAAAAAGTAGGCTAAGGGAAGCACTGCTAATCTTCATCTCTATAGTTAGTCATACCATACTAGCATGATATCTCTTTGGTAGTTCGTCAAGTACTACTCGACTTGCATCGTCTGATCTAGCTCATGGGATCAATTACGACCATTGAAATCTTTCATATCGAGTAGCCCTAAGAGGTCTAGTGATCTCAAGTTCACATCTACATTCCTTACACACTTATTTCATTAAATGATGCATAAATGCGGTTCAATTAAATTGTTGTTTTTACTTTTCCACATTGGTCGATGAAGACCATTCTCGCTTCTTACAGGTTAGAGACCTCATTTCTCAACCCATCACGTATCACTTTTCAACATTTGGCTGATGAGGACTATTCTTACCTTTCATGGGCTAGGCACCTCATCTCTCAACCTATCACAGATTAGTGAGTACCATTCTTGCCTCTCATAAGCCAAGTCACTCACTAGATAAATGTCCATTGAGCTCATTCTTGTCTCTCGCAGACTAGGTCACCCTTCGCATTTATTCTTATTACCCATTACTCATTTTTATCCCACATCCCATTATTCTTAATGCAATTTCAACAATAACAACAATGATATATTTTGTACAAGTATATGGGTTAATAGATAAACAGTAATTCAATTATCACACAAAACTCCTACAACACATGTACACGAACGTGCTCTTATTGGCATAGGCGTGCATAGTCAATGTGACTCTGCATGGATGTGAACATAATTTCATGGGTGTGTATAGTTTACATGGGTGTGCACAATGATAATGGTTTTCTTTTTCAGTCGTTTTGAGCTCTTATCTATAGCATAGCCAACCCTAGGTCATTCTTCTCAAGGACACAGTATACTCAGTTGTGATTTAGTGTGAAGTAAAATGCTATCGAATCTAAGCAGTAAAGTTTTGACTGAATCTACTCGGTACTGGCCGAGTCGCTCTTGGCAGAGACAGAGCCGAGATAATCTTGGCAGAGACGATCCGGCTTGGTAGCGGCTGAGTGCATTTCAGACGCTACAGAGATGGACTATCTCTGTCTCAGACTTAAAAAGCAGTAAATAAGGGGGAGTGGGAGTGTAAGTAAAGCAGAAAGTAACTAAGACTAAGAATGCAGTAAACATATACTATTGTTACTAGTTATCTATTATTATTATTATATAACTGTGTTCATATTCAATCCCATTAATCCAAGTTCAGTCCAGGTTTCACACTCCCGTTCTCAGTCCATATCAGCCTCCAGGGTTCTTATGGATCGCCAAAGGTTCGTCCATTGCCATACCGAGGATTTATGCAATCGCTACCTCATCAGTTGGCAGGGATTAAGTTCAGAGCTGATTTTAGGTTCTCAGTTAACAATCGCCAAATGATTACCTACTGAATTAGTCAAACCAGTTCCAATCGGCTTAGCTTAACATTGTTCACAATTCAATTGCAATCGCAGATTAAATCATGAATTAAAGTGGAGGAAGAGAATGGAGATAAGAGTTGCAGAATGAAATTGATTAACAGAAATAGAATACAAATACAATGGTTCTGAATTCAGATGAATCCATCTTCCACGACGATCACCATGGTTGATGGTGGTGGTTCACCTCCGTTAGCCTGAACGCTGAGGATCAGCTCCACCAGAGTGCGTCAGTAGTCTGATCGATCCCCTCTGGCAGACTTCGGCTTCCCAGTCTCAGACCTGCACTTCCTCAATCGAGAGAAACGCCAATGAGCACCGTGCACCACCGTGAAAAATGGAGAGAGCGAGAGCGAGAAAGTGGTTATAGTGAGTATGGAATTAAAGTGAATTCAAAGACAAAACGTGTAAAAAGTGCACAGCTCCTCCTATATACACGAGCTGTGATATGCTAATCCTAACGAATCCTAACAGAATTACACTGTAAAGATCATATTCTACCCCTATGCAGATCTTCTAACGTGACATGGCAGCTGAGTTGACACTAAGATGGCCTCCGAGCTGGATAGCTGATGTGGTCAATACAATTGGGCCTCTCTACTGGGTTGCTGGGCTGCAAGGCATGGACTGTAGGGACGACTCTGGTTCGGCCGAGATGGAGTCGGTCTGACCGGGACAACTTCATCTCGGCTGAGACTCCTTTGTTGACCATGATCAACTCTGCTTGACCTGCATAAGAAGGAGTGATACTTTTTATTAGCTAACAAATCCGAATTAACACAGATTTGCATTTTCTCTATATTCAAGCCCATAAAATGAATCTTAGCTAACAATCCATTCTTAAGCACAAAATAGTCTTGCAAACATCCTTCGGTGTCTAAAAGATGTATAAATTATGACTCATCACACAACCTGCACGAATTGTTCTTCTTGAATTATCGTGGTTGACAGTCTGCTATCAAATTATCTTAGATTTTCACCTAGAATTTCAAATTTAAATAAGGAAATTTATGGTTTTTCTACGTGTTGCATACACAACCAATTCCACATAGTTAATTTCACAAACAAAAATATATAAACAAGAAACCTAATCCAGGGAGCTCAACCCCTTCAGAGAATATCAATAACATACAATTTATAAAATCAACTATATGATTATTAATAATCTTAATAAAAATGATGGTTGCTAATCCAAAAAGTTCAATAACCCAAGACATATACTTTTGGGGTTTAGGAAAAAATCCTCAATCCATGACCACAAGATTAAAAGTCTTGTACTTTATCAATTAATCCTAAATAGACAAAGTGATATAGACAAGAAAAAACAAACAAACAACTAATCACTCTATCAATCATAGAGACAATCAAACACAAACACTTTGTCGATTGACAGAGGCAATCAAACACAAATACTAAGCATGGTCTAGGATCAACCCTTCCACCCATAGTCATACCTATACCTATACCCCTAAGCAAGATTTCTCACTTCCCCTTACCTAGAGAAGCATAGATGTATAGAACATGTTCCCCAAGGTTGTTCTTCTTGGTCCTAAACTCAATAACAAATATGTCGCTCCCACTTACAAGCTACGTGAAGTCCAAGAGATGAGAAAGATGTAAAGTATTTGGGCTGAATGCTTTGCATCAATCTCAACTTATTTATGCTTTACATCAATCTCAACTTATTTTGAGATCCTCTTCCCTTCCTTTTCTTGGTATCCAACTCCTTATATAAAAAGAGATGATGCATGAGTTCATATAGCTCAATGTGAGATTTAAGCTATCACACTCCTTTATATAAGAAAAGGAGATGAGACATGAGCTTATGATGTTCGACGTGGGACTTAAGGTTTTACCATATTTAAATAGCATATTTTTCTTAATTTAATTAATTAAAACCCAGTGTAAAACACAACCTATATTTCTACCAAAATATTATTTATTTAATTATAAAACAATAAAATCACTTATTAATAATAATTAATAAAATACAATATTTACAATCAATGATAAAATATAATAAAAATTGGGGTGTTACATTGAACTCCTTCTCCATGAAATGAAGAATACCATCAAATCCCTTGAAATCCTAATAATGAAGGTTTTTACCAAATCCAAAGAATAAGAAACTTGAAGACTCAAAGTCTTTGAGGCCTTGTGTTAGAGAATATGTCCTACATTGAACAAATAAAAATAAATAGAAAAGTATATAAGGATAATAAATGTTAAGTCAAATCAGTTCCAATATTTTGGACAATACTATTCCTCTAGCTCAACTCACTCTCCTGTTGGACTCACTCGTAAGTTTTAACTATAGGATATTCTTGTCCTTCTTTAACAAAGGATATTCTAGTCCTTCTTTAATTGTAGAAAATAAGAACAAAAAATTTAGCATATTAGATGATGGTACACAAGTCACAATTGAACCAATATAGTTGAATATGAGAGAGTATTGGAGACAATTCCCAATTGAATGAATAAAGATAAATAAAAGAAATATATAAGGGTAAAAAGTTAAGTCCAATTGATTTAAATCTTTCGGACAATATTATTTCTCTAACCTAACTCACACTTTTTTATTGGGCATGCTCTACAAACTTTTACACCTTGCCTCATCAACAACATTGGAAAGCCAACCCTCTTTGATATAGAGAAATTAAAGTCCAAAGTAGAGTGCTTTGATGATCTATTTAGGGTGAGACTCATCCAACCACTTGATATCGTGTTTGATTCTAATGGATAAAACATTTGACAACAAAACAACGATCCTAAGACCCAACATATCCAACTCATCCCACAGGATTTTTAATTTGTGAAGAAATCAATGACATTTCTTTCTCGATGGAGTGCACTTCTTGAAGTAAGTAAGAAATTCTAAGGTAATTTTAAAGTAATTTTCTTTCTTGAATCTCTCCTTTTAACTCATCTCATAGTTTCTTGGCATTATCTGTATAAATGATACTTTGAGCAATTTTTGAGGGGAAAGAGATTTTTGTAATCAAGAAACCATAATATTGCACCATTACCATGCCTTGATACACATCATTCTTATTTGACATAGGCAATGAACCATCAACGATTTCCAATTTATTTTTGGACCACAACCCTGTAAACATAGGACGACTTCATGTATGGTAATTCATAGCATTTAGAGGAGGAGAAACAAGAACTATACCTGGACTTTCTCCGGGATGGAGAAAATAAGGGCTTGAGGCATTTTGTAATTCATCTCCTTGGCGAGCAGTTTTGTTGTTGTCGGTGACAGTTTGGTCCTCCATAGCCAGAATCTTGAATCAAGAAAGCGTTTCAACAAGAATTCATGGAGGCGGAAGCAAAGCGAGACGAACCCGCTCTTGATACCATATCATATATTGGAAACAAAAAACATAAGCTAACTGAAAACAAAAGCTAACTAATAAAGAAACAGAACAAACTAATAGAAACTAGACAAACTAATCAACAGAAAAGCAGAAAACTACTAAACTAATAGATACTAACTCCTAACAATAGCAGAAGAAGTCTAAGCAGTAATGCGGCTATTGGTTGGAGTGGGAGAAGTTAAGTCACCACCGCGAGTATGAGAGTGATTGAGAAACATGATGCCAAACAAATTTCAAACAAGCAAAGACAGAATGTTTTGATGTGGGGTGGTGCAGAGAGTGTTTGGAGTATTAAAAAACAAAAAACTCTTTATGGAAGTTTTGGAGAGATGAGGGCTTTTATAGAAAGAGATTTTGAAAGTTCAATAACACGAAATCGCCCCTTGCACACTGTAACCAATTATTGTACCAAGTTATCAATTACTATGCCAAGTAATCGATTACATTTACTATCTTGACACAAGTATTTTTTTACTTTGCTAAATTGCATACAAGTTATGCAGTCATTGAACCATTTATATTGTTGGCTTGTAAGAAATTAACTGCAATGCTTCATACTTTTAAGTTGTTGGATCCACACACGAGGTACACATGATATATATCAATGTTTTAGCTCATTACTAAGGAATCCGTCTGCATAGGTAAAAACGGTTTTGTCCTCTACTTGTCTCCAATAGCAAATGAAATTAGGGATTCATATAAAATAAAACAAAATAAAAGTGCCATTACAACATTATGAATTTTGTGTCAACATAATAATAAAAATTATTATCATGTTACATTATCCAATCAATATAAATTAATGTTTTATAACATTAAGTAAGAACTTAATTATAAAAATTTTAAATTATAAAGATTTTTTTAAAGTGTTTTTAACTATAGAAACATAATTAAAAATAATAAAATAATAGAAACCTACAAATTAACTTAACCTTAGTTTATTAATATATATATATATATATATATATATATATATATATATATATATATATATATATATATATATATATATATATATATAATTTATAGGTTGTATAATATGTATTGTTTTAATTATTTATTTATTAATTTATAAAAAATAAATTTCAACTAATTAAATACATAGAATAATTTAGATTTAATGCTTAATATATAAAAACATTCAAAATTATGTTAATATATGTTTAAATTTTTTACTTTAATGTATGATTTAGGAATAATAAATAAATAAAAGTAAGAAAATTTTAATATATATTAAAATTAAAATTAACTCATAATTTCTTATTTAAAATAATAATTACATATATACATTAGAAGATGAATTATTAAATATGTTTATCAATTTATATGTATTATATATTAACATATATTTCAATTTTATTATTTTAAAATGTGTTTATAAACTATTTATTTACATATAATGATGAAAAATAGAAAGTTTCTATATATATATATATATATATATATATTCTAAAATATTAAATTTTATGATAATTAATTTTCAAATAAATTTTATTAATATATAAAAAACCATATATTTAGTAAAAATATATTAAATATAATAAAAATATTTTATTTAATGGATAGAATATTTAATAGTATATTTATTTATATATATATATATATATATATATATATATATATATATATATATATATATATATATATATATTCATATTATAAATTAAAATACAATTTAAAAGATTATATTATCATTTTCTTCTATTTTTCAATGAGTGAATAACTAATTTAATCCTTGAAATTGTAACGGTGTGTTACATTGGTCCATAAAATTAATAAAATAAAAAATAATTCCTCAAATTATTTATTATTATTAAATTTAGTCCTTGAAATTATAATAGACGATCAAATTGGTTCATGAAATAAATAAAATATCAAAATGGTTTATGAAATTGCAATTATCTACTAGTTTAGTCCTCAAAAATGTAATATGAGTCAAATTAGTTTATAAAATTAAAAAATATTAATTGCACATTTTGCTAAAATCAGTCAAATTAGTCATTGAAATTTCTTTTTCTTATATAAAATTTGTAAAACTATATAAGTTTAGGGGTCAAAGTGTGAAAAAAATTACAAAAAAAATTTGCAAAAATTTAAAATTTATGAGGCAAAAAGTGTAATTAACCATTTTGAATTTTAAGGACCAATTTGATCGATTATTACATTTTTAAGGACTAAATTGATAGATAATTACAACTTCAAGAATTATTTTGACATTTTATTTATTTCACGACCACTTTGATTGTCCATTACAATTTTAAGAATTAAATTGAATAATAATATACAATTTGAGGAACTACTTTACTATTTTATTAATTCTATGGACCAATTTGACATAGTATTAAAATTTTATAAATTAAATTAGTGATTCACTCTTTTACAATTAGTCATTCACAATATTTTTTTCTTCTCTTGAAAGGATGTGCATTTTACATGTTGCTCTCACAAATAGCTAATTTTTTTCTCAACCATCTCAAATTATTTTTTTATCTTTATTTATATATTTAATCTTCTCAATCAACTATATATTTGACCAACCTTTTTTTATCACTAAATAGTATATTAATATTTTTTTTGAAAAAAAATTAGTAGTTAAATATATATAACAATTTAAATTATTTATTATAACTCTAAAATAAAATTTACATAAAATAAATATTTATATATATATATATATATATATATATATTATATTATATGTAGGGGAGAGAGAGGAAGAGAGAGAAACTTATATCATTCATTCAATAACTTTCAATTGGATGATTTAATTTTATCTCAAAATCTACTTATATATTAAAAATTCCTTTCATAATATATATTTTTAAAATATACAAAATATGAATAATTTAATTTTTTTTTATAATTGTTCAATTTTCACATTCTTTTTTACAGTGTAGTAGAGGCAGAGGCAGTATTTTTAGACGCATCTTCCGATTACATGCATCGTTGGAAAATTTGCACACCATTTACAATTGATTCCGTTGATAACAATTGATGTGTCCCTTGCACAAAGACCATTGACCAAAATTGATTTAATGATTAAATTAAAATTGATTTATAAATAGAAGTTGCTGGAGGGTTTTGACTCTGACTCGTGTATTCAAAACTAACATCCTTAAAAGTATCAGCATTCACATTGACGGGAAACAAAAATGTTTTAGACTCGTTTCGGAACATACGAAGCTATGACACTTTTCTTAAAGTTCGTAAAAAGAAGAAGAAGAAGACATTTTTAAAAGAAATTAGGTTTAATTCCTTTAATTTAGATTATCTGCATTTTTTGGCTTTTTAAAATATCTTAACTAATGAAATTTTATATTTTTTATTAAAATTAAGTAAATTTGATTCTTCAATCAATTCCCCCCTTAAAGTTTTTAAATTCTTATTTGATACTAAAATCTTCATAAACTCAATCAATTAAATTGTTTTAGATCTTATTTTAATCAAAATTCACTAGCCAAAACATAAATTTCACCTAAAATAAAAAATTCCTCTTCAACCCTAATTTCACATCCTACAAATTCCTTCAAATCACGAAATTATTTATCTGAAGACTTTTAAAAGTATGTCTTGTCCCAAATCCATCATAAATCTCTAATTATTTAAATAGAAAATGAAAATTTAAGGATTTTAATTAAATAAAATAAAATTATGAACAAATCAAATTTACTCAATTTTAAAAACAAACTTGACTAAAAAATTTTGAGAGACCAAAATCATATATATATATATATATATATATATATATATATATATATATATATATATATATATATATATTAATTAAAAAAAATTAAATTGAAGGTTTTTTTGTTATATTTTTTATTTAATAGGTGTATAAGTTAAGGGGAAAGAAAGAAAATAATTGTTAAAAAAAAGACACTTATTATGTTTAAAATATAAAATCATGTAATTAATGTTTATTTTTAATTTAATTAAAAGTATTTAAAATAGTATATTTAATGTTCCTTAACCTATACACATAATGCATAATATATATAGATTGTTTTTGTTAAATGGGTGCACGGTTAGGGAGAAATAAAGCTGAAATAAACTTGCAATCTTGTGTGTATTCTACATGTATTTTTGAATTGAAGTAAATTTTGAAAATATAAAATAAATTTTGAAAATTGAAAAATTACTCAAATAACTGAAAATTTAGCTTAATGCTAAAAAATTGAAAAATTAGCTAGTAATTGAATTAGAAATGGTTGTTAACTTATTAAATTAGTGTAGGATAAATTTTCCTATTGATCTAACTAATAAACGTAAAATGATATATATATATATATATATATATATATATATATATATATATATATATATATATATATATATATATATACACATGCGCGAGGAGAAGAAACCTTATCAATAACGTAGTGGTCCTTCCTTTTTCTTATTGTCTATATTTTGACTTCAGATTACCATCATCTTCATTTTAAAAACAACTACTTATAAAATGTGCACGTTGTTTATCTTCAAATTTCATTTTTTTTTTACAATAAACTAATAGAATTTTTAATTTTTTATAGTTGGCATCTTTTGCACCTGTTTGCAAAAATCCCAAACGGAGACTTTGGCAACCAATCCCCCTTTTCAAAATTTACGGCATTGACAAACAACAACACCAAAAAAGCAACGACTGAACTGTCCAAAATAAGAAAATCAACCATAGTGTGCACCACAAATTATTAATATTCTACAATCATCAATAATTTTTACTAATTTTTATTTGATATACATTTAAAATTTTTAATTATAAAAAAATAAGTCATACATGATAAAATACCTTAAAAATCATAATAATAATGATTTATAATTGAATAATAAAATAAAACTATTTTAACAACTAAAATGTCACGATCTAATTAAAACTTAGTATATATAATAAGTTTATTAATTTTATAGTAAATAAAAATATAACTTGAATGATAGGGTGATTCTCCTATAGTTAGGACAGGGCTATTAAAGTCTAATAATTTTTGAATATATACAACAGTGGTCTGTGGCTGCTTTTTCTGCAGCAGTTGATAAGCAAGAGCATATAAATTCAATACATAGTCTCAATAAACACTTCATTGGATGGCCTATCTAATCTCCCTTGTACATTTAACAAGGACCCAAACCGAATCTTCAGGTGTGCATGCCTGTATCTTGAATAACGAGTTAAATTATGTGTTTATGTTCTCACAGTGTTTCCATATTGCAGGATTTGGCATACTAATGGGCCTTGTAAAGGGAAAGTGGAAGCATAACGTGATTTTGAAGGCGTGGGAGCGTTGCCGATTTTCTAGGCAATACTTGAAACTAAAAGCAACTTTAAAATCAATGGATGATGAGAAGAAGAAGGGTGAAATAGCGCCTCACGGTTGTTTTTCAGTGCACGTTGGACCAGAGAGACAGAGGTTCGTTGTGAAGACGAAATACGTTAACCACCCATTGTTCCTTATGCTTCTAGAAGAGGCAGAAGAGGAATACGGGTTTGAGAGTGATGGCCCCATTTGGCTTCCTTGTAACGTTGATTTGTTCTACAAAGTTCTTGCTGAGATGGACGGCCAAGATAATAGTATCATTATCCATGGTGCCCGAAGAAGCTTTACCATGGCTAAGGTTTTTCCTTTCTTCCTTCACATCAACAAGGATCATACTACTTACACCGTTATGGATTCGGAATTGCTCACAATCAACCGGTTCGATACTATCTTCTAAGTTCATCATGCATAGTTAGTTTAGTTATTTTACTCAGTGATGTAGAGTATTAATTTCTGGCTTGTAAATGGAACGCGAAATATTCCCGTGCGCTCAAAAAGCAATAAACTTGTTAGCCAGATTTTTTTGTTCTTGTTGAATTGGAAATCAATACACACAAAATGAAAGATACACAGTTCCTAAATCACTAGCCAGCAAGAGATGAGGATGAAGACCAGCAGGGACAGAAGATTATTTATGCTTAGTATAATTCATTTTGCATCGATTATATTTCCTCAATTTATTTATAGAAGATCAAAACAATCATTTTTACTCCAAAAAATTAGAGTGGAGAAATGATGCCTTAATTTAAAACAGAGAAAAAACAACATTTAAATAAATAGAAAGATTTAAAAAAAAGATCGAGAAAGATTTCAAATTTAAACAACATTTAATTAAAAAAAAAACACTAATGTTTATCATACATGAGGAGATGAATGGGATTCTTCAAAAAAAAAAAAAGAAAAGAAAAGAAAAGAGAGAGAGACAGATGGATGAATGAAAAATCAAGGTATCATTTTCTTAATTTTAAATAGGCAATATCTGCATGGCTAATTAATTATCATTCAATTATAAATTCATCTCACTAATCATTTAAATATGCAAAGATAAATACAAAAAGAATAAACTCAAATAATTTTATCATTCAATTATAGTTATATTTATTACTTAAATTTCTTCTACTCAATTAATTAATTCACTGGAATTAAGAAATTTATATATTTTTCCTAAATTATCCCTAACGTTAATATATATACTCTTGTATTTTTATTATTTTTAATTCTTTTAGTCTTTTTATCATTAGTATATTTATTGTTTTAATTTTTATTGATTATGTATGTCAAGAGTGAAATTGAAAATTTTAAAATATTTTTTGTACATGACTAAAACATTAATATATTTTATTTATGATTTATTGACTTTAAAAAATAATTTATAATTAAATATATTTTTATAAAAAATAATTAATGTATGAAATATTTTAAATTGATTCTTATAAAAAAAAAGACCAAATTTAAATTTGGGTCTTATTTAAATTGTTATGTTATTGTTGTTCATAACTAGAAATAATAAAGATAAATTGATAAGTACATGGTTTCTTAAAATCAAAGATGAATCACAACTTGAACTCATGTTGGAAGAGTTCTTTATATTTAGTGCGTTCAAATCATATCTTAATACTATTACATATATTGTTTTTAATAATATTTTATTAATTATATTTATAAAAATATTACCAATATTTTTATGAGTAATATTTTTTATATTAAATATTTTTAAAATAATATTACTAATGATATTTTGTGACAAAATTTAGATATAACATTTATTAAAATGTTACTCAAATTAATAGATAATATTTTTTATATTTTTAAATATTGTCAAAAGTTAAATATTCAGGAGTGTAAAAAGCTTACCGAGGATACTTGTAAGATACTTGTACATAAAACTAAAAGATTTAATTTCATTTTCTAATTTTCTAACCTTGAAGTTTGAATTGTGTGAGATTTTAGTTTCTCCATTTTTTTTAGCTAATTAAGTGTTTTTTTTTTTAAATTAAGCATGGGCGTTGTCGTTAGTTTTTTTTATAAAACCCTCGTATCATTATTTTCGGGTTTCCAATAAATTTGAGACATATGAAATAATTTTAATGTTACCGTATTAATGGAAATGAATTCTGTACATTTTATTAAGAAAACGGATTAAGCAGACAGCATTTCTATATAGATTTTTTTAATATTAAATAATTATCACCTAATGTATTATAGAATTAAAATATTCATTGTTCTGTTTCTCTCTCTGGAGAATGAGTCAGTCCAGTGAATTAAGTAATGCATTGGTTCAATATTTACCAAAATCCAACAACTGAGTCTTAAAAGACATAGTTCGAGATCCTTACAGCGATGAGAAAGAAACACAATACGTTTGTGAATCACTGAATCATAACTAAGAGTCCCATTAGAGATAATGATTGTGATACAACCTGCTGAAGAAAATATTTTTCACGTAATCCCACGTAAGAAATGACAAGATAACCAAATAAAAAACTATATAAATAAATCTGATAGAGTATAGTATTTTCTTTTCTAACTATCATCCTCTATTTACATCATGCTTATGATGACTTGAGCTTTGAAATCTTTACCAGTACACCACCAGAATTTAGCTCATAAGGACTTTTCAAGGTTTTATTCGAATGTTCTATTTACGAGAATTAGTGTTGAGCAAGATGGAATGTGAAGCACTGAATCAT
Source organism: Mucuna pruriens (assembly GCA_025330945.1). Classification (NCBI taxonomy): domain Eukaryota; kingdom Viridiplantae; phylum Streptophyta; class Magnoliopsida; order Fabales; family Fabaceae; genus Mucuna; species Mucuna pruriens. The sequence goes on from JAENHJ010000067.1 coordinate 1,533,142, forward strand.
GACTAAGATCATTAGAGATAATTCGGATACGATTTGTTGAAGAATTGTTTTTTTCATGTCATCCATGTAAGAAATAACAAGATAATCAAATAAGAAATTATATAAATAGACACTTTAAAACAATAATCATGTCAACTTTGATTTTAATAATAATAAAACAAACCATAGTACTATTAATTTATTTTCATTCTGTTTGTCATGTAAAAAAATCCTCTAAAAAAACCATCTAACAATAGATACGTTGAGAAACTAAAATCAATAATTTTTGAGATATAAAGGCTAAAGAATGAAAATTTAAAATTAAGAGTAAAATAAAAAATTAATCTAAATTTAAGAGATGAAAAATATATTTAAGTTAAAATATGTTTAATAGAGTTTAAGATATTTTCTTTTCTAACTTCCATCCTTTATTTGTATTCTATTTTTTTTTATTCATGAGATAAGTGTGAAATATCTATTATTGAAAGTGATGACTAATATTTGTCAAGGATTGTGAGCTTACGAGATAATGAGATAATGAATATTTCTCTCGTTATGTTAAGATTTGAATCTCTAACATCTTAGTCAAAGAATTGGAAGTAGGTACCACTCTTCTTAATGTATCTTGTCCATAGATTTTTTTTGTTGTTGATGATACACAACAAATGAAAGAAAGAACTAGCAAAGATACATATGTGTGAGGAGGATGAAGTCAAGAGGGACATAAGATTATTTATGTAAGGACAACCTAACTTTTTATATAATATATTAATTTTAATATTACATATAGTTAAATAAAAAAATGAAAGAAGTATAAAACTTAAATTAAAATATATTTTATAATATATTTTTTAAAATAAATAATATTATTATAAATATAATATTATATTATATAAAATATTATCTATTAAATTAAAAAAATTATTAATATATAATTATTAAAAAAATATATACTTTTTTTAAAAATATTGGACACTAAATCAGGTTGAGATGACCAAAACATAACCTATTAAAATAACATCAAGCTAAACCGGGTTAGCAAATTGGGTTGGCCATACTCACTCTTGTCTATTAATGTAATATTTTTATATTATCAATCAATTACAAAATAAATAATTTTACATTATTGAATAATTAAAAATATCATGAATATAACTTTTTAAAATAATTATTAAAATCCAAAATTTTACTGTGACTATTTATGATCAAAGTGTAAAAAACATTTACAATAACATTATATTTAAATTAAATTATAGTAGTAATATATTATATAGTTATTATGACAATTTTCTTCTATTTAAAACCTTCACATATTGTCACCAAAAGTTCACACATCTAATTGAGTTTTTTACTCACATCAGCATCAACTTAAGTTTGGTTCTTAAATTTTTTTTTGTTAATAAATGATATATAAATTTCATTTCAAATTCTCGCTAAAATTTGTGTTCTTCCTTTATCTTACAAGAGAACATTTCTTTCTGTAATTGTAAAAAAAAATTAATATAGGACAAAACTTAAATGTAGTGTTTTGTATATTTTTCTTCTACTAAAAAATTAATGGTAAACCAGAATACACACACAAAATCTATTGTAAATGTCTAAATAATATTTGCATACCTTTTTTTAGAAGTTTTAAATAAAAAATTAAGAGATAAGATTGACTTAATTTAAAAATAAAGAAATTGTATAGACTAAAATAAACTTAATAACATAAATTACCGGCAATCTAGACTTAAAAAAAACAATAAATAGTGTTAAGTCTAAAAGCAAATATTATAGTGGCAATGGTAATAATTAAAAAAAGAAAAGGAGGAATACTGGATTTGAGTCGCTGAATTGGAATTTGGAAATAGTCAAATAGAAGATGGCAAGCAAACAGGATCATGCGGCTAGATGTCATGAATGGTGTGACTTGTGATGTAATTAACACATCCGCTTCATGCTCTGGGGACCACAGACTCACTCTCAAGACGGAAACTTTGTCCATCATTTTAAATATTGTAACATAAGTTCTTATTATCAAAAACAAATATTTTTAGATAAGTTATGTATACTCATCAAAAGCTACACTACTCACACCAACCATTAATTTGTTGATAGTTCAAATAATTTTTACACCGTTTATGTATTCATGGTTCAAGAATTTTTACACCATTCATAGACTGTGTATAGAATTTAAATTTTAAATAAATATATAAATTATATTTTATAATTTAAATTATTATATAAGTTATTTTTTATTGATAATTTTTTTTGGAAATTACTAAAATTTAATTTAAAGATAGAGATAAAAAACTATAAATTGAAAAGAATTAATGATTAAGAAGCTATATTTTAATTTGAATGGTTAAAATTTAAGAATATAATGACTAACTTATATACAAATGTATGATTTAGATTTATAATTTTTTTATATCTATATATATATATATATATATGAGTTATGTTACATAACTTGTGTACTTTAATTTTAATCATTCATATAAGATATAATAGATATAACAGTTAAATATTTTTTTATTCTTACAAAATATTATTCTCAATAAATACATCCTTACATATTATATATATATATATATATATATATAAAAAGTGTATCTTGTGATTATGAGAGAATTAGAATAGTAAATTGGTTATATAATTAATTTAAAATGACATGATTATTTTAAAAAAATTATATGATATGATTACTTTAAAAAATTATATGATTTTAAAAATAAATTCACATAACTTGTATATTTTATTTGGACCATTAATAATATAGTCTAATAATTAATATTTATTTTTCACAATTTTACATAAAAAATATCTTACTATATAAATCTAACAATAAATCTAACAAAAGAACTATGAAATGAGAACTGCTCCTATTATGAGAAATAAAAACTTTAAATATATATAATTAACTATATTTAAATGATTAAAATTAAAAAATATACATAATTTTTTAATATAATTATGTTATCATTAACCAACTTTTAATCTTGATCATTCATGTATAGATGTATAACTTAGATTTATAGTTCTCATTTTTTCACAACAAGTAATGTTCTCATTTGATATACTCACTATATAAGTATGTGTGAACTATATCAAATATAGATAATTAAATCATACTTTATTTGAAACGTCTCACATCTGAATTATTCCTAGATACATCATTTAGTCCATATATTTGCGTCAAATTTTCATTTTAGTTCATATAACTAAAAATTCTATTTTTAACTCTTATACAAACAAATTTTTATGTTTTAGTTTCTTTTGTTAATTTTCTGACAATGCAAAATCAACAGTAACTAAAACATAAAAAAAAGTTCTATAAGAACTAAAAATAGAATATTTAGGTATCAAGATAAACAAAAAGTTAAGTATAGTATATGGGCCAAATAATTAACTAAACCTTGTAAAAAAATAAGATATATATAACATTATATCATATTTAAATTATTAAGATTAAAAAAATTATACATCACCTTTATAAATGCATAGATGATTACTAAATAACTTTTAAATTTATACGATATATTTATGAGAAAAAAAATTCTTATTACTAGAAATGAGAGATAAGAAAAGAGCAAAGAAAGGGGAGATAAGATTATATAATTTTTTTTTTCTAAATAAGAGATATAAGAGAATCCATAAAAGTGAGAGAAAATATGTGATGTGATAAAAATAGTCATAGGTAAAAAATATATTGTATAAAATGATATATAATTTTGTTATATAAATATGATATGTATATACAAAGAGAGTTACAATTCTCATTAAGTATATTGACTAAAATATTAGTTATTAATTTAAGGAAGAATATATATTTAAAATTAAGAGGAAATGGAAGTAAATATTTAAAAATATTTCTTAAGTAAAAAATATAATTTTCTCAAAAATTAATATAACTAGTTTTTTTGGACGCAATAGTGGCATTGCAATAAGCAACCCATTAGACCAGGATGAAGAAAGACAATTTATATCCATGCAATAGATCGTGTAAAATATATTTTTCACCTTCTTTAATTATAATCGTCTATTGATATCTATTTCTCTAAAATATGATTGTTTCATATTAAAATTGTGACATAATACTATTTTTCTAAATTCTATATTTTAAAATATTTTAATCTATTAATTTATTTAATTTTTATCAACTTTTATTTTAACCCATTATATTTTATTTTTTACTTTTTTTGTTTCCATCCTTTCAAATATTGATTTTTTTTTGTTAATTTAATAAGTTGAGAAAAATTTTATAATATGAAAAATTAAAAAGAGAATTGAAATACTACATGCAAAAGATAGAAAGATAACAGAATCTACAAATAAGTAAAAATAAATAATTACAATTTTTAACATAATATTTTTCCTAAACTATTAAAAAATTAATTTAATCTTTTATTAAAAATATATTTATTTAAAAATTTTGAAAAAAATAACTACAAATTTTTAATAAAATAAAATGTATAAGATCGTAAAAATGAAAAATCAAGAAACATATACATGAAATAAAGGAAAAGAAAAATAAAAGAAGATCAAATTAATTATTAAATTGAAAAAAATAAAAGTATATAAAAATGTCATGTAACAACTATAATAGAAGAACTTGGTATTATTCCTACACAAAAAAAGAAGAAGAACTTAGTATTATAATATAAAGGTTTAAAACAAATCCTAATGAATGTCCTTAAAAATATATAAAGATTCAAAAATGAAAATTAAATCTTTCTAAGTTTTAATATAACTAGTATTTTAATTTGTACATTACATAGTATACATTCTTATTTGTATATAATTTATAATAAATGAGTTTTTTTTATAAATTTATAAATTATATTACAATTAAAATTATAATAAATAAATATTTTTAAATATAAATTATATTTTAAATTTATAATAAATAATTTAAATTGTGATATAAAATTATTTTTAAAAAATGGATAAACATTTAAGAAAATTAAATATATAAATAAAAATAAATTAACAATAACTTGATATAATTAGAAAGATACTTTTGAGCTATTTACAAAATATAGTGCGTAAATATACCTCACATTGAGAGAAGGGAGAAAGTGTTTAAATTTTTTAATTGAGTGATGAGAGTGAAAATTTTATTCTCTATCTTACACATTATAATTTATAATGTAAGAGCCAAAGTAGATTTTATTTTTTAATTCTTTAATAAATTATTTTTATGACATTTGTCTAACATTATGTGAAACCTACTAAGTTATTTTATCCTAGGCCTAGAGAAGAAGAAAAGACGCAACTTGACTTAACCAACAATTGGAAAATTGGAAACCTGCGAGTATTCATATTCTCCTTTTAAAATTGGAAAATTATGAATTGTCCAGATTTCCAAATTTGTTCACTTATCTAATATTTGACCAACAAGGAAGACTACCAAGGTTGGTTATTAATAAATAATTTGATTCCTATAATATGGACTGGGGTTTTTTTTTGTTTTTAACACGTGTATAGAAAATATTAAAAAATTAGATTCACTGTAGTAATTTCTCTCTCGTAAAAAATAATCTTATAATTATTTTATTATTGAAGGAAAACTTCAATTCTATAAGATAAAACTTAACGTAAATTTTGTTCATTTTCTAAATTTTGACTTTACCTCCGTGCCACTTGATGTGAATACCGGTGACGAAGTCAAGGGCATCCAATTTTGAGAAGCGGAATTGAGGTAACCGTAAATTGCCGCTATTTTCATTATACTAATTGCTTTAGAAATTCACATTCAAAATCCGTCAGCTGTCTAAGCTAACAAAGATGTCAGCATGATTAGCGTCGACCAAGTCTCGTATATAGGGAAATCTTTTAGATTTAAAATGGAAAAATAAAACAAAAAGAAAAATGGTTTTAAGTTTTTTTTTTTTTAGTGTAAGATTTTTATTTTAAGTATGTGTTTGACTAAGTGAAAGAGAAATTTATGAACTAATTAAATTTAATTTCTATTGAAAAATAAATAAGAATTTTTTATGTTTGAATGTTTTTTAAGAAAAATTCTAGAAATATGTTAAAAAGGTAGAAAGCAAACATACTGAGTCAAGTTAAACAAAAAAAGTTGATAAGTAGTTGTTAAAAATGTTTCCCAATCGAACTAAGTTAATTTGGTGTCATTAACATGTTTTTCGATATGATGACACGTTATTCGATAATAGAATTCCGACTGATTGAAGTTCTAGAGAAAAACCTCATAACCTTGCAATCGTCACCCTAAAACCCTAAGAACTCTATTTTTCCCTAATGATGATGTTGCCCCTTTTTATCCAAGATCTCTTAAACCCCTATTGACCAATGGTCAAAATCCCACCCTCCAAACCCTATAAATGTACCCACCAAGGTCACCTCATGGCTGGTTTTCTAGAAGCAAATGCTCTCTTTCTTTCTCTAAAATTTGTTGGTCTTCCTCCCCAAGCTAGGAACTCATCATTGTTGATCCAAGACCTTACTTCTTCACTAAAGTACTATGAACCTTTGATTTTCAACAAGTAAAGGAAGCTTACTTTATATTTTTTATGGTTGTGTTGATGTCTAAAATGTTGTTGTTATGATATATATGTATGTATAAATACATGATCATATCTTTTGTAGCCTTGGGCAACCAGTGTTGAAGTTTTAAGCTTTTTTTGTGAAAATGCAAAATCTTGATGAATTTGTCTTGCATGCTATAAAAGTTGTTATCTTTACAATCATATAGTGTTTGTTTGATGCTCTGGAGCTTTTGGATCATTTGCATGTTGATTTAGTTGATGTTTGAGTAATTTATGGATTCTTACATGTTGTTGTTTATTGGTTTTCGGGTTTTCGTTGAGCGAAACACCCTATCACTAGGTGAAACCCTCTTTTCTAGACTTCTATTGAAGGTTTGCTAAGCGACAAGAGAGTGTTGCTGAGCAACATTGCATTTCTAGGTTGATTTTTGGAAGAACACAAGTTTTCACCAAGCAAGGGCCTTTCTTATTGAGCAAATTCAAGAACACCATAAAGATGACAAGTACTCATTAAGTGAGTACACCACTCGTTGAATGAAATTATGAACATAATGAGAAAACACTTGAATGAGTTTTGGAAAACTCAGAAACTCATAGATTCATTGAGTGAATCTTGACATGGCTGAGTGAATGTTTAAGAGCTTTATGTGGTTCTTAATCGTTGAGTGAAGGAGTGCACTCACTGAGTGAAGGATTGCCTTCGTTGAGTGAGGAGATGAGACTTAAAATCTACTAAGTCTTTGTGAGGTTTTCGCTTAGCGAGTTGTCCCACTCGCTGAGCGATCTCGAGAATAAATGAGAGAATGTTCTCTATATATAGCTTCTATTGTTTAGCAAAGAGGGGTCTTCATTAGGCCAAACGAGCATAGCTGAGATGTAAAGTCCCTATGACTTCATTAGGGAGTCATCCCACCCGGTGAGTGAAACGAGGTGAGAAATCAGGGTGCTCTCTATAAGTCCATTGGCTAGGCGAGGAATTAGCCTTGCTAAGCGGGATGTATGAAGTTTCAATAGTTTAATCCTTTGTGGCTTACTAACAAAGCGAGATACTCCTGCATTGAGCGAGCAAAATGAAGTATGAGCTCTTTGTGACTCTATTCATTGAGTACGACTAACCTTTTGCTAAGCAAATGTGCGTAATGAGTGATACCTTTTTTGGAAGGTAGGAATCGTTGGGTGAACCACCATTCTCGCTAAGCTAATTTCCATAACAGTAAGAAAATGTCTAATTATAGAAAATTTCATAAGAGATTAATTATATCATATAAAAGCATGACAAATAATATTATAAAATGATGATTATGGGTAAGTAGGGTTAAAAGCTTCTAAGTGGAAATCTAATGAAGATAATTGCATAATATGTTGAAATGTTGCTATCTTGAAAGATAGAACGCTTGTTGGATGAGTAAGATGATCTACCTTACTCTTAAGGACATGGGCAGTGTACCATTCCTTGTTGTAGTGAGTTTCAACTTGTCTTGAAGGTGACCATGATGAGATGGGGATATGTGGTGTTATTATTCATTGTTCAAGAAAGTTGAAAGTGATATGAGAATCACAATTGAGTCTCTTGATGACGCTATTGACGAGTAAACGTGTAAGTTGTTTGGTTACTGTGATGAGAAAGGCTCACAACTAGTGCTAAAGCAGATAAGTGAGACATTTTGAGCCTAGGGGATAGACAGACGGGCACATCTTACAGTAGGTCTTGGTATTGCAAACCTAAGACTATTATATGTCACTACCCATGTATCTTTATCCTAATAGACACACTCTCAAATCCATAGGATCATATCCTTTTTCCCTAGTATTGATGTGAGGGTATGTTAAGGAAGTGACAGGGACGATCACTCAGCTTATAAATCTTCATGGAGTAATGGTGATAATGTCAACATTATATATAAATATATATACATGTAATTGATTGTGGAACATTATGTTGATTGATGTTTATGTTTGTTGAACGGTTAAGGTCCCTCTTTGACAAATGAAGTGATTATTCTATTGTTGTGTATAAGTTTATTTATGTTATAGTTTACCCTTATGGTATATGTTGTATGGTTACGACTATCATGATCTGAACTACATGTTCGTGGGAGCAGATGTCGAAGCTTTCAAGAGGATGGAGGTGTCGAGCCACACTGGCGGTGATGATCTACTAAAGACTATTTTGCATCCACTTCATCCACTTTGGGGACATTCAAGTGGGACTCGGAGGAGCGTGAAGAATAGGACATAATGTACTTATTTCTTTACTTTAGGCACCTATTAACCTTAACTTCAGTTAGTTTCCTTGTTGACTTGATGTATGTGTCATAAGGCACAATTTTATTTTACCGTACATGTTTACAGTTCATTGATACATATGATACATGCTTATGTTCATTTTTTCAATTGTTAATTATATTTTATAATTTGGTGTTTGATGCGCATTTCGAGAAAATAAAGGAAAAAGTTTATTTCTACTTTTGGAAATAAATTAATTAAAGACCTTCATAAAATTAATAATCCATTGTTAGTAGTTTAAAAGGTTGTAAAGACCTCCAGGTCATTACAACTAGTAATTTTCAGAAAATGAAAAATCATCTATGATCTTTTAAAATCTTTTTTTTTATTTTAAATATTTTTAAGATTGTAAATACTTTGAACAACCTAATAAAGAAAACTAAAATTCACTCTTATATTAAAGTTTTATGTTTTTATTTCTTAAAAATGAAACAATCTTTGTACTTATTCTTCTTCCAATATAGTTATGCATCTTTCTTTTATTCTTTAATACATGTGTTGAAGATCTCATATTAATTAATAGGATGATTTGAATAATATATATAAGTGGCGAGTAATTCTTAATTTGTTAACCAATTTTATAGAATTGAATTAGACTTAAAATCATATTCTTAAAAACATGTTTTATAGATTTTATATTAATTAAATTAATATTTTTATCTTTAATTAATTATCCAATGATTATTACTCATGTTTTTCTATTTATTTTATTAAAATTAATACTCAGTTTTTATCATCAATTAACTTTAATTATATAATAGAATATTAATAAATCATCAATACATAATATTTTATCAATTAAATTAAATTTTAATATTTTCATATATCCATACATATATATATAAAAAGAAAACATTAAGTGAGAACTCTTAGTTATGGTGAGAAATGAAAACACTTAAATACAACTATTAGATTAAAACTTATCATTCATCTTGCTTATTTAATTGCAAATTTAATATGATATTTTTCTTTCTTTAATCAAATATCATGTTAGATTTGTAAAATATTACATGAGACATGAAGTTAAATAAGTAATTTGAACCATCAATTTTAATTTAATAGTGGTAATTAAATGTTTCCATTTTTTAAAATAACTAAGAATTTTCATATGATAATTTTTTTATATACTGAGAGAATATATTGTAAGAAAGAGAAATAAGAACAACCATTAAATTAAAATTGATGGTTGAAATTGCATATTTAATTAGAAATCTTATGTCATTTCTTCCTTTTAGTTAAAGATCATATGAGATATTTAAAAGATCACATGAAATTTTTGATTTGCAGATAATTCAAGACTAATTCTTTTCAAAAGGTAGAGATCACTTGAGTGAGTTTTTCCTCTTCCAATAAATTTTTATCTATACATATGACTAGAAATTAAACTTTTTACAATACGCTTAAGAAACTAAATTATATATTAACTACATCAGACCTTGTTGGTAGATCTAAAGTAATTTATAATTAAATATGTAATAAATATTGTTTTCATGTAATGATAGTAATTAAATGTTTTCAGTTCTTACAATAACTAATATTTTGTAGATTATATACTCCATATGCATATCAACATGGTGTGACAAAGTTGATAGATAACTTTGTCTCTTAAGTGTGTAGTCAAGAATTTGAGTTCCAAATTTGTGTGTATGGAAAAACATTTGTTGAGAGATGATAATCCCTTAAATAAATCCTAGTACCTCGAAGCACTAGTCCTTTACTCTCAACCGAGGGATACCATGGGTTCACCCCAAAACAAATATGTTTCATATGTGCTTGTGTCAAACTTCTTAGCTTAGGCTACTTAATAACATTATTCATAATATGAAATTAACTAAATCAACCATTGAATTGAAATTTTTTTTAAAGTGGATTAAGTTTATAAAACTTCATGCAAATAAAAAACTAATTGATATTTCATCACACTAGTTTGTTTTGATAAATAATATGTTATTTAAAATATGTTTAAATATGTTTTTGGTCCCTCAAATTTGGGTCAATTTTAAATTCGGGTCAATTTTGTTTTTCGTTCCTTAAATTTGAAATTATTTTTTTTAGTTCCACATTTCAAAAATAGTTGGTTTTAGTCCTTTGTTATATATGAAAAACAGAATACAAGTCATCATTTGTCACATATACAATCAAAAAAAAAAAAAAAATTGTTAACCATAAAGTTTCTCCTTTGTTATTCTTCGATTTTTGAATATACATATGACAAATGATAACTTGTACTTCTTTTGTCACGTAAAACGAGAGATTAAAACCTTTGAAATGTGAGAACTAAAAAATAATTTTAAATTTGGGGCACAAAAATCAAAATTTAAGGACTAAAAACATACTTAAGCTTTTAAAATATAAATAAATGACTATTTCTAGATAACATACCAAAGAATGTTAAATTATGTAAAATTTTATATACATAGTCAGAAAGATAATATGAAATTATTCAAAAGTTTGATTGGTTCATTTCTGTATAAGAAATGAGAAATATAAATGTAGTCTATATTATATCATATTTGAATGATAAAAAATAAAAAGAAGAATGTACACGATTTTTTTAAGTAGTCATGTGATCATTAAATAAGTTTTAATTTTGATCATTTGTGTATGATTGTATAGCACAAATTTATAGTTCTCATTCTTCCTATTAAGAATAATTCTTTCAATAATATATATGTATGTGATCAAGTTAGTCCAAGAATAACTCTTGTAACGTTATTTCGTTCAATAATTTTTTGAATATATTAAATTTCAACAATTTAACCATTAAATTAGAATTTCATATTGAATAGGTCAAGTCTACAAAATTTTAAAAAAAATTTAAAATTATTTGATACTTCATTAAATATATTTAATTTAACATAATCTACTTTTAAAAAAAATAAAAATAAATATTGACTATAAGATTACCTAGTTACACGCGTTTAATTTATCTAAAATTTGGTGTGCATAATTATTGAATATTCTACTGTTAGATCATTGAGTGTGTGTACGTATGTACCTGTATGCGTGCATGCGTGTGTGTATGAAAAAATAATATATACACCGATAATATACAGAGTTTTTATATTATCACCTAATTACAAATTGTTATGGAAGACAAATTTGTTGACTTTTATACTAATTAGTTTGAAAATTATATATTTCATAATTTTTAATTGGTTCAGAATGTAACAAATTTTAAACTAATGACACATAAATTAAACTCTCTCTTTCTCTTCTATATATAGGCAAACAATCATGGTAAAAATTGTTTTAATGCCAAAATAGACAATGATTTATCATATTTGCTTAATAAGTCATGAAAAGGTATTTTTTTAAGACTTCCCATGCAACAAAGCTTCACATACAAAATTTTATTTATTGTCAAAGAAGAGAACTTTACATTTATGAGTAAAAATATAAGGAGAAGCATGTTTGTACCGGTCGACCACGACGACCGGGCTCCGACACATGTATAGGGGCACACTACAACCAGCACCCTCCGAACCTGAGCCTAATGACAGATGCGCCGTAACCCAATAAGGTACCTTGGCCTAGAGAAGTCAGTCCACTCAAACCAGCCTCTTCCTGGCCCAAAGGTAGTTAGAAGGAAGTTGAGACGATTAGGAGTCTGTTTGGGAGAATAATAGGGGGTCACTCGTGTATAAATGGGGCCAAGGGGCGCACCTGTGGTGGGCAAGAAACAAAGAGCGGAACACATCATACTACTTGTGTACTCTTAGATGAGAACAGTGGCACCAACCGTGGGGCACCAGTAAAACTTTTCCCAACACCCGCAAGATTGGGAGTCCAAGTGCAAAGTTCTGAGCTTGAGGAGAACGAAGAAGAGCAACGACGACCACCGCGCTTAGGAGCAGCAGCTACCAGAGCTGGTGGAGCTCACAGATCTGCCACACTGAATAACTGTCAGAGCCAACGTCGACCTTGGACACGGAAGGAAAATTTGAGGAAAAACCCACCTCTGTCACGGGCAGATCTCCATCGAAGCAAGAAATGCCTAAAAACCCATCCCTGCACTACTAAACCAGCGGAAAAGAAGGAGGATATTTGTTTGGCTACTACACCGATAAGAAAGATCCTGTGGGTTGATTTTTGGAGCGACGTTTGGGTTCAATGAAGGAAAAGTCAGGAGATATTTTTCTATTATTCACTCCATTAACTCTACATATTTTGGTGGTGGTGCCTTGGTCGAGAGAAAACAAAGTGTGTAACATCCTAAAATTTATTTAATTATTTTTAGAAATTAATTACATTATTATTATTATTATCAATTTTATTTTAATAGAGGGGTTAATGATTTTATAAACTAATGAGGCTTTATCTAAATTATTTTCATTTATTAATTTAATTAATTGAATTAACGGGGGAGGCTGACGGGCGGGTTGGGGTTGACCCGACCCAGCTAGAATATTAGATAGGGGTAATCAGTTTACCCTAATTGGTGTTTTACTCGTCAGACAGCCAGACCTAGAGGAGAGAGAACGCCGACCTGCAAGGAAGAGGAGCTATGGTGTTCAGACCGTTCTAGAGCCGCATCAGATCATCACTATTCTTCGCATCTAAGGTACGGGGGAGATTGGTTCAGTCATATATGAATATGGGGGTACGAGCAGTGAGGGCAATCCCTAAGTCCCTCTAGGATCTAAATTCTCAATTTTGTTTGGTTATTATGTTCTAAAAATATTTTAATCGGTAAAAAACAATTTGTCAATATGTTCTATGGTCTAATTAATGTCTTGTCCTAATGTGATTTTTGTTGGGAAATCGTATGGTTAATTGTCCTAATTACTTGATTCTTGTGGTTGTTTATGGTTGTTCATGATCTGGGGCTCTTGTGTGCAATGATGAAATTGGGTGAAATTCAACAGTGTTTTATGTACGTTTCTGTGTTTTTTGATAAATGATTTATAATGATGATGGATAATTAATATGGTTGGGTATGGCTATGGATTGTGCGAATGATATATAAATCATGAGAATAAGAGTGTGGATGAGAATGCATTGAGCATGTACATGAGAGGCATGAGATGCATGAAAAGCCAGACGTGGCTATAATACCTTGGCCATATGTGGTGTTTAACAGGGGACCCTGGCCAAAAGTGGTGTTTAACAGGGTGGACTAATGATAGGGGACATTCATATGCATGGGCCATAGGTGGTGTTTAACCATGCTACACGCCGGCCATAAGTGGTGTTTAACGGTTATGTGGAATGCCTTCACACGGGCCAAGGTGGTGTTTAACTGTGCGACACACCGGCTCATACGGGGTGTTTAACGGTGTGACCATCATTAGTGGTGTGGAGTTCCGACTCGAGACTCTTAGGTGTGGTGATGAGCATATGCATTGTGCGAGCATGTGCATTTTGTAAACATGAATGAACTGTGATTGATTTTGAATGAATGAAATGTGATTGATATACGAGCATCTGTTAATTGTTAGTAATTGAGTACGGTAATGAGTGGGATTTAGGGCATTATCTACCTTTATATATGATTGAATGCGATTTCTCACTGTACTTTCTCTTGTTGTTTTCTTTTAGGTAACATTGAGGGGACTCATGGTGCCAAGTTTTGAAAAGGCGGGGGTCTTACTCGATTAGTGTGACATCGGGATTCTAGAAGTTAGAATAGTTGCTCTATGCCATGATGTTTGAAGGACTTATTTCAAAGATGATGATTACTTTAGTTTTCTCAATTATAATGTTTAGATCTAAAACCTCTTTGAAAATTTTGTGCCTACCTTTTAATTAACATGTGAACCTTTTATCCTTAATACAAATTGTGCTTTTTTGGTTTTAACTATTATCCTGTCTTCATTTTATTTATTTTATTATTTTAATTTAAATATTCGGGGTAGAAGAGTGTCACAAAGTGAGGTAGGAAAGAATAGTGAAAAAAGTAAAAGGATTTAAAAAAAAAGAGAAAAAGAAATTTAGGAAAAAATTGCACTTTTAGGGGAGAGAAACTCGAATCCTCAATCCCAAAGGAGAATTCAACGGACCAGCCAACTGAACCACCACCATTTATTATCATAAGAGAGTAATAAATATATGATATTTCTGTCTTCTCCCTTAAAGTAACAACCAGAAAGAAAAAGATTCCTTGTCCCTCCTCCGTCCAACCTTATCACCACCTACTCACTCACGCACCTTCTTAGGGAGAAACCCAAAAAAGAAAAAAGAAAAGAAAAAAGCTAGAAGGAACGGAGTGTAAGGCATAATCTTGAAAGCTAGAAAAATCACAAACCCGCCATCAAGCCCAGGATCAAGGGCCCGTACATCCTCCATTAGCATCCCCACAACACCTTGGGAGGAATCTCAAATCTTCGATAAGTACATTCATATCTTGAAACATGCAGGACCATAATCCACAATTCATGCAAGTACCCAAAAGGATTCAACAAAGACCAAAGACTTGTGGAGTCGGCCGAAGGGGTCCCTCCCAGGCAAAAGACCTACGAGGACGATCGAAGAGGTCCCCTCCAGGCACGAAGGAGAAAGACCTCCAGAGTCGGTCGAAGAGGACCCTCCCAGGCAAAAGACCTGTGAAGTCGACCGAAGAGGTCCCTTCCAGGCACGAAGATAAAGACCTACAAAGTCGATCGAAGAGGTTCATTCCAGGCACGAAGACAAAGACCTGCGAAGTCGACCGAAGAGGTCCCTTCAAAGCACGAAGATAAAGACCTGCAAAGTCGGCCGAAGAGATCCCTTCCAGGCGCCAAGACAAAGACATGCGAAGTTGGTCGAAGAAGTCCCTTCCAGGCATGATCTATTAACTAAAGACTTGGTACCTAAAGTCTTTTATATGCATATTATTCGTATAGGTATTATAAGAAAGTCATAGTTGAGTAAGTTTCTTCCTATTCTATATTTTACTTTAGACATTATATTGTTTGTTTGTTTGCAAAATAAAATTGATGGATTATGATTCTATTTTGAATTTGTTTAGTGTTTATGTATGCAATATTTGTATTGCATTTAAAAACGTTGGATTGATCTTGTTAAGGATGATGAGTTAAAAATAAGCATGTTTGATATCTCATTATATGTAATTTCCATATTACTTACTTATATTTGATTTGTGTCATTAAGTATATTGTTATGGTATTCAATGTAGTTTAGATATGTTTGATTATGATAAAAGTTGCAATATTTTTATTAGTAATGTATGAGATGAAGTATATTGTATTAAATAGAAGTTTAAAAATAAATAATAAATACATACAAGCTTAAGTAATTTGTAATATAATTGTTAAAAAAAATATGAATGCAAAGTGAAAAATTATTAGAAAACTTTCTTACTTTTAATTTGGACATCATATTATATCAATATTTAATTTAATAGATTTAATTTTAAGTAGTCTAATTTGATAATTTATAAAAACTATGAAAATCATCATTCATCAATATATAAAGAATTAATCTGTTCTTTATCTTTTAACATATCAAATTATAAAATTTTCTTCTTCTTCTTTTTCATCAGAAGAACACATCAAATAACTAAGATAATTTA
Source organism: Mucuna pruriens (assembly GCA_025330945.1). Classification (NCBI taxonomy): domain Eukaryota; kingdom Viridiplantae; phylum Streptophyta; class Magnoliopsida; order Fabales; family Fabaceae; genus Mucuna; species Mucuna pruriens. The sequence goes on from JAENHJ010000067.1 coordinate 1,549,417, forward strand.
ATTGACACAAACCATAGTCGAGTGTTGGAGTGATTCTGCAACAATTTACAATCAACTACAATAGATACATGTATAAATCTACAAATGGTCGATAATGTAGTATGATGTAAATCCTAAGCCTCTCATTGTTTAATTGTAGCTAGGATGTTTGAATCTAGAATCTTGATTACACTTTCAACAACTTTATAAGAAAGCCAATGAAACAACAGAAGAAGTAACACAGGAAACGCGGTTTCACATCAATTCCATGATACACATGTGTGAGGAGATACTTAAATGACTTAGACAAATTTATTTTATTCATTAAGGGTGTCTTATATATTCACCCGACCAACACTAGTCATTAACACTTGTGCAGTTGTGCCACCCTAAATGTCCACACCGGCATTGATATCATCAATCAATGCTTCAAAAATCTCCATGGCAGACTGAGGCAAGCCCAGAAGAACATTAACGCTTTTCCTTTCTTGTCCGTGAGACAAGAACAAAACGACTTCTTTCTCCGGCAGGGTGACAGGGCCAGAACAAAGAGGCTCCCCCCAGCCAAAATCCGTGGTGTGAAAAGACAACTTAGTCCAAGCCGTGATCAAAAGGGTGGCATTTAGGGAAGGCCTGGCTCTTGTAACTTCAAAATAGTCAATGGCAGATCTCATGTAACTATCCGTGACCATGTCAATCGCCTTGCGAACCAACCCCACAGAAAACGACAAAGGGTTCTCCACTAGCTCCCCAGCCTTGCACAACGAATTTGTCAACACAAAAGCATTCCCAAAGTACCCTTCTGGTATTGGCGGCACGAACCTTGACCTTCCATCAACCGCAAAGAGAAGCTTCGTTTCTTGATCATGTTGCATCCTCAAGGCTTTAGTTCGAGCTCTCCATACGAAACCTGAGAGGGCTTCGAAAGTGGAGCACTTGTTCAAGACCCCGTCTTCTGTGGCCTTTTTCTTCAGCAGGTCGACCTTCTTGGGATCGAAGCAGAAGGATCTGTAGAGCGTGGTTTCTTCTTCGTAGAGGTTTTTAGTGTTTGATACGTCTTCTATTTCCGCATATTCGTTGTGTTGGAACTCAATCTTGGGAGGGTTGCGTGCTTTGATTATGGTTCGATCGAGAAATGGTGGAATCTTTAAGTCCAAACCTCGCGCTGTCTCGCTCCATGCATTCACGAACTCCATTGCACATACTCCATCTTTCATGCAGTGGTTCATGCACAGCCCCAGAGTGAATCCTCCGCATTTGAACTTTGTCACCTGGAAGATACATCATTCCGCTTATAATAAATAAATACTTGTATATAAATTTATCTAAACTTGGATATAGAACCCACGTCTTTTCGTTAACTCAATATCTATTTTATTATTTGGTAAAAAGTTGTTTATTTTTATTTAGTCTTTAATTAACTATAATGTTTTTCTAATTTAAAATTAGAATAATTTCAATTTAAAATTTTTTATTATTGTTTTAAAAATATTTTGAGTCCAAATTTCTTTTTCCTTTCTATACCGTGCAAGTTCTCTTTCAATTTTTCAAAACAATAATCATATTTTTTAATTAAAATATTTATAATTTTTTAATTTAAAAATAATTTTATTAATAAATAACAAAATGATAATATAACAGCAACTTAAATATTATTATTCAAAACCCTTAAAATTGATAAGATTGTCATAGAATTTCTCATAATTTTATCTTAAATATTTTTTTTCTATCTTTACTTCAAATTAAAAATTTAAGAGAAAATAAATTATATACAACAATATAAAACATCTAACTATAATTCATCATCTATAATAAGTTAGTTAAGTTTTACGTTGAATACCTTAAGATTCATTTATACCAACAATAACTTTTAAACTCTTAAAATTAGTTGACTGTTCAAGATTTATACTAGGAGTTGCACATAGGTATTAAACACTTAAAATTTTATCTGGAAGATAACTTTTATGATAACAATTATGATGTACAGGTGAATTTTTTTTCTCTTAAATAACAATATTAAAAGCCTTTATTTAAATTTTATGTACACATATAGTTATATATTCACCTTCTCTTCCAGCTCACTATACTTCATTGTTGTTATAAAATTCTGGTGACATCATTTACTAATCTATCAAATTCTCATTTTTCTTCTCAATCTATTTTTATTATTAGAATTGTTTCCCCCTATCTCTGAAAAAACGTTGAAGTTTTTCCTTTGATGATATAGGTTGTAAAGAGAAAGTAAGTGAAACCTGAACAGTCATAAGAGGCATCTGAAGAATGTTTGAAGCAGAAGGGACGTTGTAAACGAGTTTCCCAAGAGTACTCGGATCGGGGTTTGTGAAGTCTCCAATCTCTTGTATGTCACAATTGGCTTCGGCCTCAACAAACAGTGCACCCTCCCCAGGGTTATCCACCATTAACTTTCCTTCCGAGCTTATAACCAACGTGCCCGCCATGGGGTAATAAGGGACAAGAATCCTCGACAACGCGTCCCTGATAACACGCGCAGCATCCTCGTTTCCTCTCGAAGCAGATTTGAAGCAGTAAACGGTGCGTACTGGAACTGCAATGTTCTGGTCGAGGTTTGAGAGGAAGTACGGTCCCTTTTCCGTTTCCTCTGCGGGTTGAACACGTGTTGCTTCTCCTTTCTTAACGTTAAGTTCAACGCTAGAGATGTCCGCATTGGCCATCACATAAGAACCTTTGTATGTATCCTAAAATCATTAATTTGGTGAAATTAATGTGTTAAAAGAAATAGCGCTGTAATTGACAAAGAATATGCAAAAATTAAACAAGGCGCTTGGTTCGCTCAGCTTTTCAGTTACCTGAATAATCTTAGCACTGGAATGGTTGACGCCAGAAAAATGAATGAGGGTCGTGTGGGGTTCGACAAGTTATATATAGGAACCACTGAAGAAATGAGATAAAGGTTCAAGGCTCAGGTCGGGTCGGGTCGGGTTTGGCCCAGACACCTAGTAGTTTGAGGGTTGATTGCCTAATTGGAATTTTATTTTTTTGGAACATTGATCTCACAATTTATAATTGTATACTCCTTACTCTTATCTTAAATAATGTTTTTCAAATATTAATTAAGAAATCAAAAATACACAGTATTTTATTGAAGTGTAATACTGCAATCTCATGTAATTTACGATGTAATTTTAACTTTATTTTTAATAAAAATTTTATATATATTAATTTTTTAACCCGTGTCCTAAATATATGGGTCAGTAAGATCCTTAAAAAAATGGTCCTTAAAATTAAAGAGTTAAACATTGTCATATAAATTTCTGAAATTAAAAAAATTCAAAATAAATTACTGTTGGCCCATTTACCTAAATCTCTAAATTTAGTTCCTTAATTTTTTTTTATTTCTCAACGTATGTTAATATTGAGTCAATTTGTTACCGATTAAATAAAAAGTTATTTTTCATACAAAATATTCTAGTAACTATTTTTTTAGAAATTTCAAAAAAAAAAAAGCCAAAGCTAATTCATAAAAAAAATTAAAAGATACAAGTGATTTTATGAAAAGTTATTCAAAATACCTTTTATTTCTAATTAGTTTATAAATTATTTTTTCTTTCTAAATATTTTGAAAAACTAAAACAAACACGTAAAATAGTACACAGTTAACTTTTAAAAAGAAGTGATTTTTCTGTTGAAAAAAAGTTGTAACAACTAACAAAGAGACCCACTATTAGTTAAGTCACAATATGTAAGGGATGGACTACACTAATTAATTAGTGGGTCACAGTTTCCGGAATTTATTTTAAATTTCCTGCATTTGAAAAATACATGCGACAAATATTACGATCGTTTCCTTTTGTTAACAAAATGTAGCAACTTGATATGGACAGATCAATTACCCTGGCTATTTTGGTACTAGTTTATTATAGGTGCAATTTAATGCACTCACACCAGGTAGGAAACCAAATTACTGTACTAACACTTAAATATAACTAATGCTGTTATTATAAAAATAAATATTAAAAAAAGTCTCCTATTTACATGCACAGTTTTATATATATATAAATATATATAATAGTATTATTTTTTAACTTTCAATTATGTGAACAAAAGTTTAATATCCTTATGTCTACTAAGTCTCTTTTTATAAAGAAGTAATTGTCAAATTAAGGAAAGAAATAGAGAGAAGGTAGATTTTAACGACCAAAAGAGAGAAAGAAAGTTATGCTTTTATTTAGTTACGTCAAACTTGCGATACCTACTTCATTAATCATTAGATCGGGTTGGAATTTTGACAATAAGTTCAACACACAATTCTTCATCTTGATCATTCAGATCTTGATTTGGAAATCTGTGGTGTGAGACATCTTGCTCATATAATAGCACGATTTTGTGAGTTCTTCACTTTCTTATTTCTCGTTTCTTCTCTCCATTTACAAGTTTTGTTACTTGATTGTGTTAGTTGGTTGTATGCATGAATTTGTACTCTTAATTGAACACTTTTGTGTCCTTATTTAAGTATAGTAGATTGATTTCTTTTGTCTGAACGACTCGTAGTTTTTATTTCTCACATTAAGTTTTCCACATTAAAAATCTTGATGTCTGTTGTGTGAATCTTCTCATTATTACTATCATTTTTATCTCCTTATATATTCTTACAAATTAAGAGAATTTATATTCACTGTGTTGCCATCACATTAGTGTCATATTATTGGTTTTTCTAGTGACTTATTATTTTTTTCCATTATATATATATATATATAAAATGAAATTATTATATTTCAATCATTCATTTTCAAATATTAATAAATATATCTATAATTTATCTCTAGAGACTTGAATTAATGTTATCACTAGTATATGGATTTCTACTATTCATATTAATTAACATTTAAATCAAAGGTCTACATAATGCTTTATTCAGATTAATTAAAAAATTATTATTATTAAATTTACCTTTAAATTTATAGTTACACTAAAGCGCGTGTGTTATTTTACCTCAAAATTTTCTTTGTTAGAATGTCTTATCATGTTTGCAAAATATTTGTTTTACTTTCCAGCTTGATCATCACTAATACAATGCGTCAAAAGCAAGAAATGGATATAAAATCTATATCCTATGGAGTTAGTTGAAGCGTATTGATCAGAACTTATAAGTAGCAAAGGATGAAGTACGTGTATGAATATAACTTTGTTCATATTAGCACGGCATGGACTATGTAGGTTTTATCATAAACATTTCATTTTATGCAATAACCCCAAGGATTGGTTTGGGCCTTAACAAGTAATCGGTAGACGAAGTGAAATGATAAAACATCAATTAAATATTAACAAGTTAAGAAATTGATAAAATAAATTTCAAGGACTGATTTTGAAAATTTACCCGTTTGAATGGTGCGAAGTTGAAAACTTTCAATTATTTTTCGGTATTATCAACTTTTTAAATATATTTTTAACTTTGATATTTTCCATATTATTCATTTTTTATTACCAATAATATTTTTCAGCTAATACTTAGTGATTGATCCCTTTAGAGTTTTAAGATCACCTAAATAGATTTAGCTTAACCAGAATTTTAGTCTTTCTTATTGTAATTATTTACATTCAGTCCTCGTAACTTTCCAATTATTAATTTCAACTCCTTCATTCCAAAATTTTATATAAATAAGCATGAAAATATAATAGAACAGTGACATCATTGATATGTATTGATGTGTATGCATTACCAAAAGAATATATACACACGAGGTCATATTTAGTGAAAGTGAAGTTTTTTATGTGACAGGGGAGAAAATAATTTCAGCCATTAAATCAAATTAAATGACTCATTAAACATCTCACTTGCTATTACTTTGGGAATTTAAAGATTTGGTTGCTGTAAAGTCATTAAGAATTTTTTAAATATATTATCTACCAATGAATAATAACATAAGTTTTAAATATCATATTATACTATAAAATAAAATTATATGATTAACTACCAAATAATTTTAAAATCATATCTAATCTAGTTAATAAGAATACCATATTTAACAATTGAATGGATTAAATTTTTATTATTTAAAAATTTATTGAAATTATAATTTATTTACCTTTAAATTTTACAATAAAATATAAGAATTTTCAACCCTAATCCTTATTGACAATTAAAAATTATAATTAAAATTAAAATTCCATTAAACATTTGATATCATTATTGTGATCGCCTCCTCTCCTATCATCGTTATCATTATGTCGTTGTTATCATCATCATTGTTGCTACTGCCACTATCTGTTAATGGTGGTGGTAGCAAATAGGGATAAGAAAAAGACTAGTTAGATTTGATTTATCTTTTTTGTTACCCAACCTAAAATTTTGATTATATCATTTATCTAAATTCGAACTTGATTTGATCAAGACTAAAAAAATATAAAAACAAAACTGGATCAACTCAACTCCTTAACATAATATATCAACCATAACATTATATATGGTTAAATCTTAAAATGAAAAAATAAAAAATTAAATTAAATATATTTTTTAAAATAAATAATATAGTCATAAATATGATAGTATATTGTACAAAATGATATTTATTAAATAAAAAAATAGTATTAATATACAAATGTTGAAAAAGAATACTATACTTTTTAATATAATATAAGATATCAAATGGTATTAGATTGACCATAAATATAACTTGAATATATCCTCAAAAATATACCGATTCTAATTTTAAAACTTGAACTAGTCAAAATTACCTTGGACAGCCGAGTTGAGTCTTGTTCACCTCTAGTGATAGAAGTAGTGACAAGAATAATTTAATAAGATGTATTTAATTAAATTTTAATTTTAACCATAATTTTTATTATTAAAGTTTTCAACCGCAATTTTCATTGTAATTCAAGGATAATTCAAGAGTTGGGTCTTATTCACCCTTAATGATGAAGGTAGTAACAAGGATAATTTAATAAGAAATATTTAATTAAATTTTAATTTTAGCTACAATTTTTTTAATTGTAATTCAAGTTATAATTAAAATTTTCATTATAAAAATTTCTTATTTGAAATATCACATAAAAAACATACTTAAAAGAATATTTTTTTAAGTAAAAATAAAAATAATTAATTTTAACTATTTAAATTTAAATAGAAGAGTAAGATTAAAACACATATGTTAAAGATATTAAAAATAACATCTTTAAATTAAAATAAGAAAATCAATCTTAATTTTTAAATTTAAATAAAAGATTAAACTTAAAATATTTATTTAAAAATATTTTATAATGCTTCTCATCACCATCACTATTATCATTATCGTAATTTTATATAAAAAATTAATTTTCACATGTAAAATAATTTATAATATCAACTAATTAAATTCATTTAAGCATTACTTTTAAACTAAATATTACATAATTTTATTAGTTGTTCAATATCTCACTAAATGCAAGACTTCAAATATGTTTAAAGCCTTTAAAAAGACCTTTAAAAACAAACATCATAAAATAAGTTTTTTTTTTTTTTCAAGTTTAGACACGCATATCATAGACGATAATGTACAGATATTATATTACATTGTAAAATGCTAACCATAGTGAAATTTATTTTTCTTAAAAATACACATCAAATCGCAATTTCAACCCTGAATTTACCATTCTCGTTATGTTAACCAAGAAGCTCTTGAGTCAGACTTTGAATATACAATTAAGAATAATTTTTATCAAATATGCTATAAAATGAAGAAAATTGAAAAAAGATTTTTTAATTCTTTGAAATTATGTGTCCTTTCATTAGTCTTAAAAATTTACTCACTAAGTTGTTTAATTAAAAATTATTTTTTTCAATATTTTAACTATATACAATGATAAATATAATAACATTTTTTATTTTTAAACTAAATGACAAATTAAGTCCAAGATTAATTTAGAGACAACGATAGAAAAATGAATGTAACAATTATTTAAATTTTAAAAAATATTTTGATGACTCCAATTTTTTCAAAATTAATGTAATGATGCATGTAATTTTAGATGATTGATAGATTTCTCATAAAATTATTCCATAAAGCATCTATATGCATATTACAAAGGACAAATTTACTCAATTTTATAATGCAATTAGTTCACCAAACAAAGATTGATAAAGAAAAATACTAACATCACTATCTAACTTTTTTCATACACTTTTATTTACTAAAATTTATTAAAAATTACAAATTTTAACCAGTTTCACTTCATATTTAATAACTTAATTTTAAAATTTTCAATAGTGGAGTATGTAAGAAAGAATATTAGTGTATGTTGTTAACTTAACTTGAGAACAACAAATGAAAAAAATAAATGAAGATCAAATCTTCCTGTGTCCTACTTAAAGCATTAGATATGAATCACCAATTCAATCCAAAAATGGAAATCAAGACGATACAACTGGTAAACGCTTTTATAAGCAAGAAAATCATCTCAATTTCAAAGATCTACAATCTAGTTTTAACAAATAAAAAGAACATTGATCTAAGCTAGAAGGCAATAATGTTTACAAGCAGGAGAAAAAAAAACAAACTATTCAATATGAGAAATAAAAGGTCACATCAGTAATACAGAGGAGCGGGTTAAAATCTAATATGGTACAAAGTACAAACCTAATTTAGAGCATCTACAATGGAAAAGGTCACAACTCAAACCAAATATCTACCTTAACTTAATCCGTAGAGACAGCTGACCGGAGAATTATGAAGATAAAATCTAGCTATTAGATGCCCACATGCCTCTAATTTCTGCACAGGTCTAATATTATTTGCCCAACTAAAATCATGCATCATCATCATCATCACCATCATCATCTTTATCTGCATCACCATCATTCTCAGCTTCTTCCCCTTCATCTTCCTCATCAGACATGTTATTAATTACGTCTGTAATTATATCCTTCACCTCTGCTTTTCTATGCATTAAATCCAGACCAAAGTGGGTACCTATCAACATTTAATCACAAACTAGCTGAGTTCAAGATATCATTCACTTAATATTTAGGAACAGAAAATTTTGTCGTCAAGAAAAAGGTCATACCAAGTTGCCTGAGGATATCGGACAAAGTTGCCTGCATCGAGTATAAAATATTATAAACAAGAATAAAATAATTTTCAAAAACTGATTTTTAGAAAATAAAAGTGAGATGTGAAAGTGCAAGAAAAAACATGAGTAATAGAATACTGAAAAAAGAAAACTAAAGAACTTAAGAGATATTTTAGTTTTCTGATTTTAAAAACTAAAACAAATGTTAGTTTTGAAAAACTACTCTTTTCTAACAATTTTTATTGTGTTTTTAAAAACAAAAGACACTTTTTAAAAAAAGGAAACAAACAGACCCTGAAACTCCAAAAATTCAAACTATACATGAATTGCAGAGAAGTATTACTTACAGTATTGAAATCAACTTCCTTCAGAATATCAACAACTACAGCATGCATGTCCTGCTTAGTAGGTTCTGCCTTGGCCTTCTTATTACTTTTACTTTTCCCTACCATTGATATCAGAAAGCAATGGATGAACAGGATTGAAAACAAGAGGACACAAGTATATACTTAATATGAAAATCAAATCTTATATATTAAAAGTTTGTATAGCTTGTTTAAATGTAAAACATAATATTAGAGGGAAAACTCCTCAGACAGTTTGACAAGATTACGCAAGCAAAATTAATCAAAGGTTCAAAAAACTAACTTTTGAGCAACCAGCAGACTATAGCATATGGATCTAATGTAGTACAGAGGACATAAGCAAATGGGAAGAGAGAACGTAGTCAATTCACCTTGATCCTTGACCAAAGCTTTGGAGGATTTGTCAGTTTGTTTTTTGCTTGCAGCCTTTCCCTTAGTGTCCTGCTTTTCACTTACAGTTTTCTGTTTCTTGGATGCAGGTTGCTTTGACTTGGAAAGGGAGGCTGAAGTGCTATCATGCTCAGCAACACTCTTTTTTGAAGTTGGTTTTTTTGGAGCTTTTTCAATGATCTTGGCATCTTTCACCGAGGTCTTCTTGACAGATGAGGTTCTATCTCCAGCTTTGCTAACGGAATTATCCTTAACAATTTTTTTGGAAGTACGCTTGCGAACCTTTGATTTCTCTTCCTCTTCCTCTGATTTACTTTCCTCATCTTCAATTTCATTGTTCGGCACTGCAACATCTTCATCTTCCTGAGAATCATCTTTTGCATCTGAAAGTTCAGCTTTATCATCCTCATCATCATCAGAAGACTGCTTCTGCTTTTTCCCAGATTGAGAAGTTTGTTTTTGCTTCTAGAGTAAGATAAAATATACAAAGTGATTAAAAATATTTGAAGCATATCCTTTGTTACACTCATGAAGAAACAAGCAAATTTGCAACCCAAATTATCCATGGGACATAAAAGGAAGATAAAATTGAATAATGAAATATAACAAGCCACAAAAAACTGTAACTAATAGTCCACTATAATCAACATGGTTGATGGTTATAATTGAAGTCAATCCAGGGATAGAATATAAATATCCAGATGAAAATCTGAAAAGGCATCTTTCCATTCACAGTTCACAGAATACAGAAACTTAACAGGTAATCAAGGTTTGTTTATTTATCTAAATTCAAAATTGGTGTTAAGACCAGGTGAGCAACTCAGGAACAACAACCAAATGACAATAATTAATGCTTGAGTCACTACATTCTCAATTCTAGCAGTCTACATTGTTATCAGTATCATTCGACATATGTGATTCAATATGAGCAGCTGGCGATGTGAATCATTGAACAAATCATTTTGGTGCTTGAATTGCACCATGAATAGCATGAATCACAACTGAATTGCAAAAGCAATTGCTGGAGATGAATTGTGTGATTCTGGCACTGACAGGTTGCATACCAAACCAGATCAGGTCATGTGCTACCCAATTCTGAAAAGGCCCTAAAAATATTTTTTCCCCTCAAAAAATAGTGAGGAAGAGAAGGAATATGCCGATTGTTTCCCTCCCATCAAACCCAGTGTGGCTCACTGTCTCCTTTTCATTATTTTCTACTCATTCTTCTCTTCTTTCTACTCTTCTTTGACCCTCTGAAAGAGTGTCTTGTTCTTCTTGCCTCCTCTTCTCAATATTCACACTCTTCTTTGATGCTTTTCTTTGGGTATAGCCATATAGTATTAACTGGTTTTTAGTAAAAGAAAAAGGTGACTTTCCCTACCAGCATTTGCATGGGAACTGTCCATTTCAGAGCATTTTCTCCTTTTTTTTTTTTAAATACATACATGGTTAGCATACTTGTCACATAATTATAATTTATCTTTATAGGTAAAACTCTTTACTTTATTCCTCCTAAATGCAAAAACTTTCAAAATAAGTTCTGACATTTAGGTCCATTAAACACTACCACAATTTTCACCATTTTTTTGCTGATGTGGGTATGGGTCACTACTGACATACCAATTACACATCTTTTATTAAAATATATATTAATTTTCATGTATTGTGTAATTTTAATTTGGGTTAAATTTATTTTTAAATTACTCCTACATTTGTTTGTTAATTATTAAGCATGAATTTGTGCTTTTACATATCTTTATTAGTTATGTATGTTTTATTATTGATCATGAATCTTACAATTCATGATAAGATACAATGCACAATTTGAAAAATAAACCTTTCAATTCACAATCTGAATCTCAATTCAACCACCATGGCAATCTACACTAACAGCAAACACGAAGCACCTGGAACTGAAGAAAATTTATAACAGGTAACATCATCTATTAACAACAGCTTCACCTTTCAGTTTGAAACTAGATAAAAACTCCAGCTCCCTAACAAATAGAATAAAGTCAATAAACTAAGGTCACTGGCTACAAGCATAATGCCATAACAACCCATGAAGTTCATTATTTAAATCTCCAACTATTTCAAAAATAAAAAATAAATAAAAAATAAACTTTTGTACTTTAGCTAGGAAAAAAAGTCAAAGCAATACATTACAATTTACAAGTGATAGAATCAATAATTAGATTTAGTGGAGCAATAATGAAATTTTCTGATTTTTGCCCCTTTACAAAGAATGCATGTGTCAACCAAAAAAGTGCAACCCAGGTAAAGGCAAGTATGGACTGATGGCAGAATAGATATTATAATATTTTCAAGGCTGAATGGCATCAACAACTTCAGAAACAAATTATGAAATTATCAATATTGAACATAACTTACTAGTAAAGCAACATATTGCAAAATTATTGCTGCAGGATGACTTAACAGTAAAAATGTCAAATTGTAGCCCTATTAAAATCAAACTCTGGAGCTATTGTATAAACAACTAACAACCACAATTAGAAAGATATTAAATAAACACCAAACATGCCACTTGAAAAAGGTTAGCACATAACAGATATTCACCAAGCCAGAATGATGTCAGTATATACTAATGACAAAATACCTTGGCAGGTGTCTCTGTAGATGCTTCCCCAGGAGATTTGCTAGGGGTTGACTTTCTGGATCTCTTTTTACCTTTCTGTTAACATAGAAGCAAACTTCAAAAAACTAGCCACATTAGAATAAAAATAAAATTCTAGAAGAAATAAAAACATATCCATTGAGTCTAATAAAAGGCATACATGTATTTTTACTTCATAGAAAGTAATTTTCATTGATCCATCTGTTGAATCAAAGTTTTCATCTCAACCTCACATGTTAAACAAAGATTGGACTCCAAGAAGCATTTAATCACAACTGATTTTCTCATGTTTGTAAGGCATATATTTTGTTAATTTTTAGGATACTTGGTTAGTAAACAATCTCAAACTAACAAAAAAATGGACAATCTGTGTGAGAGGTATTTTCAATTTCAATCAATGAAATGGTATACAACAATGCAAATTACTTATATTACAACTTGCAAAAGTGTCAATTGATTAAAATACTCTATAAAGAATAAACCTGCTCTTTATCAGCAAGAAGAATATCAGTTGTAGCATGCGGGGACTCCAAAAATTCCAACAACTTTGCAGATAGCTCCTCCTGAAAGCATGTCTTGTTTAATAATCTAATTTTAAAAAGTACCAAGACTCTTCTCAAATGTACCAAGACTCTACTCAAATGAAGTTATATAATAACAATATTTACCTTCTTCACATTAGTCTTGTTTATTTGAATATTAAGAACGTCACAGAAATCCAACAACTTCTCTTTGACAAATTTGTCAATCCTCTCCTTTACCTTGGCCCTCTGTTTGTCCTGCCAAGAATTATAAAGCCATGATTTTTCAACCGAGGGTTAATTACAGCCTCAGAGTCAGACAACTCATGTTTTTATGAAAAGATAACATGACAAAAAACCATTAAGATTCATCTGTAGAGAAATGCTAGCAACACACTCCTACCAACATAATTATGAAGTAAAATATATATATGGAACCCTTTAAATAATACAAGTCCCACTCCCTATTTAACAAGTCTAAGGATGAACTCCACCACATAGTAAATACTAAATAGTGTTTGGAAATTGTGTTCCTAACATTCCTCTTCATCTTAATAGTTTAGACTATAGGATAGAAGACAGGCATACTACAGTAATTAACACAACAGTACCTCATTTTCAGTCCACACGTAACCAGAAAACTGGCCTATATTTCTTTTTAAATTGTGTGCCTGCAAACCATCCAGGAATATCAATAGTGTTAAAATGTTAAAGTCTTCATGCACTCTTAAGTGACAAAAACAACACAAACAATCTAAGAACATCACCTTTGTTTTCTTCCCAAACAGTAAAGTATGAAGCATGTGCAGGTTGTCATCAGGTTTTCTCTTCGACAACTTGAAAGCCACTGAAACAGTTTATACTTAAATAACTTGATTGGGTAACACTGATGTAGAAAACAGATAAAGACAGGTGAACAGTCAAATTTCAAAATCTGAAAAGATAATATTCTATGCCATCCAATACCAAACAAACATTGCATGCTAAAAGATAAATCAAATTCATGACTTGAATTTCAACCACATAACAAATATGACACTAATGGAGTGAATTTAAAAACAGCAGAATTTTTGCCCCGCGTCATTTTAAACACTTTAATAAGATACAGAACAGAGGCCAACCAAAAAAAAAAAACACTGTAAGGAAAGCAAGAAGTAATTAGGAACCAATATGACACCAATGGAGTGAATTTAATAATAGAAGAAATTTTTGTGATGCGTCACTTCAAAGTTCAAACACTTGAAATTAACAAGTTATAGGAGTAACAGGACAAAGGCCAACCAAATAAAAAAGGACACTGGGGAAATCATTAAGTAACTAGGAAACCAATATAACAATTTTGAAGGCCTCATTAACGAAATTATTCAGTTGATTAATATTCTCTCTGTCACAATCAAGAAAGCAGACAGCACTAAATACAAGCAGGCCTCCAAATACCAATCAAGAGAAAATATTAACTTCATGATTTCAGGTCAGATCTACCCGAATTCAAAACAAGAACAACATCTACCTGCATCTAAGAAACACCATATTGAGGGAGCAAGAATCTAAAAACCCTATGGCTATCCATATTAAAATAAAACAGAAACCAGCCTAATCATGGTAAAATGCAACAAACAAGCATGAAAGACATAGTGGAAAGGGAAGGAATCCATGACATCACTTTAAAACTCAATTGCTGAAACTCCAGACCTAATCACAGAAATTCACAATTACTTGATCCATAAGTTATTAGAAAGGAAAATTCAGCACCCTCGTTAAAATCATTCAAGATGGCAGAGGCTGCAACAAGAACGAGGAAACAACAAAGTAATTAAGAAGAAGAACTAAACGCACCGTTTGGGATATCCTTGAGCTGCGTTCCACGTCCCTGAAACCGAAAGAGATCCAAACGATGAAAACACGAACACTTCAGTTCAGTCCTCGCGAACACAAAAAACGAATAATTAAATAAATAAATTGTACCTTTTCAATAGTGAAACCTTTACTGGCGGAAAACCTTCCAGACTTGGCCGGCGAGGGTACAGAGTAGCGCTCCACCGTTTTCCTCTCCCTCGTTGGTCTCTCACTCGCCGGCGTAACTGGATCCTTCTTCTCCGACGCTGCTTCCTTCTTACTATTCTTCGACTTCTTCGGACCCTCCTTACTACGTCCCTTAGTCTTCGCCTTCTCTTTCTCATCCGCTTCGTCTTCCTCTTCCTCTTCTTCTTCGTCGTCTTTTTCCTCGTCTTCGGCCTCGTCGATCTCTTCCTTCTCGCCAGCTTCATCTTCTACTTCCTGATTGCTCACTCCGTCTTTCTCGTCGACATTCGCGTCCTCGGATTTAGCGGCTTCCGAGGAAGCCTCTTTCTCGGGAATTTCCGCATCCGGTTGGGATTTCCCGTGGTCTTCGTCTTGGAGGGGAGGCTTGTTGTCTTCTAGGGTTTCCGTGGCCATGTCTGGGGGAGGAGGGGGACCAGAAGAAAGAAATGAATTGGGAACCCTAGCACGGAGAGAAACCCTAGAATTGGAAGGGAATAGAATCGTAGTGATTGGGATTGGAATTAGAAGAGAGAGGGAAGGGGGGAATCGCGAAATGAAATTGGAGTCGGATGGGAGGGCGCGCGGGAGGGGTGAAAGTTAGGAGCGAATATTACATATATGTAATATTATTATAATAATATATTATTATATTATTATATTATTATATTATTATTATATAATATTAGATACATATTACATTCAGACCAATATACAAGGGGATTATTTCTTTTTACAACTAGTTTTGTTTTTTTATCATTGTATCTTTAATTATTATACTATAAATATAATAATCTGCATCAATATATAAAGAGATTATTTCTTTTGATAATTATTTTTTATTTCCACTTATTATATTATTACACCCTTAATTATATTAAAAATATAATAATTAATCTTATTTTTTAATATTTGTTTGGCATTTTTT
Organism: Mucuna pruriens; assembly: GCA_025330945.1. NCBI lineage: Eukaryota > Viridiplantae > Streptophyta > Magnoliopsida > Fabales > Fabaceae > Mucuna > Mucuna pruriens. The sequence continues at coordinate 1,565,281 of JAENHJ010000067.1, forward strand.
ACCTACATAACTTCTACTTTTTCTACTTACATAAATTATTTTTATATTTTTTTCTTTGTTTTTAATTATCTATTTTTTCTTCTTCATCCCAAATATGTAAAGTGCAAAAGCAAGTTGATTTAACTCAACCTGATTTATTTGCAAGCTATATATTTTATGGTCCAGTCTGACTTGTTGGTCTAATAAGGTCAAATTGATCGATTTTTTTTTCTTTAATTTTATATAAATTTTAAAATATATATATATAAATATAAAAAGAATCAAGATAAGATAGGTTTGGTAGCGTCCTGGCATGTAAATTTATGGTCTGGTCTATCTCGATTTGATGGTTTAGTTGGGTCAATTTTGTCCATTATTTTTAGGTTATTATTTTGATAGTCGAATTCACCCTAACCTATTAGGAAATCGAGACAATCTAGGTCAAAATTGTCACCTTACATATATATTAGCGTGATAAAAATTTATTTCAATTATCAAATTTAACACAATAAAAATATGCTAGTGTAATTAAAATACAAGAACTAGGTCGATATCTTTTATATTTTTGCTAATATATATATACATATATATATATATATATATATATATATATATATATATATATATATATATATATATATTATTAATAATATAAAAAAGTGTCTAGCTACTAATAGGCCAATTTAGGTTTATAGACTTACCAACTTTTATACAAGCTTTCAAGACATGTTAATCTTTTCTATGGACCAAGTCAGGTCTTTAAAAAGGACTTACAACAAGTAAATAAGCTCAAACTTTGTCTTTATAATAAAGGTCAGGCTCAAACTTACTAAAGTTTAACATGTTTCCACACCCAATGAAAGTGTGAATGAATGAATGTCTTCAAAATTTGATGTTGAATTGTGAATAGGTCTGAGCACTTACCTAAAAGTTTGTTACTTAGGAAGTTGTGATTATTATTACTAAATTATTGAATATGTGAGCAAATGTTTTTTCACTCTACCAAAGTGCAAGATGTTTGTTATGGTGTTTTTTTTTTCATTTATGAGGATATACTCGAAAGGCCCAACTAGTTTAGTAATAATAATCACAACTATATATAGTTTATAATTTGGATTAATGGGTCGATGAATTATGGATTTGTAATTTGGTGAGTCTAGAGTTTGGACCAACAGAAACGAGTTGGACCAATAAAAAGTTTGGGACAATTGATTGAAAAAGTATGAAAAAGAGTAAAAGAAGAGAAAATAAAACAAATGATATGTAAACTCTCCCTTTTTTGAATAAATTTTCCTAACTAACTTTCCTAATTTATTCTTTTTTTCAAATAATTATTGTCAAACAACCTTTCTTTTCAAAAATATTTTTTTTTGTTCACTTGCCTTTTTTTTAGTATACCTATTTCTCTATCAATCTCTTGTTTCCTACCACACTCTTTCTAGTTATTTCGTGTTGATTTTTCTCTCTCTTATGCAAAAACTTTACGATTTCATAAGCACCGCCTTTTAAAGCACTAGAGTGAAAAAGATCGAAATAAAGAGTGATGATAACATTGCAACACTCAAGCATGCACACATCACATTTGGTGTTCAACATCAAGTTGAGGTTAATTCACAATGGTGGTCATCAATCATTAAGCACATGTACATTCTCGCCCTCTGCCATATCATTGTCGTCAATGGCAATGCGTATGAGCCACTAAACAAGATAATTAAGTTCGTGGAGGATCCACTCATCAAATTGAAAGAAAATGACATAGGTGAAAATGTTAGTTGCTCTTATCAACTTTTGTAGCGTAAAGATTACCATCTTGATTTCAACTTCACCCTAGACTGTGAATTTAATTTCCCCACTGTTGTACTTAGGTGCAAGATCCTTATTGTAACACCGTGTTTTCTCTTGTGTGATTAATTAAATGATTGAAGTAATTGTAAAAAGGAAATAAATTTAATTTCAACAAAAAAACTTAATAAGCAAAGTTTGCATGTTCTTCAAGAAAATCTCCAACTAGATCATGACGGTTGGATGTGCATTTATCGAAGTAATAAGCACACCTCGAGGGAGTGAATGACCAAGAAAATAAACATACTATAAGTCAATAACAGAGTATCATTGATACGTTTCCACAATAGTTAGCACATCAACTAAGGTTATTTATCAAATGACTTTCCATGTTTGGAAAAAATGATTATAACATTTATAGTTAAATACCTTACCATTTATGGTATGAAATTCAAAAGCAAAATTATTCAAATGTGGTAAAGAGTCATTAGCCACCTCATTGTCATTTTTGACAAAAGTGATTTTTCATGTTTTGCTTAAACCTTTGGTTAATAAAACTCTTATTAACTAATGAGTTTAAAGTTTCATTCATCTTCTTATAAATACCCTCATTTAGTTGAGAAATAAGAATAAAAAAACTCTCTTCATACTTCTAATTTTCGTTCTAAGATTAGAGTCCCGCCATTGTTGTTTTTTAGCCTTTTCATTCTCAATCTTCACTTTGGGTAAAAGAAACTCACCTTTTTGTGTTTTGGTGTTTATAATATGTTATATGATGCTTAGTAATGATGATGGATGTATATAATTGTGTTACGATATGTTGAAATATAACAAGTTGTGATGTTTGAAGTTGTTTGAAGTACGGATGAAAATATATGAATATAATGATTCTTTGTGATATGACGTTTATGATGGTTGGAATAAGTTTATATGTTTGTTATGTTGATTTGGATTGTCTAAAGTGATTATGTGATGTTTGGATTGGATTTTGAATGAAAATCATGTTTTATGTTGAATTATTTGTCTTATTTTGCTAAGTGAAGAGGGCTCTCATTGAGTGAGACTCAAAATCTATAAAATCTTATGAAAGCTCACTGAACGAGAGACATTTCTTACTAAGCGCCTTGAAAATGAAATTATATAAATTTGAATTGACAAATCTCACTAAGCGACTTGAAAGTTCACAGAGCGAGAATCATAATTCAATGAGTTGTATAAGTATTTGTTGCATGAAGGATGTGTTTATTACGAATAACTTAGTAAGAAAACTAGAAATATGATGAATATCGCCAAGCAACTTGAATGCTTGTTAAGTGAAGATCTTAAAAATTCAAAAACTCATAGATTTGCTAAACAAGGACTATACTCGTTGAGCAACTTCCTTAATTTTAAACACTTTATGAATTTTGCCAAGGCTCACTAAGTGAGTTATCCATTTGTTGAGCACCCTGGAATCAAGAAAACTCAAAACTCTCTGTGGCTTGTTTCGTTGAACGAAAGGATCCTTTGATAAGTACCCTAGTAAGTTTTTAAAAAACAAGGCTTTATGTGGCTTGGCTCATTTAAAGGACTAAACCATCCATGAGTGATCCAACATGAACCAAGGAACTAGACTTCTCTATAACCTAGTTCATTAAGCAAAAAGATTTTTCATCGAGTGCCCTAAATAGATCTTGCGAGCACTACCTTTCTATGGGTAGGTTCATTGAGTAAGGAAGTGTCTTGCTAAGTGATGAGGTTTATCTTAGTAAAAATTGATTTTGAGTTGCTCGCTAAGTGATTCCATGTTTTATTAAGCATGAGTAAAAATTCTAAAAATATAGGCATCAAGGAGAAAATGGACCTTTACCTTGAGCAAGATATATTTACCTAATTAAATAAACTATTCCTTTTTTGAAAGCCCTAAAATTTCAATACATCTCAAAAGGGTATTAATAAAAGTAAAAAAACACAAAACAATTCAAGTAGAATGTTAATGACATATTCTCACAATGCATGACTATGAATGATGGAAAGAGATGTTTGATATAAGATATGTCTATGACCTATGTTTTGTAGAGTTGATTATCAAATTTCTACATTGTTGTGAATGTTAATATATATTGTTTGGAGGACGACCCTAATGAGTGTTAGCATGTGATTCAAAATCACCATTGACATTGATCTGGGTTTGTGTGGGTCTAGTTTGGACAATTTGCGAGTACCACATAAGTTAGAACAATTGATTAAAGTTGATACTCATAGAAGACCTTCAACATAGTGTTGGATGAGAAGTGAGATCGTAAGGCCTAGAAGATTTAGATGAATAGATAATCCAATAGATGGTCAAAGTCATTGCAAACTTTGAGCCATTGTGAGCCACAACCTACATATATTTATCCTAACAAATAACTTAAACCCATCCCCAAATTAGATTATGGTATTTCCCCTAATAGTTTTTGGCATAACCGTGTTATTATGACTTTATAATTAGATATATCATGTTAAGGAAAAAGTGTCTATATTAATCACTCGAATTCTTTGAAGTTTCCATGGAGTAGGATTTATATAGTTTACATGATTAATAGTTTGTTGAATGAATATTGTTTGTTTGTTGGGATAAATTATCTTTACGTTGAATGATTTTACTCTAGTCATATGCATACTTTAGTATGCTTTTGTTTTTAGTTACCTTTGTGTTGTTGCACATGTTGATGTGCTTGTGATGATTTTGAATGTCGTGTTTGTGTGGAGCAGATGTTAAGGTTGTCAAGGACTCAAAATATGATGTATATGCCCTAAGGACAAATGTATGTGGGACCTTATAACATTTACTTTCAAGAGAATCCTGTGAAGGACGGTGAAGTATAGAGGATTGATTGTGACCTCTAATGAGTATGCTACAAAAGAAAGCTCACAATCTCCTATGCTCCAACTAGGATAAATTTATTTAGTTACATTGTATATGTCATTGCAATTATGACTACTGATTTAAGAGATGTGGAGAGAGTTTGATCACACTTTCAAAGCTCGTATCCAATAGGGACCTTGTCCATATAGTCGTGTTGTTTCTATTGACAAGCAATGGAGGATGCTACTCCTACCACACTTCCTTTGTAGTTATAGTGTTAGTGTTTTGACCAACTTAGGGTGTGTATATATTGTGTATCCCCTCTCCCCTTTTGATGCAATTCAATTATGTTGAAGTATTTGTACTTGCACTAATGTATAATGTACTTCCTAATTTTGTTTTGCAAGTGTTATAAGGTACAATAATTATAGTTGTTACTTATTTAATCATATGCAGTAGTATCCAGTGATTAATATGTGTTATCCTATTATTTAAATGATTAATTATTTCACAATGTGAAAAATTTATGCATATTTTTATAAACAAGTTAATACAATAATTTCCTAAAAGAAATTAACTTCCATGCTTTATTGCTTTTAGTAGTTTTTCTTTTTCATTGTAACAACATCAAGTCGGTACACTTGTGATGTTCAAACTATTGAATATTAATTTATTGCTTAAATGTTACTTTGTTGATCTTTAAAGGCTTAAAATCTTGCATGGAACAATGTTACTTTCTCATAAAATCGAGATTTTATGGACCTTTATTTGTAGGATAAAAGAGTTGTTTGGTAATGATATATATATAAAGGAAAGAATATACTTATTAATTGGGGTGTAAATATCAAAAGCCAAAAATTATATATGAGTATGAGGTTCAAGCTTGTTCCACTTAACCCTGGTTCAATCATCTTCTACTTTCAAGAAAAATTATTAGTATACACTCCATGAATGTATACACCTAATGAGAAAGAAAAAAGGAAAAAGAAAAGAAAAGTTAAATAAATGATTTATGTAAAAAAAAAAGAAATAAAATTGAGATAGAAAATAAAAGATATGTTACAAGTGTATGAAGATCATTTAAAAAAAACATTTTTTTACTTATCACCAAAAATATAAGAAAAGTGTATGTACCAAAACTACAAGCCACGACTCATGAAAAGTATTGTATACAATTGGAATCACCAAAAAAAAAAGTTATAAAAAAATCATGGTATTATTTAATATATTATATTTTGCACGTATAGAATTTGGAGATATTGGTCTTTAGCTTGCTTTAGTAGTGGATTTTGTTTCACGAAGTAAAAATGTAAAATAGATTGGATACCTAAGTAAAGCTATGTTAAAGCCTTAATCTTGTCCTAAATAACTTTTTGTACAAACCTCAAATTTCAAAGCTCTTTAACTAATGCATTCACTTTGACTAAAGACCCCTAAAAATTGTGTGAGAAGTCGTGGTTAATTATGGGATAAGCTATAATTTATATTTTGTTTACACATAAAAAAATTCTATCAAACAACATGCAAGATCTGTCGTTTTATATTTTTCTATATTTTATTAACAATGAAACACATTGTTTATCCTTAATTTTTTAATCACTTGCACAAAGTGGAATACTTATGTAATTATGATATTGTCATAGTTTTGTCAGTGCAAGATAAAACTGCACTAGCACAAGTAAACTGACTATTGGATCATTGTTCCTAAGTCTATGAGCTATAAATGTCTTATAAGCTACATTGCAAAGGTTGATGTGTTTGAAGTTTTTGTGCTTTGAACGTTATCAACCTTTAGAATAAGGTAAATGAGAGTCTCATTTAAGATTTAGGATTTAGATAAACTGACTCTTGAATCATTGTTCCTAAGTCTTTGAGTTATAAATGTCTTATAAGCTCCATTGCAAAGGTTGATGTGTATGAAATTTTTGTGCTTTGAACGTTATCAACCTTTGGAATAAGTTAAATGAGAGTCTTATTTACCTCTTTCACTTTTCTTGAAATTTCAAATATCTCTTACACCAATTTTTCAAGAGAGTCTCTCACGACCTCCCATTGACTTTGGTAGAACATGACTTGAAATTTGTAGGGGTTTTGAAGGTCCCAATATGGAATATGACAATCTTGATTTTCTCTACTTATCCTTTTACCAAACTCTTTTTTTGGTAAAGAGATATAAGTGGTAAAACTTTAATGCAAAAATGTTCAACAAAAAATCATTATAAGAATAGATTTGTAGAAATTGGTTGTCATCTATTCAAGTTGCTATAGGTCATTGGCCTAAAATCTTGAAGTGTATTATATATGTTCTTCCTTCATTTGATAAGGGTAGAATCATGAAAATATCATGTTTCTATCTCCACTGCATAAACTAGTATTCATTAAACATGCATTATATTTAATAAGTTTAATAATTAATAATACTATTTATATTATATTGAATAATTATTACAATTAATATATTGCAAGTAAATTTGAGTCTTCGATAATATTAAATATAATATATAATCAAATTAAATAATAAAATAATTATTTATTTTATAATAATATTATAAGTGCAAAATATTTACTGACTTTGTTAATGACCAATTTCTATTAAAAAATTTGATTGACCATTTTTAATAAGATTTTTTCTTGTAACCACATTTTTTTCATCTATAAAACTCGATAAAAGGCTTTATTTACAAGATCCAAGTCCAAATGAATTTTACTAAATAAAATATTATTTTTTATATTTTATTAAAATAATAAAATAAGTTAATTTTAATGTTCATAGTTTTTTATAGGCTTAAATATGATTTAAATAATTATAAAATTAATAATTTTTTTATTTTGATCTCTATAATTTTTTTTTAAATTTTCATCCATCTAAAGTTTGAAATCATTATTTTTATAAATTAATTTTAATTTTAATTCTAAAATTTGATTTCTATAAGACTGGTAAATTTTTGTTTTATTCTCTATAAAATAATTTTTTAAAAACTTCATCCCTCTAAAACCTAAAATCACTATTTTTAATCCTCAATATTCATTTTAAGATAAATAAATAAGTTTAGAGAATTTTTAAAAGTTATCACATGCTAACACGTTGAACATATAAATAGTTAATAAATATCATATAATAGTAGAAAAAAAAATAATTTTAATTTTTAAGAATTGAAAATTATTTTTTTTATAAGGACCAGAATAAAAACTAAAACATATTTAGATACTTTTTATATATAATATATAATCAAATAAAACAACATGATTAATTTGAGAAGTTTAATAAAAATGATTTTTAAAAAATATAATAATTAAATATCAATATATATTAATTAATTATAAAAATTGAATAAAGATGATAATAATTAATACAGATATGAATCTAAAATTAAAATTAAAATTAAAATTTATATTTAATACTTGTGTTCAAGTTTATTGTATAGATGAATAGGTAGATAAATATAAATTCCAACCCTTCTAATTTTTATTTTTTGTTTTAATTATCTGCATTAAAGTTGGGTTAAGCAGTGAACCTTTTGCAAGGCGTCTAGATCCTCTGCAACACAAATACCGCATGCAGAATTTTTCATGAGTTGAATTGGTTCAAGTTTAAGAAAAAATTAAATTCGAATTGATTGGATGTTTCTACAAGTTTTGAATTTTCTTATCCATCCAAACCAACCCAATTAAATTAAGATTAGGTTATTGGATTATGATACAAAATAAATTACTATATATATATTTTTAAGTTTTTACCTTCACTTATTGTTAATTTATTTATAAATGTTGAATTTCATCTTATATTATATATATATATATATATATATATATATATATATATATATATAATTATTGTTGATTTTATATAAATATTTGATTTTATCTTATATATAAAATTATAATAACTATTTTTATAATGATCATTTTTCAACAAGAATGTTTTTGACTAATTTTCTTTAACAAGAATGTTTTTAAGAATTTTTTTTTAATTTCCTTTTATTTATTATTTTTAATATCTTAAGTTTTAAATTAAAAAATTCATTTTTTAAAAATATTATCAATAATTGAAAATAATATTGTATTACAAAACAAATTATTTATTATAAATATAAAATATAAAAATATTTATTTATTATAAATTTTGACTATTATTAATTTATATATTTAAAAATATTTATTTAATATAAATTTTAATTATATAAAATAAATATTTCCTCCATGTAATATAAATATTAAAATACTAGTATTAATATAAGGTAAAAATATTACTTGTTTTTTAATAATTAATTAATTATTTTATTTAATACTCAAATCTCTTAATAATCCACAGCACAACTATCAGTCTGTCGGAGATTCTCGGCGGAGAAAAGGTCGGAGTCTTCCGCATGGCGGTTGATGCCGTCTACGTCGAAGAAGGCGATAGCAAACTACGGTCCATCTCGATGGAGTGTCCCTGACGAGGGCAACGAACAACGTCTTGAGCTGTAGAAAGCTCAACCTTCTAAGAATCAATGACAGAATGCCTTAACATTATTAGATGAACCTTCATGCTTTTTCTTGGCTTTTAGTGCACTAATATCTTGGTGATTTCTCCGTCACAAGAGATTTGAATGTTTCCATTTAACTCTATAGGGTTCACAAATTCAACTTAGCTTCATCAATCATCAATAGGGTTTGGGTGAGTGAACTGTAAAACAAAGTGCGTTGGAATGAGGCGCCAAATTTCACTTTTTTTGCAACTTTTTATATTTTTAATCTTGATCCATCCTTCCCATGCATCCAACGGTTAACAATCATTTTGAGTATCACTTTATTGATTTATAATCTCAACCGTTTATACGCATCCAAGGGTCAAAAATAGTGCTAGAGAGAGGTCGAAGATATTATACGCGGTAGAGGATCCGGCTCCGTAATTAAGGTTTGAATTAGGCGTCTAAACTAGAAGAAAATCTACAGCATCCCGAGCTGGAAAAAGGTTGAAATAGATCAACGACCATATTTGGGTGAGTTGGAGGCTCTGTTATGGACGATTCAGATTCAGAGGTGGAACTCTACACCATCCCAAGCTCTTCAAGTAAGCATCGTCTCTCTGAACCCTAATCTTTCCCCTTCCCGTTTTGAGTTTGAATCTAGCCGGCGTCGTTTTGGCAGGATGGTTCGCGTGGGAGGAAATCCACGAAACGGAGAGAGCGGCGTTCAAGGAATTCTTCGAGGCGAGTTCGATAACGAGAACCCCGAAGATATACAAAGAATACCGAGACTTCATCATCAACAAGTACAGGGAAGAGCCCTCGAGGAGGCTCACCTTCACTGAGGTGCGGAAGTCGCTGGTGGGTGACGTCACATTCCTGCACAAGGCCTTCCTCTTCCTGGAGAAGTGGGGTTTGATCAACTACGGCGCGCCTGCTGGTGCGGACGCGGAGAAGGACGAGGACGACGACGAGGATGAGGAGCGGTGCAAGGTTCGTGTCGAAGAAGGAGCCCCCAACGGGATTCGCGTGGCGGCGACGCCGAATTCTTTGAAGCCAATGTCAGTGCCTCGCAATGCAAAGAGTGGCGGCGCTGCGGGTGGGGCTTCTCTCAAATTGCCACCGCTGGCGTCGTACTCTGATGTATATGGCGATTTGATTAGGCAGAAGGAGGTGAAGAACTGTGGGCTTTGCGCTGACAAATGTGGTTCTGGACATTACCGAAGTACCCAGGTTGATTTTAATTTATTATCACATTACTTTTAGTGATGGATGGTGCAGTTCTTAGGTAGGTTCTTTTTCCTCTTTCAGTATTCTTTTGCACGGTTGATATCCGAGACAAGGGGTAGGTCATCTGGCATTTTGTTTCAGATAGGGTGCTTTGCACTGGGTATGTACACGGGTAGGGAAGGGGAAGGAATCGAAAAATGAAAGGGAGGAAGAGAATCAGAAGTTAAGTTTTGTTCCTCTTGGATCTTGGATGAGAGATTAAGTTTTCGTCCTGGACCACCATGGTACAATGTTCATGTTTTTTCTTTCGTAAATTGAAAATTTCAGTTATATGTCACATGAAGATTGGCCATAGACATGTGGTGGTATGGGACTATGCAATAATTTCTCCTTACTTTTTTGGATGTTTAAAATCTTCCAAATTGGATGAACTTTAATGTTTGTTGAAGTGAATAGGGGAGGGATTTGGGGGATTGCATGACAATCCTTCAGTTGAAATATTCTGAAACTAGGGGAATTATGCTACTCCCATCTTTCCAGTCCAAACATGCACCGGGACCTTCTCTATTGTTGAACTTGCAGGTCAACATGTAGACTCGGATGAGTTTGTGTTTTTCCTAGATGAGTTGAATCACATGAAAATTGCTTGGTAAACATACTTGGGAATCAAATCAAGTAGAAAATAAAATATAAGTGATTTTCTCTTTGGGCTATAATATGAAATTTGCAAACCATTTGCACCCTTGTTCTCCCCCCCCTACAATTAGTAAAGCCATATCTTTGACATAATTTTGCAACACATATATTCCATTCATCTGTTGGAACATGGAGTTTATTGATTTCATTAAAATGCCCTATGGTCACTGAATGTATGCTGACAGAGCATATTTGAAGTTGAATATAGGAAAGACTTATCTCACTTTTTTATTCCTCTTAAGCAAATTTTATTATATCCCAGATTATTAATCTTTCCATCTGGACTTCTGCATATATTTCTGAAACTAATATCGTTGTTAGTTATTCTATTCTTTTTATATCATGGCAGGATAATTTAATTATTTGTACAAATTGTTTCAAAAGTGGGAATTATGGGGAGAAAAGGTCTGCAGAGGATTTTGTATTAAGTGAGTCAAGTGAAAATAGTGGCAAACACGACACTGTCTGGACTGAGGGAGAAACTCTTCTCCTTTTAGAATCTGTTTTGAAGCATGGGGATGATTGGGAACTTGTTGCTCACAGTGTTCAAACCAAGACTAAACTTGATTGTATCTCAAAACTCATTGAGCTGCCTTTTGGGGAGCTCATGTTGGGCCCTGTTCATAGAAATGTTAATATTAACTGTGCTAATGGCATTATAAACACTGCAAAACAAGTTCAGTCATCTTCATCTGACAACCAAGAAACTTCAAAGAGAAAGGATCAATCACCGGAGCTTACAAATGAAAATGAGCAGAATGGAGATGCTGGGAAGGAAAGTCCTTCAAAAAGACAGCGCGTTGCTGCCCTTTCAGATTCCAGCAGTTCACTAATGAATCAGGTAAGAGATAATCTTGAATTTTATATTTGTTGTTATGCTTATAATTTTTCAAATCTGGTTGCATTTCCCTTGTTGCTGACTTGCTGTGGAGTTTTATCTGAAGTGTAACATATTTAGATTTTGTGAAAGGCTAATGCATGTGCACAGCGTGCAGATGCTTCTTTGGTTGCCACAGCTCTAGTATATATTGATTGACCAGGGAAAAGTACATGTGAATATTGATATTATTTGGACCTCATTCATTATAATATCTACATTTTGGTTGGTTGTATTCTTTTTCATTTATTTATTTATTTTGGAAATAAGGGTGTGTGTGTGAATCAATTGCTTGCTTTCACCTCCTTCGGTATGACCATGAGTTAATGGTGTTTTGAATTAGGTGGGACTGATCTCTACTGTGGTTGACCCTCATATCACAGCTGCTGCAGCTGATGCTGCTGTTTCAGCACTTTGTGATGAGAATTTGTGTCCAAGGGAGATATTTGATGTTGAAGAGGATTATGCTTCTCATGCGAACACTTTGAATAGTTGTTATTCAGCAAGGTCATCCATAAATCTATTAGTTGTTTGTTTTATATTAATTGAATTTTGCTGGATAGTAACTTACTCTTAAATTGAGCCTTCATTTTATACAATCCTGATACCTGTTATTATCTGTGTCAGAGCTCTTGAGGGTGAAGGTTTAGAGATGGAGAGGTCCTCTCTGTCAGGTATTTTCTATTGTATGTGTATGCGGATGATATTCTGATTTTTTTTTTTGACAAACCCTTATCTAGTTTCTTACTTTGATACATGAAACAAAAAATTATTGGCTCCTTCAAATGTAATTCATATAAATAACGATGATGATGGTGATACTTGCCCATTATTTTTCTTCATAACTTTTGCTGTTTTGCATGTTACACTTCTCAATAATTACAGTACTAGATCAATTTGTCAGTAAAATTAGGTGTAATTTGGTGGACGTTGTATTAGGAAACCATCTTATGGAGGGTAATGGTTACTCAATGGTGAGTTCATTTGCTTTGTCAGATGAATGTTTGGGCCTGTACCTTATGATGGTGCTCTTCTTGAAAGCATCTAATAAAACTTTCTTGGATGTGCGTTTTAGGGATTTTGATGGATTGAGTTCCCAGAAGTTCTTCAATTAGCTAAGCCCAAACCCTAGGCTCTACAAGTGTATTCGCATAGGCTCAAGGCACCACATCAAAAACTGGTTAGAAAGTACAGAATGAGTTCGTAAAGAGGATGTAACATTGGGAGAGTTAGTTAGAGGACAGAGAAGGTGAATCTAATGAGACAGGAAAAGAGTGATTTACATGTGATTATGATGCTATTTTCTGCTTTTCACTAAGCTTAGAGCTTGAGCGTTGAGAGATCCTACATAGCTGGGAGTATTATGATCTTTTCTTTCTCTCTTTCCAATTTTCCATTAAATTTATCTCCTATTTCTAGATAGGAATCAATTCCTATCAGATTTTGAGTAACTCATTTTAGGGCAAGGGTTGCTTACTTAAAATGAACTGTAAAACTTGAGGATGAAGTGGAAAACTATTGCGAAACAGGGAATAGGTAAAGGACTATGATAAAATAATAAAATACTGAAAACACAAAAGAGCGGAGGGTTAAGAACAAAGATAAGAATAAGAATTCAAAGATTAAGTATGCTAATTTACAACTTGATACTTTCTTGTTTTTACTTACCAGTTGTCTTTACTGTGGGGTCATTTATGGGCTCTGTTTTGTTTTTTCTTGAACAATTTTATCATGAAAATGTTGAGAAATTGCAGCATGAAAGATTGATTTATTGCTAATAACATGATGATTTTGAAGATTTAGTATGGCTCTCCCCAACCATAACATTTATTTCAATCTCAATCACTATTCCTTTGCAGATGCCTGAGTTGAGGTTTGCTTCTGACATAAGAGAGAAATAGATAGCTTTAGTTTTTAGTTTAAATTAATAACGTGTGTATCCTTTGTTATTTTGTTTTGGGCATCTTTTGTTAATTTATATTTGTGGATAAACATTGTTTACGGTGTAATGCTACATGTCACCTTTAATAGTTTAATATTAATGAGTTTGCCCTTGTAGAAATACCTTTGACACTGCGTGTAAGAGCTGCTACCGCAACTGCTCTTGGAGCTGCTGCTGCTCGAGCAAAGTTGTTGGCAGACCATGAAGACAGAGAGATTGAACATTTAGTAGCGATTATAATCGAAGCGCAGGTTCCTACTTCATAATTTTTCATATCTTCAACTCCTGGCTCTAGTTGAATTTCTCTGGTTCTGGTATCCATCGTAGGGATTAACTATTTTTCCTTTGCTTGTTTGTTAACTAGATTGAGAAATTGCAACACAAGGTTAAACATTTTGACGATCTGGAGCTGTTAATGGAAAAGGAACATGCTGAAATGGAAAACCTAAAAGATTCTATCTTGACTGAACGGATTGATGTGTTGCGGAGAACATTTAGATCTGGAATCACTAGATGGAAGGATTATTCTTATGTAAAATCTTAGACCAGTTTGTATGCATGTGTATAGTTTTGGTTCTCGATTACGTTTGGACTATCAGTTTACATCAGGGCCAACAAAGTACTGTAAGATTTATTATTCGCTATCATTTTACATCAGGGGCAATGAAGTACTGTAAAATTTATTATTTATCATACCATATAACAGTCTACTAATCAGCTAACGGCTTTTAGAAGGTTATACCTTTGATACTATCTTAACCTTTTTGGGTGCCACTTACGTGTTGGATACTTGTAATTTTGTCGTTTGAATGGGACACTAAATTTGTGTAACTTGTATTGTAATGTAATTAAATTGTGCAAAATTCAATATTTTTTTTGCATTTATGAGAAGCTTCTTGTCTAGATAATTACACATCATCGAAAACGCCCAGGTGCAGCAGATGTGATGAATCGACTTGTTCCAAATATTCATGCTATTCAGCCTTGTTATCCCTAGATGGGTCTTATTGCCCCCCTTCTATTTCATTCAGTAGATTATTGACAACATTATCATCACGAGCTAGAAGGCAATTAATAAATGAACGAATGTTGAGTTCATGAAACAGCTGATGAGACTGGACACCTCATGGTGCTTCAATATGATCAAAGGGAGCCATGGTCTGTAAGTTGGCCTCTTTTTCATAAAATAATCATAAGCAAGGTATGACCGGTGCACAATTGTGAGTGTAACAATCATAGTTGAATTTCTCAATGAGATCCTAAAATTTTCTAGAAGTTGGGAATGGGCTCTAGTGTACATAATGGGTCCAATATAGTTGTCCACTAACTTGGAATTTCTCTACTAGTCGACTGGGGATATATCCCTCAATTGTGGGTGCAAACCGTGTGTCATGGGATGGGACTTTGTCTTTTGGACGATGTTCTTTGTACGGGTGGTCGGAGTTAGCCATTATATGGAGGTGAATGGGTACCCTTTATCTAGTCTAGTAGCAGACCTTATAGCACACTAGGATTGGTTGCTATTTGTCTTTCAATTAAGTGAAACTATTTTAGACTGGGCCCTTAGGTAGGCATATAATCTTATGGGCACAACTCATGAGATTGCCAAGTCGTTGGTTTAATGTGTCAATTTAACATGACAACTATGACATGTTTCTAGAGCCCTTGAGGTCAGCTTCCATCTCGAGCTATGATTGAGGTCTGGCCTCAATAAAAAAGTTTTATGTAAACAAACATCAAGAAGATAGTATAATTGCATAGGTAAATATCTCATTAAAAGTTTGAAGTACTCTGTTTGTCGTATTTCATTTTGCTCCATCACATCAAGTATTACGAGAATAATGCGAGATTAATCCTGATTGTTAATCCTGAAAATGACAATAGACATCATGTGGTTTCCCGCATGTCACACTTAGATGCAATCATTAATTGACATTAACCCATTTGATTTTCTAATCATCAAAAGTTCCAAGTAATCCATTTTCATCTATAAATACTAGGACTCTCTTCCCCTCAATAATTTTTTTTTTATATTTTAGATTTTAATAATTTATCCATTTAATATTGTGACATTATCTCAACTATCGTGCACATAACATTCTACACAAATAGGACACTTATAATTATGTAATCTCATAATTGACATTCACTTATATTTTTTAAAAAATATATTATAAATATATTTTTAAAAAATATATAATGATAAGATGAGATGAATAACTCTGAAACATATAAATTATATATGGAAAGTTAAAATTGAAAATTATTAAATAGATAGAGAGAAAATTAAGTGAAATAAATGTTTATAATAATATGGTGAAAAGAGTTGTATTTTAACATATAACTATATGTAATAAGTTAAGATGGAAAGTAATTAAATACTCATATTTTACATAAAAATATTAAATGAATTTATGATTTAATCTAAATCGTTTATAGATTAAAATTATTTATGAATGATAAATAATAAATATTTGTAAATATAGGAAACTAGGCTATGCTTGGTTTTAAAAGTTCAGTACATATGTAATAGAAAATATGTTTTTAGAAATGGGATAAACTTCAATGACATTTTATTATTCCTTAAAAATGCAGTAAACTATTTAAATAAAAATATTTAAATTATATATTAATTGTTACTTACACCAAACATCAATGGTTACACTTTGAGAATGTTTAAAAAAATTTCGAGATTAAATGGAAAATAATAAGAAAAAAATCATAAAATAAATTACATTCAGTGCTCCCTCAGATCAAATACGAAACAGATTTCTCTTTATTAATTACTATAATGTCATTTAAGAAGAATTTATACAAATTACTCGCGCCTTCTTTTTAACTACCATGATTACAATTTTTTTCTCGATAAAATTTTAAAGTATTCTTACACATTTTGATCCTTAAATTTGCTATAAGATGAATATTTAGTTTGAGACTTATTCACCTTTAAAACATTTTGCCTCTCTTATCGATGTGTTATGAAAAAATCAAATACAAATTCGCTCTTGTAAAGTTAACTTGTATTTTTAATTAAGACACACCCATTAAGTATATTATTTAGTAATTTATTGCCAACTGAAGTCCTTTATGATTAAATCAATCCCAAAGAATTAGTAAACACAATGGTTTCTAAAGAATTACAAAGCTAATTCTTGAGTTATTCACAGTAACATTCAATTTTCTGACCATCTATTTTAGTCTACCCGTGCTTGATTTATTGGATCGGACCAATTTAGATAACTCTAATTTTACCCAAAGTTTCATGTATATATATATATATATATATATATATATATATAAATAAATAAAAAATAAAAAATAAAAAATAAATAAATAAATAAATAAATGTACTCTATATATATACTTTCATTTTATTTTAGTATTTATCACTAATGATGTCTTAACTTCGTTAGATAGAATCTTCATAAATTTGTTGTGATTTAACAATCACAAAAATGTCACTTTAGTATCGTATATGAGCAATTTGACAATAATAAGAAAATTCGTAGTAATTTTATATTATTAATTTCTATTTTGTGGCAGGGTTGGTTAACGAAATTAAATTACACTAAATGGTTACTTAAAAATACTGTAAATATAGAGATTAAATATATAATTAAGCCATATAAAAAATACACCAAACACACTTAATAATAATATTTCTCGTTAAGTGTACTTAAAAATAATAATAATACAGAAGTCCCTACATGAACTACATATTCACTTGAAAGCACGGAGAAAGAGTCAGAGCTTCACCTTAGAAAGTTGTCTTATTATTTTTTTTTGGGGGAAACAAAGTTCTCTTATTTAAAACATGACAATGAGTGACTCCATTATGACAAATCTTTATATATATAAATGAAGTCTGCGCGTCTTATGGGCATTTCACCCCCTCCCCCAAAAAAAAGTACAGTTAGTTATAAAACCATTTTTAATATGTTTAGTGAATTTATTGATTCAGTCAAAATTAGTGCTTTTATATATATTATTTTTAACGATAGTCATACATATTCAGGTAATTTTGTTTTACTAAATTTATTGTGAATTGTAATTAATGAATTGTTTTCCCTAAAGTGCTTCAACCTTAAAAGTGTTTCTTACATTTGTTTATTTGTTGTAATTAATGTTTTTAACATTTATTATTAATATTGACAAATTTTTATAATTGTATGCTTCCAAATATAATAATAATAATAATAATAATAATAATAATAATAATAATAATAATAATAATAATAATAATAATAATAATAATAATAATAATAATAATAATAATAATAATAATAATAATTAATTATTTTATTTTATAAAGTTTATTAAATATTTTTACTTTGACGTATTTATTTATAATTCTCAATTCTAATTTCTAAATTAAATAATGAAATATGTTATAATTTTTTTTACAATTTATCTTTGCATACAAACCGTTGATAGCATACTAAATCAAAACTTCATAATTGATCACGTATAATTAAGTATAACTTTTATTATTATTTCATCGGTAAAACTCATTATTTGATTAAAGTAAGTGATGATTAACTATGATATAATAATTATGAATATTTAACTTTATTGTTATGGCATTCCTTACTAGAATGTAAAGCACGTGTGTTGAAGGATGAAAACAACAAAAGTGGTCTTGAAACCTTAAATGTCAATAGAGGATAAAGATAGAGTGTTTCTTAACAAATGAATAACTCTTGTAAAATTTCACATCAATATGTTTAGTCTTGACATGGTGCATTTGATTGTTTGTAAAATAAATGATCTTATAATTGTGATTATGCAACTAAACTCCACCTTGCTCTATATCAAATTTCTCTAGTCATCCTGTAAGCTATAAAGCTTCTTTGGCCGTCTCAGCTATTTCCATGTGCTATGCTTCAGTTGTAGACATTGTCACAATTGACTAAACTAATGATTTCTAACGAATGAGTTATCATGCAAGCGTAAAAACATATCCTATTGTAGCTCTCTTATCATCCAAGTCATTTTCATATTCAGAATCCATATATATTACAACTGAAGGATCACCCTATTGACTACCAAACATAATACCATGACCTATTATGTCTTTTATATACATGAAAATTCACTTGATTGCTTCCCAATATCACTTACTTGGTTTGAATATAAACTTATAAACTTGATTTACAACCTGCACCAAATCAAGTCTAGTGCAAACCATAACATACATTAAGCAACCAACTGCATTGACTTAGGGAACTTTGACATGTATTCAACTTTTGCATCTGTCTTTGAACATTGATCCAATGAAAGTTTAAAGTGGTGCTAATGGAGTACTCACTGACTTACCATTGCTCATTTCAAATTTGTTTAACACCTTTTAAACATAGCTTTGTTGAGAGAGTCATAATTTTCTTGAACTCCCACCCATATGAATATCCATCCCAAGAATCTTCTTAGTAACACCCAAGTCCTTCATGTCAAATTCCTTTTAACAAGATTTTCAACTCGTTTGCATCACATAAAATGACAATTACATATCATTAATATTAAGCAGTAGAAAATAAAATAACCATTAACAAGGCTCTTGATATAAACACAACAATCATACTCACATCTCCTATAGCCAATTTGAATCATGTAGGAATCAAAGTGCTTGTACCATTGTCTTGGAGATTGCTTTAACTTCATTGAACTCATTTGGTTGCTCTAGGTAAATTTTCTCCTTTAGATTACCATGAGGAAAGGTTTTCTTCATATCTACCTATTCCAAATGTATATCTTGATGGAAGTATGTCTCATAATAAGAGAAAAATCTTATCATAATCAATCCCCTTTAACTATGAATACCCTTTTGCTACAAGACGAGCCTTGAACTTTTCCTTTTCTTTTTTGATGTTATTGGTTTCCTCTTGTACACCCACTTGCATCCGTCCATCTATCTTTCTCTTAACTAGTTATGACCTCTTGAAAGATAATTGGATCTCTAGTACCAGTAAGAAATGCAAAGGGTGTCAAATCTTCAAACCTATATTTGTTTGTTGGCATAATGGTGCGATGGTCTTTATTTATAACAAGAATATACTATTGTTCTCCACTTGAACTTGCCAATTCAGATCTTGGACTAGAACTTTCTACCCTTCCATAAATCATTGGTAGTTGCTCTACATTCACCTAAACAACCTTAGAGCTAGAGTTGGCTCCATCTATTACTAACACATTTGTCTCAATTTGTTGCTACAACGTAGACTACTTACCAAATGTTGCATCTCTATTAATCACCATTTTCTTGAGACTAGATTGTAGAACTTGAACCCTTTCACTTCTTTGACACAACCTACAAAGATACACTTCTTTGACTTTGGATCAAGTTTTAATCTCTCATCATTAGATATATGTACAAAAGTAGGACACCCAAAATTTTTTAATTTGTCAAAGTCAACTGAGTTAAATGTTCATATCTCTTTTGCACATTTCCATCCACACTTGTGTGATATATTGATGAGGTAGCATGCCATATTCACTACCTTTTCCCAAATATTAGATATCTTGCTTTTTCAACAATGAACTTATTCATCCTCTTTGCAACATCATTCTATTGCGGTATCTTGCAAATTGAAAAGTATCTTTGAATATCGTATTCCTTAGAGAATTTTTGAAATTGTAAGTCAGTGTATTCTATGCAATTTCCAGATCTCAAATACTTGATTTTTCTACCTGTTTGATTCTCCATCTCAACTTTCCACAACTTGAACTTGGTAAATACTTCAAATTTATGTTTTAAGAAATACACCCATACTTTCTTAAGAAAATCATTAGTAAGAGAAACAAAATACTAAGGACCACCCAGTGACTTATCTCTAGTAAGCCCTTATACATTAGAATACACATAGTATAAAATTCCCTTGGTTGCATGCTTCATAGATTTAAATCAAACTTTGGACTGTTTTCTAATCACACAAAACTTGCACAAATCTAACTTGTAGTTTTTAACACAATTCAATAGATTTCTATTTTGAAGTTTTTATCTCACACTCACCGAGATGACCCAACTACATGCACCATAATTTTGTGATGTCATCATCTAACTCAATAAATGCAATTCCACCTACAATTGTATTCCCCAACAACTTGTAAATATTTCTTTATATTTCATGATAGTCAAGTCACCCTTAGATACTTTGAGTGTATCCTTATCTCCATCAATTTTATAGTGGAAACCATTTGCCTATAAAGTACCTTGAGAGATCAGACTATTTCTTGGGTCAGGAATGTGTCTAATCTCACACAACATCCTAACAACACCATCGTATATTTGAATTTTGATTTTCCTACCAACAGCACAAGCTTTGTCATCACCCAAATAAACACGAAATCTCTTGATCAGTATGAGGTGAACCACTCCTTGTTTTGTGTCATGTGATATGATCATCTAGAGTTAAGAATCCTGCATCTGTGAATTGATTGGATGAAATAGATAATAAATCTCCTTCACTATAGTCTGAATTATCATTTTGAACCTGAATTATCATTTTGAACCACATCTGCAGAACTAGATAAGCCTTGCTTCTTGTTTAGACAATCCTTCTTCACATGTTTAGTTTGTTTTCACTTAAAGCATTTGATTATCTTTCTGCTTTTGGATTTCGACCTCAGATTCCTTTTTGCAGAACCCTTATGCCTTGTTTCCTCCATGCTCTTAATTCTCCTTGACATATAAACCTTCGCCTTGATCACTCTCTCCTAAATTTTGTTTCCTTTTAAGATATTTATTTCATCCTAAAATAATTGAAAATAATTTATGAAAAAATTTATTTTATTTTGATAAAAGTTAAGTTTTATTATTATTATATTATTATAATTATTATTATTATGAAAAAAATAGACTAATATATATTTTTATCTTTTTAACCTGACATGATTTTGGTTTGTTTTCACGTATATTCGAGTACAATAAAAAATAAGAGTTTCGTAATTTTTTTTAGTAGAAAATATTTATATATTAATTTTTTTATTAAATTTAGCATTTCTGAACCATTACTACTCCCACATCCTAAAATAGAAAATTAACAGAGATGTATCCAAATAAATATATTAGAATATTTTAATATAAACACATCAAATAACACAGCAATAAAATGATACATGAACAGGAGCACACCAATCATGTTACAGCCGGAACCATGTGAAATATAATTAGTGAAGTAAATACACGAAGATGGTAAATCATGAAAACATGACAGACATTAGGAAACGAAAGATATGAAACCATTAACGTAAAAGGGAAAGAGAATGTTCCTCACACTGGGATATAGTTGTTACTCAAATTCTTCGCATTATAGCATGTGTAGCATTGCTGGTGATGTGTTGTCATCTTTAAGTGAAAGGAGGAACAGATACGAGCCTCGAGGCTGGAGTTGCGTCACTAGCTGGTAATTCGTTCATGATGGTTTCGGTGGTTTCGGTTGGGTTGTGGAACTTGGATGGTGTTAGTTTCAGTGGTTGAGAGGTTTTGCTGGGGCTGGGGAGATGCTTGGCTGTGTCTGTCTCTTTCCTTTTTTTTGTGATCAATGGGTCGAAAAGAGAATGAGAATGTTATGTGTTTTTATGCTGTGGGAGGAGAAATAAGAGGTCCTCCATATAGTGGTTGGGCAAGAACCTGTAGCCCAAAGTACAGTTACCAGAGCCTGCTATTTAATTGAATATGATTTTTGTTATGCGTATTATCATAATTACATATTTTGTTTATAAATTCTCTATACCTACCATCATCGTCAATTTTTTTATTAATAAATAAATCAAACGCAATTCACATGTTCTTTTATAGTTATTTGCTAAATTAATGGCTTTATCGTGAAAGTTATTAATGCGATGTCATGAATAATTTTATTCATACAAAACATTACTTAATTTCATAATTTACTCGTATATCGCACGAGTTTATGTTTGAGTAAATATAATAAAGCAAAGTACTGTATGAAGATCTCAATAGCAAATGCAAAAGTGATCTCCTCGGGTAGTTTTGCAGTCTGCACCCAGAAAATATCCCCTTGTAATTTCCTCACATCGGAAAATGCACACAGGAAGAGTGCAGGGGTTTAGTGGTATGGCAAATATGCATTCCACAGGCTGTGGCTCCAAGACTAACATAACCAACACTGTCATCACCATCACACCCAACATCTTAGCCATTTTTTTTGCCATGAAAAACGATTGGCTTTCCCTTCAGAATTTTGAAAACTTTTTCTCTCTTAAAACTAATTTTGGTTACTTGAAATATGCAGCCACCATTTGGTTCTTCTATATTTATATAAAAATAAAATAGACTTGAATAAAAATATTGTTATAATATTTAATGTTATCAATATAACATTTGATGTTATTAATGTAACATTTATGTTATTAATGTAACATTTATATATATATATATATATATATATAATAGATAAACAAACATGTTTTTATAGAGTATTAATTTTTTGATTTATTAAATATAATATATAATTAACTTTATTAACACACATAATGTAACAACTATATAAATATACAAATTAATTTTAATTAGTCACTTAAGATATGCAGGTTGTAATTGGTTCATCCATATTTATAGATTTGAAAATAATCATAGCTTTTAATTGCTTTATTCCCACATATGAATATTGGAATTTTAGAAAACCAAAAATTTGTTTTAGTTACATATGCATTTGTTTTAAAACACATTAATGTGATCAATGCATGCGCTGTCCATTTATAGAAGTACGTACTTTTCTTATACTAAAACCACATTCAAAACGATCGGTAAATTCCAGATAAAATGGTATTAAATTTTTGTGATTTTTGTTGTGAAAATCTAACCTTTTGACATTAACTATGTCATAATATTTATGGTAAAATACTTTGTCGGTGCAATTTTTAATGCGTTTAATTTTTATTTACCTTTTGATTTTTTTTAAGGCAAAAGTAAAATTATTGAAATTGGCTAATCTATACGGTCACGTATATGACTTTGAACTTAATTGTTATATACTAAACAGTTTACATTTTCATCCCATGATAAATTAATGATAAATTATTTGGTATGAGTTTTAAAGTAATTAATATAAAAATAAACTAAGTTATTAATTGGATAACAGTATCCTGTATGGATTATTTTTTCAATGACTTTTTTGTAATATTTTAAAAAATATTAAGAAAAAATAAAAAATGTTACATTTAGCTTTGGTAACATTTTAATAAATGATATTTAAATATTACTAAAAATATAAAAATATTATTAAAAAGTGTTGATAATAATTTTTATAATTAAATGTTAATAAAAGTAATATATGCATGTAATCACAAGAGGGGCCAAGACCTAGCCTATCAATAATTACAATCGTAATAGTTTGATAAAAGGAAAGACCATGTATCAACATTCTCAAAGCATAAAAAAAGAAAAGTTTATCACTAAGTAAAAAGCCAATAAAATTGAGAACATGATATTAACTATCAAACGGTACGTAAAGCGAATAAAACCCTAAACACTAAATATTTGCTTGAGTATCCAACCTTGGAGGGGTGAGGTCCAATGAAAAAGACATCAAGATTTAAAAAGTATAGCAACACGGAAGATACACAATTGCTACTGCTCTCCATACTTCATCAGTGATAAGGTTCATAATAAAGAAATCATGATGAAAAAATTAGTGTCCAACACTTTTTAGTGTCCAACACTTTTTAGTGTAGAAAGTTAATTTCTATACCAAGATAAAATTTACAAATGTAAAATAAAACTATGTAAAAAGAGGTCAAGTAGAATTTTTGTCACATGTACATATATATTGTTTGTCTAAGAAAAAATAAATTAAAATTTCACTTTCCAAAAATTTCAAATAGAGAAGTAGCTCAAGTCAGTAGCTAAAGTAGATCAAACATAGAAATATAGAAAGCACCTCAATTTTAATTCTAATTAAAACAAGATCGAGAATTTTAAGTATAAATTAAATTATTATAAGTAATATTGAAAAAACCTAAATTACCTAATTGGACTTATTCTGCATAATTTTAATTAAGTTCGATTAGGTAAAATTAATTTAGTTAATAAGATAATTAAGATAGTTAGAGTTACTTAGTTATAATTAAATATATAAGTATGATTTTTTTTTGGACTAAATCATTAAGCTTTAAATTAAACTCATTTGCTAAGTTTAAGTTTAATTTAATTTAAGCCTTATATCACCTAAAATATATCAACTAAAATCTAGTCCTAAACAATCTTAAGAAATTAAACAAATGAACCACAAATTAAAAAGTTCACGTTGGAAACTTAATAATACAAGTATATCAATTTTTTATTCATTCTTCAATTCACTTGGAAACAAAACGATTGTCTTGAATCATGCATTATGAGAAGAAAGAACCATCATATCTCTTATCTCTAACACATAGAATAAACTAATAAGTATCATTTTTTTTTTCAAATATAACTAAAACTAACCAAACTATCAGTAGATTAAAGTAAACCCCAACGATCATCCATCTAATTAAGTCAATAAAAATCTGCCATCCAAGCCTAGTATAATTTTACAGAACTTACCCGTTTACTACAATAAATTAAAAAGTCACTCAAAAGAGTGACTCCAACCCTCTCTCTTTTATCACTCACTCTCACGTCCCTTTCTCTCTCTCTCTCTTTAATTCAAAGTCTGTTTTTTTAATTTATCATTTAGAAGGAATTGTTGTTTTGCTAAAAAATTGAATCAAAGGAGATGTTATTCTACGCAAATAACAAATTTTATTAAGGAGAAGGAGACATATATCATGACCTTTAAAATAAAAGTATAATTATGGAAGTTTAATGACGTGTGCTAACTTCATCTTGTTTGTTTAATTTAATTTTATTAATTAAAACATTAAAACATTATTACTATTACCTATTTTTAATTAAAATTTAATTGTTACCAACTTTTTAATAACTTATTTTTAATTATTACTAACTTCATTTTATTTTATTATCTTCTTTAACTATTATTGAAAACACTACAAGGTTATTAATTTATTCCTTAATTCTTAATTAAGATATAATTGTTATTAAGTGTTATTTACCTCCTCTAACTTTTATTAACCCCACTAAACATTTTATTTGTTGTTCCTAAACTAATTTTACTTCTCTCATGGTTACTTTGTTCAATCATTTCATTATTAGTTTAAATTCAAAATATAAAACTATTTTACTATCAAAATTTCAACTTATACTATTAATTAAAATTAACCGATAACTATAATTTATTTCAGTTTCTTTATTTAACAATGAAAATGTCTATTATTATATTTGATCTGTTTTCAAGATAGTAGTTCATCACATTTATTTATTTATTTATATATATATATATATATATATATATATATATATATATATATATATATATATATATATATATATATATATATATATATATATATATATATATATATATATATATATATATATATATATATATATATATATATATATATATATATATATATATATATATATATATATATATATATATATATATATATATATATATATATATATATATATATATATATATATATATATATTCCTCACACACACATGCACCTCCCTACCCCTACACCCTTCCACATACCACATCCTTCCACCCACGCATCCACACACATTTACAAATTTTATGCACGCATATTCGCACACCGGTACGTACACACGTATATTTATAAATTTTACACACATGCAGAAACGCATTTGAATATATATAATATAAATTGGAAAATTTTAACACTATATTTTATTTAATTCTTTTAGACTAAATCTTTTACTTAATTTTTGAATATTACAATAGCGGTCACTTTAGTCTTTAAATTTAATGAAATAAAAGTAGTTCTTGAATATATAATTTGTCATTCAAGTTATTTATTATGTTAAATTTTTTTTTTAACTTCAATAGAGTATCTTATGTAACGTGACATGTTTGTATAGTTCATAGGAACTATTTTGAAATATTTAAGGTTAGATGTGAAAGTCGTAAACACTTTAATTCAATCACTACATTTGACATCTATTGTTATATTAGTCATTGAATTTCGCATATGTTAGTCTTTCAGTTTGACAAAATTAAAAAATAGTCAATGAATTTGTATTTCATCATTTACATTAGTCCATACACTAACTCATTTTTATTATCATTAATGAAGTCTTCTAATTGGCACCTTAAGTGCCTTTAGACACGGGAAATGAGTTTAATGTCCTAGTTAGTAGGGCTAGAATTATGTTCATATCCGTTGTGTTTACACTTTGTGTTGCTTACAACTATTATCTTTGTCTTTGATGGGTCAAAATACATTGGAACTCAAGGACTCACCTTGCTAGCTTTCAAGATCACATTTCACTTTCTATCAATTGTTTTCTTTAGCTTTATATGTTACTCAAATAGTAAAGAATGAAATTGTATGATGGGTTCACTTGCCCCGTATTGGACCCATATCACCACCATGTTCTACGAGGACGAGGAACATAACCTCACGACAAATGACACTGTAGCAACCAATGAACTCATGCACAATGATCATTATGCACTTCGCTGTCATTGTATAATGATAAATGATTTTTATAAGAAGTCCATGAGAACCCTTGGAACTTTTCAAGCACACAATAAAAGATTATTGTTGAAATTTTCACTTCCACTTCCTCTCCATAACTTTCACACATTCACGCATTCTAGATATATTGACATGAAGGGTGAAGATGTCATGTTTTTATTGAAAGAGATTAATCTCATTCAATCTTGAATCTCCTAAGCTTATGAAATGAAAGCAGCATGACAATGATAGGTCATTCATTAGTTGTATGAAGAAAAGAAATGTTTGTTCATGTTTTAATAACATATTGCATATGAAAAATCTTTTCCCATTACATGAACACAACATGTCTAATCAACAAAATGAGATATATGAAGACAAAATGGATAACAATTGTTATGTTATGGGGCTTGCCTTATTTGCCTTCATAAAGCATGAAGATGATCTCCATCTATCACGTGTTAAGGGGCTCTAGCATGTGATTCCACTCTTTGTGGTTCGGGTAGGATATTAGGTTGGATAAAATAGTGGATATGAATTGCAAGTAGAGTTATAAATTTGGTTTGTTGTTTGGGCTGGGCAAATTCTACATGTGTCCCATGAAGGTATTTAAGGTGTTAACTATGACATTTCATTAAAGATAACAAATATGAGTTAATGTTTGGAGAAATTTGAATGATGAAATAAAAATTTTGGGACTATTTTTAATTTTTTCATATTCAGGGGTAATATGACATTAAATGTCAAATTTAGGAACTTATATAACAGTTGATGCTAAATTCAGTGACTAATATGATAATGAGTGTCAAATTTAGGAACTAAATTATTGAGGGGTCTACAATTTTTCACATATAACCTTAAACTCTTAAGAATAGTCCTTAGATAGGTGAACAACGTTGATATGTTATGTAAGATATTTTGTTAAAGTTTATATAAAAGAATTAACGGAATAACTAACTTGAATAATGATAAATTATAAATTCGAGGATTAATTTTACATTCCATTAAATTTAAGTACTAAAGTGAGAATATTTACCACATTTAGATACTATGTTGATATTGTACTTGTTCTTCTAATACTTTTTGGACATTTTTACCTTTGTTTGAACTTATAGATTTTTTACTTTTTTTGTTTTGTGGTGGAATAGAGTAGAAGTGTCATGTTTTCTTTTGCATTATGAAAAGCTTTGAAGAATTATAACATTTGTCGTAAGTGGAAGAAATTGTGTTGCTAATAAATTTAATAAATAAACTGTTTTTAATATGGAAGGCGATTATTACTTTTAATCATGATTAGTTTTTTTAAATGGTTTGTAACTAAAAACACTTTGGTTCTAACAAAAGTTTTAGGAAAGAAAAGTGCACAAATGAGTGGAATGTTTATTCTTAGAAATCTTATAATTGTAAATCTTATATCCGTATATGAATATGAACTGTTACTTGCTTAGGTCTTTAATTTGAGATCCAATGCTATGCACAAAGCCCAAATGAACCTATGTTGAACCTTACTGATCTGTACCTAAATTATTGGATTGACCCTTATACCCATGAATTTTTTCCAATCATTGCTTGTTTCAATTTATTCCATGTAAGATGACCTTCCATCTACTCCAACAAGCGAACCAATGTATTGTAGGTCCATTCATACTCAATAATTGGCAAGCTTCACTTTCACTTCATCTGAAATATTTTGGACCTTGAAATATGTTTCAGCTTGAGTTACCCATTCTAAGGGATCTACACTATCTGCAAGCAAAGGAAATTCAGCCTTCCTCGTTGAAATCTTGTAGTCGTCTTGAGTGCCTCTCGTATAAAATGAAGGCCCTTCTTCACCAAAAGACCCCGCTTGAATCGTCAAAAGTGGGATGGTTCAACAACTTTCTCATGTCCTCTAATATAATTGTCCAAATCCAACAACTTACATTATCGATATGTTTTTAACGGAATACAGAAAATTAAAAATAAAATAAAATAAGAAGTCATATATTTAAATATACTAATAGAGTAATATAAGAGAGAAGATAGTGTAATATATCACTACAAGAATTTTTTGATTTTGCTACTAATTTTAGCTACCATTTAAATTAGTAGTTAAATCCTAGATAATTAACTATTAATTAACTAGAAAATTATTTTTTCTAACTAAATTGAAGTTATATTCATTTATACTTCTTATTACTACAAATTAGTTAGGAAATAACTACAAATTTTAAAAAATTTACTATAAATTAACTAAGATTATTCTCCTAGTTAATTTGCTACTTATTTCATGTTACCATTCAATATTTGTAGCAATTTTGTAGCTAATTATTTTTACTAGAAATTAGCTACAAAATAACTATTAATTTTAAAATTAGCCACAAAATTATTTTGTAACAAATTTTAAATTTTCTAGTAGCGTATATTTCTATGTTACAACGGAGTGAAGTGTAATTACCTCTAAAAGTAAAAGCCTAAAACTAGAAAGTCAAATATAATAAAATTACATTAATAATGACTTTTTAAATTTTGTTTAATATTATAATTAGTTTACTGCTTTTATTATTTATAATAAACAATTAATGTTCCTTAACTAACCAGGGGTTAGGAAGACTCAATATTTATTGTGGAGTGAGAAAATAAAAAATAAAATATAATCTAATTAATATAAAAGATAAAAACTATATACTTAAATATGTTTTAAGTCTATAAAATGAGTAAGTTTTGATTTTAGTTTTTGTAAAATATTTTCTTTATTTTTCATCCTTCTAAAATTTGAAATTGTTATTTTTGGTCATTGTATGTAAATTTTTTTTTTATTTTAGTCTCTCCAAAATTTGAATGACTATTTTTGGTCCTAACATTTATTTTAAGGTATATAAATATAAAATATATAAATAACATTCATTTTAAGGATCTATTAAAATTTAGAGGTGTCATATGCTAATATGATATTACATACATTTGTGGGTGTCACAGATAATCACTTGATTTTTCATTAAATATATATGTCATTAACAAATGTCAGACAATAATAGGTAACAAAAACAATGATTTCAAATTTTATAGAAATAAAAAATAATTTTTTTAAATCAAAATAAAAACTCACTCATTTTACGTGGATTTAAAATATATTTAAACCAAAGGTATATTAAGAAATTGCAGAACAATTGTTATGAATTTCGTTTTAAATTGATCAACCTTTAATATTTTTTACACCGATAAAAAAAAAAGTAAGTACTCTAGACAATACTATTTTTGCTTTTACTAAAATATCTTTACTGTTTTTTAATTAATTTCTATAAATACATTATTAAGTACTCTAAGATAATAATATTTATGCCTGGACATAACTAAAATACATATTTTAATATTTTATTAAAAATAAAAATGTTAATTAATATGAAAAATAAATACTAAAATAATAATTATATTTCTTAATTCGTGTAACAAAATTTTAATCATGAAACAAAATGAGATGAAAAAGTATTTACAAATGCATAAAGTGTAACCTCTTAATCGATCACTTTTAGTAATATTTATTATAAAAATATTATTAATATTTTTTTAATATTTTTATATTTTTAGTAATATTTATTTAATATAAAATGTTCTTAATGATATTTTATAACATGTCTCATCCAATATTTATTAAGATATTATTAAAATTAATAGATAACTTTTTTAATATTTTAAAATTTTAAATATGATTAAAAGTATAAACGGTTTAGTGTGCCGTAAACACACTTAATAATAATATAATAATACTGTTTATATATCTGGAAGGAAAGAGTGGAACAGAGAGTAAGAGCTTCACCTTAAAAAGCTGTCTTATTTAATTAAAACATGACAAGGAGTTATCATATTTGAGTGACAAATATTATAATAAAGCAAAGTATTGGTTTGACGATATTGAATTCAACCAAAGCAAAGACAAATCTGTCCAGTTGAGGTAGTTGTGCAGGATGCACTCATAAAATTTCCCTTGAGAATTTCTTTGCATCGGTCAGTGCACTCAGCAAGTGTGCAGGGATTGAGTGGAATGCCAAATACGCACTCCGCAGGCTGTGGCACCAAGGCCAACATGATAACCACGGCGACCACCAACATCACACCCAATTTCTTATTTTTTGCCATGCTAAACACTTGGCCTCCCCTTCAAGATTTTGATAAGTTTCTTTCTTAAAATTGATTTTAGTCACTTAAAGATATGCAAACTGGAATTGGTTGATCATATTTATAGATTAGAAAATAAACATAGTTATTTGTTACGGTCGGTCATGACTCGCAAGACGGACAGACGGATCATATCTACTTGATAAGACAATTAAGATCATTCAGCATTAATTATTTTTTGTGTAAATTACCTTAGTTATTGATTAGAAAACTTCACGGGTGACAAAACAAGAGTTATTCAGACTAAGATATAAAATGGGAAAAGAGTTATTCAGAATAAGATATAAAATGGGAAAATTGTAATATCGGAAAAATCTATCTTTTTAAACAAGAACACTATTCATTGCTTTATGGATTCGCACATATGCGTCAAGGAAAAATTATTTTTGTTACGTGCTTTTGTTTTGAAAGATATTGCGGTCAATGGATTTTAAAATATAAGAAAGTGGTTATTATAAATTATGTTGACTCATATAAGCAAGAGGTAAGAATTAAACTGAAATAAATAAAAATATTTTTTAAATGAACTTAAACGATTTGACTTACTATGCATTAGTTGTACTTCTTTCGTTGTTTTTTGATAAGGTGTAAATTAAAAAAAATGATATTTTTTATATAAAAATCAATTTAGAATATTTTATATATTATTTTTTTTCATAAAAATACTTTTAATTATGAATTATTTTTTAAGGCCAATAAATAGTAAATAAAGTATATTAATGTCTAAGACTTTTATGAGAGTTTAATTTTATTGAAGAGTATTTTAAATATTTTACTTTGACTTTTTACGTACATAGTTAATAAAAAATTAAAATAATAAATATATTAATGATGAGATTAAAGTTAAAAAGATAGATTTGTCTCTATTAGTTGACCATAACAATTCTCTAATTAGCTTAAATTGAGCCTTTAAAATAGCGTATTAAATAGAATTATATATTTTTTACTTGGCTTATTTAGCCCAACTACCCCATTAAGTCAAGGTTAGACTCATTAATAGGTTGTTGGAATGACTCAATTCAAAAATTAAAAATAAAAATGCCTAGTAAGTAATAACAGGGAGTAAGCCAATAATTCAATAAGTAAGTAGTTCAATAAATAGTAAGTAACTCTAGCATTCACATTACGTTGTTTCTTAACTTCTCAAAACGAATCAAACTCAACATAACAAAATCACAAAATCTAATCGATATTTTTATACAAAAATTATTATTCAAATAATAATTAAAGACTTTAATTTCATTCATATGACTTAATTTAAAAAAATGTTGATTTTGTTTTCTATTTTGTTGGATCTAGAATTTTTTTTAATTTTCTGTTTATTTTTAATCAAGATTAATTTGAGACAAAGTTAAGGACCGGTTGAGCTTAAAAACACCAGTACAAAGAAAATACAAATTAGGTTAAGCCAACCTGATTTTTGTGTTTTGACCTAGGTTAGGCCAATCGTTTAGTTTGCCAACTCTAAATGAGGTAGACTAAAAGAAATAAGAATATGTCATGTTACCGTTAGGAGTAATTTTGAAAAAAAAAACATATAAACTAATATTCTTAATCTTATTAAATTACTTAATTGAATCTTATAAAAAATAAAAAAAATACTTTTTTCGTCTCATATTATTTTGTCACATAAATTAATAAATATAATTAATATTTTAGATTTTATAAAATTATTATTTGATTTCTTGATATACTCTTTATCTTTTATATTAATTATTATTTTTCATGTATTCTTCTTTTGTACTCTTCACTCTATAGTAAATGATAAAAAATATAATAAGAAAAATACATTTGATACTTCATTAACATTATAAAATGACAAACAAAATGGTACAAAGGGCAAGAGAAAGTCTAAAAAAAAACCTCGCTAACATTTACAATAATTAATAATTATTCTCTTATATATAACTAATGTTTTACTTCTTTTCCTGTTTATTAAATAATAAAGATTTTATTTTATTTTTATAATTTTAAGATATTTAATATATTTATTTTTAATATTCCATTGTAAAATATTGACGAAATAATTAAAAAAATTCAATAAGATGTAATATTACTAATATGGTCGACTCTTAGGACACATGATTATACTAAATATACTATTTTTTTTTCTTTTAAAAACAATAAATACAATTTAGCCCCAATTTTATTTTATTTTATTTGTCGTTAAAGATGCAGGTATATATATGTTGATAGGTAAATGAATAAGCGACCGGTAATAATCTTAACCTTCCTCATACCTCATTTTTTCTTCTCTCATTATCCGTGCTTTTATTAATTAATGACAATAAATTTATTTTATAAATCATGCATATTAAGAATTTTAAATAACTTTCATTAATATTTTTACTAAATGGAGACACTAAAGAATCCAAACTCATATTTTTAAAAATAAATTAACACAATTAAATACAAATTTTTATCTTGAGTTTATATGAAACTATCAACTATAAATTAAAGGGACTTGATATATATATATATATATATATATATATATATATATATATATATATGAAAAGAGATTTATTTACATTAATAATAATATTAAGAGAGTTATTTTTTATTTTATTTTATAATCTAATAACTTTAATATGTAATATATCTTATTCATTAAATTATAAGAAAATGAAAGATAAAGATAAAGAGTAAGTTTAATATGTAATATAAAGGTTCTTAAAGTTAATATCATTGTTAAGTAAAAATTAATGTGTACAAATGAAAATGCTGTCATATTCAATATATTTCTTATTAATAATTACCAAGTGCTTAGATCAATTATGTGGAATTGTTATAGTTTAATAAGTGATGTTGAGTTTTGTCACAGCGTACATTACTCGGACGGGGACCTTTGCTGTCTAGAGTAATAATATTCAGTTTGAATAAGATTCTCCCAACAAAAAAGACGTGCTCTAGACAAAAAAAAAAAAAAAAAAAGAAAAAGATAAGAAAAATTACTTATAAGCACCTAGAAAAAAAAAATTGAATTAATCTATATCTTATTGTTTTAAGCAATCAGTGAATAATATATATATAAAATAAAAGCAAATAATTGTATGATGCATTCCAACCTAAGCAGATGCAAAGATTTCCCTGAGCTAGTTGTGCAGATGCAATCATAAATTTTGCGAGCAGAATTTTGGGGGGTTTCTTTCGTAGATAGAATGTTGGGGGTTTCTTTCGTTTACTGAAGGCCGTTATCGTCAAATCGTATTTAAAATAAAAAATTACTTACCTATAAGAAAAAACAAAAAACTATTACTACCAATTATAATAAGTAAAAGCAAATCATCCACCGCATGAAGCCAGGGTTCACCCTAGCTTCGTCCTAAATTAGTGACTTCATCGCAAAAGTTTTAACTAATATAAGAATTTTATTAATATAAAGATATCATATTTTTTATTCATATAAAAATTATTTTATCTCATAATTTACTCATAATAAAGCAAACTATTAGATGAACATTTGAATTGAATCAAGAGCAAAGGCAAAACTGTCCGGCTGGGGTAGTTTTGCAGGCTGCACCCTTAAATTTTCCATTTGTAATTTCCTCGCATCGAGAAATGCACAGAAGAAGAGTGCAGGGGTTTAGTGCAATGGAAAATCTGCATTCCGCAGGCTGTGGCTCCAAGACTAACATAATCAACACTGTTATCACCGTCACAGCCAACATGTTAGTGGTTTTTTTTGCCATGGAAAACGATTGGCTTCCCCTTCAGAATTTTGAAAACTTTCTGTCTCTTACAACTGATTTTGGTCTCGAGATATGCAGGCATCATTTGGTTCTTCCATATATAAAGTAAACTTGAATAAAAATATTGCTATAATAATTAATGTTACTAATAAAACTTTTAATGTTATCAATATAACACTTAATGTTATTAATCTAACATCTATATTTATATTAAACGTAAACAAACACATTTTTATAGAGTTATTAATTGTTGTTTTTATTAAATATAATATATAATTAACTTTATTAACCCACAATGTGATAAATATAATATTAGTTTAATGCTTGTGCTTTAAAAATTTGTGATTTTAAAATTATAGTCTGTATGAAGCGAAAATAGTTATTTTAAAAGATAATAATTTGTGATTAGATAATGTTATTTTTCATTGTTAGCGTATAACTTACTAATATAATATTTAACGTTATTAATATAAATTTGTATAAATCTACAAATAAATATATTTTTATAGTATATTTATTTTTGTATTAATTAAATATAATATATAATTAAATTTATTAATGTTATAAAATATTCTATTATTAAATTTAATAAGTCTAAATATGTTTATTAAATTTATGATTTTGTTATGAAATTTCATTTATATATATATATTAAATGTCTGGATTTAGAGATATTTAAATTTTGTTTGGTGATGTGGAGCTTGAGAACTTCTGATAATAATTTTGTATATAAATTATTTTTAATTTTATTATTTTAAAACATGTTTTATGATAATAATAATAGTAATAAAATAATAATAATAATAATTAAAAATAAAAAATAAATATATAAATAAATTTACCACAATTCATAATAACTTTTTAAAATAATAATGAAACAAATAAATTGTTATACATATATTTAATAAAATATGTACAATTGAATAAAATATTTAAAATAAATTTTATAAATAATTTTTTTTAAAAAAAATATATTATACAGTAAAATGAATATGTTTGTATTTATTAAGAGAGAAAAAATTATTTTAACACAAGAATGAATGATTATATAATATTTATATATTGAGGAGGTGGTAGTATAAGAGTTGTTTTAATAAAAAAAAAAAAAATAAGTGGTAACAGAATTTTAATAAGAAATTTAAAAAAGGAGTGAAATGTGATATAGTGGAAGATATTAGAAAATGAGTGTAATTTTCAACCTGAAATGGGACATCAGGATATTTATATCTTTCGATGGAGAAGATTGTAATTTACTTTAAAATATTTAATATTTAAATTATTTATTATTATATTTTTATATATCTTACCAATTATTATATACTTTTTTCAAGAAAAAAGTATAAGACTAAAACTAAAAGTAAATCTAAATTTGATTTAGATTGGATTAAATTGAAATAGACTTAAATTTCAAATTAAATCAATTGAACGATGAATTAAAAAATTAAAATAATTGAATCAGATGATTTTGTTTTAAATCGATTCAATCCCATCCGTGAATATCCTTATATCTCAAGTATAAACATTTGTTAATATTTGTACTTCTGAAAAGTATAATTAATTTATTTTAAAAAGTAGAAAGAGTAAAACTAGAAAGTCAAATATTGTAATTTTGTCATTTAGACAAAATAAAATTACATTAATAATGATTATTTTAAAAATTTATTCAATATTATAATTAATTTACTATTTTTATTATTTTCAATAGAGAATTAATGTTTCTTCCTTATCCAACAAGGGTGTTAGGAAGACCCAATATTTATTGTGAAGTGAAAAAATAATAATCTAATTAATATAAAAGCTAGGAGGAATATTAAGAAATTATAAAATAATTGGTTTGAAATTTACAATATTATTCCTTCCATCTCAAATTATTGGCCTTTAATATTATCTTTGCCACAAATAAGGAAATAATTACTCTAAGATAATAATATTTATTAGGAGTAAGCTTTAAAAAATATTTTTACTGTTTTTTAATTAATTTTTATAATTTAAGACAATAATATTTATGTAAAGACAAAATAAAAATACGCATTTTAATATTTTATCGAAAATAAAAAGTCAATTAATATAATAATTACTTTTTTGATGATAAAAAATGTTTTAGAACAACTATATTTTATCGTAATAATAATAATAACATGAATCTATATATTGTCTCTAAAAAATTAGCAGGTGATACAATTTAGTTACCGCTATTATTTTTCTTAATTTAATTGGTGTACTAAAATTTGAAACGTGAAGACGAAAGAAATGCATAAAAATACAATACAGTAATGATAATATAAGAATACTGTGGATATATCTGGAAGTAATGATAGAAGAGAGAGTGAAAGGTTGAGCTTAGAAAGCTGTCTTATTTAAAACATGACAAGGAGTTATCATATTTGAGTGACAACTATATATAATAAAGCAAAGTACTGGTACGACGATATTGAATTCAACCAAGGCAAAGGCAAATCTGTCCCGTTGGGGTAGTTGTGCAGGATGCACCCGCAAAATCTCCCTTCATAATATCCTTGCATCGCTCAGTGCACTCAGCAAGTGTGCAGGGATTGAGTGGGATGAATACGCATTCAGCAGGCTGTGCCACCAACACCACCATAACCACCACTGCCACCACCAACATCACACCCAACTTCTTAGCAAAATTTTTTGCCATGGTACACACTTGGCTTCCCCTTCAAAATTTTGAAAACTTTAAAATTGAACTTGAGCTGTGCAGGATGCAGTTGCTTCATCCATTTTTGTAGATTTGAAAATAATCATAGCTACTAATTGCTTTAAGGAAATTTTGTTTTAGTTGCATGCATTTGTTTTAAAATTTATTGCAGTCAATGGATTTTAAATTATATGAAAGTATTTATTATAAATTATTTGACTCATATAATTAACAGGTAAGAATTGAAATTTTAAATAAATAAAAATATCTTTTAATGAACTTAAACAATTTGACTTACAATAAATACATTAGTTATATATTATTTTTTTAAATATAAGATTAAGCCTAATTTAATTCTACAGCACCAACTTATAATTACTCTATTTATATATATACTCTAATTTAGATATCACGGTACAGTCACGTAAATATGTAATATTACCTCTCTCACACAGTTGTCGTCCAATTTATTTTAAGTGTTAAGTTTCTGTGGTACATTGCTTTTACTTAATTTAGTTTTAGGAGGCGCCATGACGCCATGACGCTATTAACTTGGGAGGATATTAGATGTTAGAAATTTTCGTTAAATTTATTTAAATTATTAAATAATTTTTCTGTTATTGAACGTTTAAATTCAGAATTAATGATAGAAATTTCGTTATAATTAAACATTAATTTTGTTTTCTAGAATTGAATGTAAAAAATAATACTAATGAAGTTTTAGTGAAACGTTCAAGAACTTTAATTATTATTTTAGTGAAACGTTCAAGAACTTTAATTGTTAAATAAATTTTGTAATGCACAGACCTTTATAAATCGAACGTCATGGCCTTTGGGTTGCATCACCATAATAACATTGGTGTTAGTGAGGAATATGTGGTATTTAATTATTATATTTAGATTAAATGATTAAGTTTAACTTTGTACTTTTATTTTTCATGTGTGCTATTCATTCTAGAAGATTTACAAACGAATATACCAAGAGGCAAGGACCCTAAGAGAAAACTAATTCTCCCTGTCCAAAATCACCAGGAAAATGGCTTGCTAGCCCCTTTTCTCCTGTTAGCATACTGCCAGCTCAGCATGTGTTACTAACTCTCCTCCTTATTAATTATATTTTTTTTCTTGTCTATGTCGCCATTACCTGTATTGCTTTTAATAATATTTATAGTAAAGTAAAAATATTACCAATATTTTTATTAATAATATTTAATAAATATAAAATATTGTTGATAGTATTTTGAGACCTAATTCATATATACAGTAGTAGGTTTATTTTCATATTTTGGACTTCTCATGAATAAAGCTCACATGTTGATCCATCATCCATATATGTCTTGCACAACTATCATTCGCATTAGCTTCATTACCAGGTACTCTATCATTTGCCTAACTGGATTGTGTTTGATTAAAAAAGTTCTGTAAATTTGTAATAGAATATATGTTGCTAGATAACTTCAATAACTATTTATTTTCTCTTTAAAATGTTGTGAAATATTTAAACAAAAATATATTAATATTTTTTTATTAATTATTATAAATCTATTATTATGATTGTTGACTCTTATAAATTATTACGATTTTATTCTTAAAAAACACATAAGTTTGAGAATGATATTTACAAATCATTATTAACTTCAAACTCAAGAATGATGTTCTTAATATTCTTGAACAACATATATTGTGATTTCTAAAGAAGAGAACTAATTATTTATTAATAGTAACATATTTTTGAACTCGTGTAATATCAACCTGTTTAGTGTGACACATATCTAATTTAACATTATTTTATCTTATTTTTAGTTAATATACAATCATGTCTATTAATTTAACTCAATTCAAGCTACAACATAGGTTTAATATTTTAATGTCTTCAATATTTGATGTTCTCGATGATTAAAGCTTGGGATTGATAGTCACATGTTAAATTAATGTTTATAATTTTTCTTTTTCTTTTCTTTTGATTTTATATTTTTTTACCTTCTTCTAGTCACGGCAAATTTCACACATATATCAAGAATTTAATTAAAATATTTTAATAATATAAAAATACACAATCATTCAATTATCCATAATATATGATTATAAATTATTAACTTATATAATAATTATTTTAAAAATTATATTTAATAGTATAAAATCTTTACTCGTGACTCACTATCTATCAAACCCACCAACTTTCGCACAAAAGTTTAGATATTTCAAAAAATGAATTTCTATTCCAAGAATGCACGATTGTATGGATAAGCTCACACTAACCCATGAATTTAGAATTCAATTCGATATTTTCTTTAGGAGGCATCAGAAAGGAATTAGAATGTAATAATATCGGTTCGTATAGATAGAGAAGAAAAAGATTCTCTATTGATTCAAACACTCTATTTACGAGATAGGAATAGAGAATGAAGACAAAATTGATGATTTGACATTGTACTTTTGATAAAAAATCAATATAATTTATTTCATATTTTTCATTCAATGATAAAATGAGTCAGATTTTATATAATCAAACTTGTGAATTTGATGAATGATGAAAGAAAATAAAAGAAAAAGTAAATAAAAATATAGTAAAAAGGTCTTGATTCCAAACAAAAGAAATTCAAACTTAATTGAAAATAAATTTTCTAATTATTAATAAATGAGGTGAAAAGATTGATCGAAAAAGATTTCTTATTCTTATTACAAGATGATTAGATCTTTGTATATTTGATAAAAAAAAAAATTCTTGTTTTTCTTTAAAAATAATAAAGAAGTATTCAAGTGTATCATGAAAACGAATATTGCTTGTTATATAAGAGGAAAGAGCAAGTATACATAAGAAACATAAAAGTCCTTACACGAACTAATAATATTCACCCGAAAGACGGGAAGAGAGATTTCACCTTAGAAGGGCCGTAGGTCTTATTTAAAGAAAACATGAGAAGGAGGGATTCCATTTCAGTGACAAATATATAAAATAAAGCAAAGAGTTATATGACGATTTCAACCTAAACAAATGCAAAGATTTCCTTGAGAGGTAGTTGTGCAGGATGCGCTCATAAATTTTGCGTGCAGAATTTTCTTGCATTGAGCAATGCACTCAGGAAGTGTGCAGGGATTAAGTGGGACGGCAAATGCGCACTCCGCAGCCCTAGGCTTCAAGACCAACATAACCACCACTGTCATCACCAACATCACACCCAACTTACCCAAATTTGCGCTTGCCATCCAAAACATTGAAAACTTCCTCTCTGCTAATTAAATTTTATTTTGGTCCCTTCAGATATGCAGCCTGCAATTCGTTCATCCATATTTATAGACCTGCAAATAAACATTGCTAATTGGTTTAAGGAAAAATTGTTTTAAAACATGTTGCGCTCAAGACGCGCCTTTGCTATTTTTTTTAATAAACGGAATTATTTAAAGTGCTTTCTTATATTTTAAGAAGTTGTTCCGAAAGATTGTTTTATTAAGAAAATCACAGTGGGTAAACTCGAAGCTACAAACACATTGAAACCTGTTAAAAAATAAAGTATCGCGTTAGATAGAATGATAAATAAAAAGAGTATATAAGTTGGATTGTCATACACAAGAATGATCTATACTTTTTTTTTTTTTTACTAAATCTCACACTTGTATTTAACTCACTAACAGTATACTCCTCACATTGGACTTGCAAAATTTAACATGATATCAATGTATAATGTTTAACAATTTATAATCCAAAATAAAAATTGAAAAACAACAAAACAAAAAAATAATTAGGTATATGAAATTCAAGTACAAAGAATGCAATTCCAGATAAAAAGCTTTTGAGGTCTCTTGAATACAAGTCTAAAAAAATATGGAACAAGTTACAATAAGCCTAACAACAATTAGACTTGAGGAAGATGTTAAAAAGTAAAATTTCACATTAGATGTTGAAAAATAAAGTCATTTGATTGTAAATACAAATATTTATAGTCTGTGAAATAAAAATATCATATTATAAAAGAAAAATCTTATTAAAAAGATAAATAAATAATACTTGAATATTTGGTCAAAATAGGCAATTAACTTCACAATGAATACCATACAAAAATAATATATTTTAAAAAAAGAAAAATATTATTAATTTTTCAACGAATACTATTAAGAGATAAATAAAATATTTTTTTCCAAAAATATATAAAAAAACACTTAAATATTATTATTTACATGCTAAATTCCAAATAAAAATAATTATCTTAATATTAAAATATTATACAAATTAAAATTTAAAATTAATAAAATCTAGAACTTAGGAGACTGGTATCCCAACCCTCCAATTAAATTCATCATTGTTCACTACGAAATTGTGACATCAATCCTTATATTGGAGGTGGTAATTAGGTAAAGTTCTCTTTAATAAGCGGTAACCATGTTTGAAGTCCACTTTAAAGTAAACATTAAGGTTTCTTAAAGTTTACCTCAATCAACTTAATTTCATTGTGATCAATTACTATTGGGTACATGAATTTAATTTGAAAATAAATTCAAACCATTCAATTATAAAATAGGAACTAATCTAATTATAAAATTTTTGAATGTGCATATATAAATTTTAAAATCAATATATTTGAATTCACTTATTTTTTTTTCAATTAACAATTTTATCTTATTATTTTAATTATTTTACTTTTTTTTCGAAAATGCAAGTATCGTTCAAATAAGACTATTATAAATGAAAAATATCTATTTCGAAGTGTTTAACGCAATTGGATACTTTTAGTTAAAATGACCGATTAAGATAAAATAACTATCTTTCAATTAATCCAATAATAATTATTTTATTTATTCTCAATATGTGAAATAATGCAATATTACTAAAATTAAGTAA
Organism: Mucuna pruriens; assembly: GCA_025330945.1. Classification (NCBI taxonomy): domain Eukaryota; kingdom Viridiplantae; phylum Streptophyta; class Magnoliopsida; order Fabales; family Fabaceae; genus Mucuna; species Mucuna pruriens. Next base: position 1,607,956 of record JAENHJ010000067.1, read on the forward strand.
ATTTGATTTATTTTAATGTGTTCTACATATTCCAACACGTGTTCGTTCGAGTGAAAGGAATTTAAAATTTTCATATAGTTAGTTTTGGGTGTTTGATATTAAAATTTATATTTATAAAAAAAATATTGTCGGGGAGGGGGTTTCTGATTTAGCCCCTAAATATATTTTAAGAGATGAATCTCTTATCTACTTAGATGTGATGACACTTTAAGAAATAAATAATGCGTTTTAAATATTAAGGAGTTATACTTCCATCTAATTTAAAAAAAATAACTAATCCAAAAAATAAAAAATCAAATAAACTGATAATTGAAAAAATTAAAATAAAATATATTTTGTTATTAAATTAAATTTTAGATTTAATTTTAAATGGATCTAACTAATTCAATTCAAATTAAATATATATATATATATATATATATATATATATATATATATATATATATATATATATATATATATATATATATTTATTTATTTATGACATCACTCATGTCAATATTTTTATTTTTTATATATTTATAAATTTAACATATAATTTATATTTATTTATGAAAAATATATTTAATTAAAGATAATTATTATAATAAAAATATATAAATATAATTATCAAATTGCGTAAATCTATTTTTAGCGATATATATTTAAATAATTATTACCATTAGCTATACGATTACTTATTGATAGAATATTTGATATTTAAATTATATTTTATTATATATGTGTATTACATAATTATTTAATACTTTTTTGAAGAAAAAAAATATAAGATTGAAATTAAAAATTGATCCCATCTAAAATTGAATTGGATTATATTTAAATTTTAAACTAAACCAATTGGACGATGAATTAAAAAAAACTTGAAATAAATAATTAAATTAGATGATTTTTTTAAAAAAATCAATTCAGTTGAATCCGTGAACATCTTTATATATACTAAATATGAACATTTGTTAAATTAAAAAATTCAAAATAATTGAATCAGATGATTTGTTTAAATCGATTCAATCTAATCGGTTAACATCCTTATATACCAAAGATCAACAATTGTTAATTGATTATATATGAATTTCAAATTATATTTTTGTAACAAATTTGAACATAAATATTTATTCTAAATAAATTAAATCTAACCAAAATTATTTTTCCATGATTCGATCGAATATGTTAGTTGAAAGATACGGTATTTAATTAAATTGAAGGCACCCAATGTGAAGTGGTGTTCATACATTCTGTAATGCATGGAAGCTTCTACCATTTTATTGGGTCAAGTGATAGGCCTATCCCACTTCAGATTGTTGTTGAATGCTTATATAAATAATACATGTTCCACCTGCTTCAAGACAACTTTTCTCCAGAATTTTCGAATTCTGAAAGCACACCAAATTGGATAAGGATCGTATAAGTTTAACGTTGTAGCTATCATAATGCTCTTATGTTTTCCACGTGTAGTTTTTCTATTTTTGGTTTTATGAGCCAAACCCGGCAACCAATGTACAAGCGCCTAGCTTTAATACGGTGTCACTCCCTCATTGCATTTGGCTCATCTCTCCATTAATATGCAACCACCACCTCAAGCTAGCTATATATTTATAAGAATGCAATTACGTAAGTGAATATAATTGATATGCCACTATAATACATATGTATAATGTGTATGTTGGTGTCTTTGTCAGTATGGAGGCAATTAATGGTCTATCAACACACGCTTTTGCCACCACGAAGTGTATTTTGAGAATATATATGGGAAAAGAAAAATTATCTAATCGTTTTCATGTTAATGTCATTTAATGGAAAATATTATTTTTCCTGTGTGGTGTATCTCAGCCAAGATCACTAGTGCATTGATTATTCATGTCAAATATTCCAAATGATGGGCTCGTTGATATATATATATATAATGAAGTATTAATATTAAATAGTTTTAAAAATTTACAAAATATATAGCTATAAATTTATAGGTTCAATATTTTCAATAAGAATTTTTAATTTAACAGTCAAATTAATAAAATTTAATATATAAAAAAAGTTAGTAAGTGAAATAATTTTAACAGGAGTTGTTTTTAGAATAAATTGAATTTTTTCTTTCTCTATGTACATGCACACAAAAATGGTATGAATTATATTCATCTTATAGTATTTAATAATTTTTAGTAAATATTTTTATTAATTTAAATTATTTAATATCTCATTTATGTAAATTAAAATTAATATAACATATATTTTTAACATGTATAAAAATTTAATTTAATTTTTATGCACCATCGATCAATTAAAAATTATTGTAGGTGTATCTTTTAAGAATGTTATTGTAAAAGTAAAAAAATTATCATATTATATCAAATTATGATTGATAATAGTATATATTTTTTTTATATTGTTAGTGTATATATTATTTTCTCGTGAGAATCATTTCATTATATTCCTATTATTGTTTTATTTTATTGAAAAATACTAAATCAATTTCTCTCCTCTATGCAATTTAAGATGGACAATGGGAAAATAAATAAAGCAAGTATAGATAACACCAATAGATTTTTACAGCCCCTTTAACGTCAGAAGGAAAAACTGAAGACTTTTTTTTTTTTTTAAATATCTCTACTATGAAATAAGATTAAAATAAATTTCTTAATTAACATAAGTAATGTATATCTTAATTTTGCCCAATGTTGAAATACAATTAAATCACGTTACTGGAAACTCTTTTTCTCCCTCTCTTTAAGAGGATTATAAAAAATCATCACTTTTAGAGATGGCATGGTTTGCTTCTCAACTTATGCTTTAACCACTCACGAGTCTCCCTATATGTAGTAGAGGGATATGCCTACTTTCAAGAGTGGAGTAAGTGAATACATTAGTTGTTTCACATATTTCTAAGGCTCTTTGAAAATGTGATCTTTAACTTTCTAATTAAGTTGAATGTGAGAGTCTCATGAGTCAAAGATAAATATTTCAGGTCCTTAAAATTCTCGTAATTTATTTTTCATGATATCGTAAATGGTTTGGAATGTGGGTTCCACAAATATAGAGGGACTCCCAACAAATTTATTATATTTAACACAAATAATGTGAATAAAATATAATTACAATTTAATAGTTGGTAGTTGAAAATGACATTTAATTTGTATAACACTAGTGACGATGGAAGAGCAAGTGCAACTCACACGATATTACTCAATTAAGAATACTTGATTATTATATAAAAAAACAAAAATAATAAATATAGACAATTGGATCTTATTCAAATAGTTAAAATTAAAAGATAAATATATAATTTTTTAAGTGGAATTATAAGATTACTAATTTTTAATTTTGATTATCTATATATGATTATATAGTAGAAATGTATATATTTGACCTCCTTAAAATAAAAATATTCTTATCATATATGCTTACACATGGATAAATCATTAAATTATATTATGTTTTCTTGATGATTAATATATTTTAATTTTTATATAAATTAAACACTTATAAATATGTTATTTTTTTTTGACATCTAAAAAACTTATTAGGTAGTAAAATAAAAATGATTACCGAAGTATTAAATAATTTTTAAATTATATAAAAATTTATAAATTTGATCTATTTAACATGAACTCTTAAACTCAGCTGTTAAATTAATGAAATTTAATGTTAAATAAAGAAAATTGACAAGAATTAACTCTTCAAAGTAAATAGATTTTTTTCATATATAAGTATGTGATCATGATGTTACTTTCAAGATTGTATAGGAACCTAATTAATTTGCTTCACACTAACTGTGTAGAGGAACAAGGAGACGGAGGGAGGGATAGAGTGAGTCTTTTTAATTTGATTTTCTCAATTATTTACTTGCAATTTAAAACTAGGCAAGTAAATAAAAAAAAAAAAAAAGCTATATGTGGACATTCTAAAAAAACTCAAACAAAATTCAAATGAATGATCAAATTTTCGTTTTCTAGGTATGAAAATTTTCGAGTGAAAAATTGCAAGGAAATAAAAATTTGGATGAGAGAAATTTTTCTTTGACCAAAAAAAAGTAAAACAAGAAAAAAAAGTAAATATACGATGTTTTAAGGAGATGGATTAGATATCTATATATAAAAGGTAATAAATGGATGGTTGAAATAGATTGCTACGTAGAAAGATAAACACATAGTAATTAGTGATTTTCGTAGTGTTATATTACATGACAACTCAGATTATATGTAATATTGTATATTATATACTTATAATATATTTTGTGTATTTCTACCGGAAAATTCATACCTTTTTATTTATACGATCTTTTACTTTTTATTATATTAGTTTGAATTAAGGTATTAATATTAACATTTTTTTAGTATTCATTTTTGCATTCTATGAATAAATACACAGGCTCTCTGAATGTAATTTAACATCTAGTACAAGCATATAATCAAATGACTTGGAAGTTTGGTAACATGTCGATAGTATTAGATAACAACCAACAATATATTATGGAACAAATCAACAAGAAGTTGGGAAAACTCAATATTTTACCATACCTATGATGAACCTAGCTCCCCCTCCACACAAGCATAGACACATGCGATAGAACCTCATGTCAACATGTTTGTAGGATATGTTGCTCTCCCACAAATAGAACAATACATATCAACCACATAACCTCACAAAGTGTGTTTTTTGGATACGTTCTACAATATTCATTCCATAATATTGCTTATACTTCAAATCAATTAGTGTTTTGAACTTCTTTTTTAATATCATTATTATTATGTCAAAAAAGAAGTAATTTTTTCAACCTATTATTTGCATCACACCTTTTTTTTTTTGAGAGATTATTTTCTTATACTTCAATTTAACATTGGTTAAAGTAATACTTATGAGAAGGATAGTAATAAAATCGATGAAGACAAAGACTTGATGACATTGAAAGAAAAAATTTCAATCACAATAAAGAAGGATTCAATTTGCATAAAACAAACAACCATCTTTATGTGAAACTCATTAAATAATGCTTTTTGTATAATATTATTTTTAACTTTTTTTTCTAATGTTTTTATAATAATAGAATTATATATAGAAGTACGCTTGCATGATTTACTTTCATAATCTTAAAATAAAATATAAAAAAAAAAATAATATTATCTACTTCCAATTTTTATTTTTAAAAAAATAACAAAATAGACTATATCATTATCTACTTTATTATTAAAAAATTGTTAAAGAAAAAAGTTGACATAAGGATTATCAATTTTATTATATTTTATCATTAATAACAAAGATGTTGATTTGTTCGATTTATCTCATTTGTAGAAATACTTGTTAACTTATCCCAATTAAGTAAATATTGTTACAAAGAGATAAGTAAATATTGTTTCAAATTACACTATATTGATAATTTATTATTATTATTATTATTATTATTATTATTATTGTTGTTATTCTTTTTGTTATTGTTGTTGTTATTGTTGTTGTTGTTGTTGTTGTTGTTGTTGTTGTTGTCGTTGTTGTTGTCGTTGTCGTTGTCGTTGTTGCTGTTGTCGTTGTCGTTGTTGTCGTTGTCGTTGTCGTTGTTGTCGTTGTCGTTGTCGTTGTTGTCGTTGTCGTTGTCGTTGTTGTCGTTGTCGTTAACGTTGTTGTTGTTGTCGTTGTCGTTGTTGTCGTTGTCGTTGTCATTGTTGTTGTTGTCGTTGTCGTTGTCGTTGTTGTCGTTGTCGTTGTCATTGTTGTTGTTGTCGTTGTCGTTGTTGTCGTTGTTGTTGTCGTTGTCGTTGTCGTCGTTGTCGTTGTCGTTGTCGTCGTTATCATTGTCGCTGTCGTTGTTGTCGTTGTCGTTGTCGTCGTTGTCGTTGTTGTTGTTGTCGTTGTCGTTGTTGTCGTTGTTGTTGTTGTCGTTGCCGTTGTCGTCGTTGTTGTTGTTGTTGTTGTTGTTGTTGTTGTCGTTGTTGTTGTCATTGTTGTTGTTGTTGTTGTTGTTGTTGTTGTCGTTGTTGTTGTCATTGTTGTTGTTGTTGTTGTCGTTGTTGTCGTTGTTGTTGTCGTTGTCGTTGTCGTTGTTGTTGTCGTTGTCGTTGTCGTTGTCGTTGTCGTTGTCATTGTCGTCGTTGTCGTTGTCGTTGTCGTTGTTGTCGTCGTTGTCGTTGTTGTCGTTGTCGTTGTCGTTGTTGTCGTTGTCGTTGTCAATGTTGTTGTTGTCGTTGTCGTTGTTGTTGTTGTCGTTGTCGTTGTTGTCGTTGTTGTTGTTGTTGTCGTTGTCGTTGTTGTCGTTGTCGTTGTCGTTGTTGTTATTGTCATTGTTGTTGTTGTTGTTGTCGTTGTCGTTGTTGTTGTTGTCGTTGTCGTTGTTGTCGTTGTCGTTGTTGTTGTTGTTGTCGTTGTTGTTGTTGTTGTTGTTGTTGTCGTTGTCGTTGTTGTTATTGTTGTTGTTGTTGTTGTCGTTGTTGTTGTTGTTGTTGTTGTTGTTGTCGTTGTTGTTGTTGTTGTCGTTGTCGTTGTTGTTGTTGTTGTTGTTGTTGTTGTTGTTGTTGCTGTTGTTGTTGTTGTCGTTGCTGTTGTCGTTGTTGTTGTTGTTGTTTTTATTGTCGTTGTCGTTGTTGTTGTTGTAGTTGTTGTCGTTGTTGTTGTTGTTGTCGTTGTTGTTGTTGTTGTTGTTGTCGTTGTCGTCGTCGTCGTTGTTGTTGTTGTTGTTGTTGTCATTGTCGTTGTTGTCGTTGTCATTGTTATCGTTGTCGTTGTCGTTGTTGTCGTTGTCGTTGTCGTTGTTGTCGTTGTCGTTGTTGTCGTTGTTGTTGTCGTTGTTGTCATTGTCGTTGTCGTCGTTGTCGTTGTCGTTGTTGTCGTTGTCGTTGACGTCGTTGTCGTTGTCGTTGTCGTCATTGTCGTTCTCGTTGTCGTTGTTGTCGTTGTCTTGTCGTCGTTGTCGTTGTTGTTGTCGTTGTCGTCGTTGTCGTTGTCGTTGTTGTCGTTGTCTTGTCGTCGTTGTCGTTGTTGTTGTCGTTGTCGTCGTTGTCGTTGTCGTCGTTGTCGTTGTCGTTGTCGTCGTTGTCGTTGTCGTTGCCATTGTTGTCGTTGTCGTTGTCGTCGTTGTCGTCGTTGTTGTCGTTGTTGTTGTTGTCGTTGTCGTTATTGTCGTTGTCCTTCTCGTCGTTGTTGTTGTCGTTGTCATTGTTGTTGTTGTCGTCGTTATTGTCGTTGTCGTTGTCGTCGTTGTCGTTGTTGTCCTTGTCGTTGTCGTTGTTGTCGTTGTCGTTGTCGTTGTTGTTGTTGTCGTTGTCGTTGTTGTTGTTGTCGTTGTCGTTGTTGTTGTTGTCGTTGTCGTTGTTGTCGTTGTTGTCGTTGTTGTTGTTGTCGTTGTTGTTGTTGTTGTTGTCGTTGTTGTTGTTGTTGTTGTTGTAGTTGTCGTTGTTGTCGTTGTTGTTGTTGTTGTTGTTGTTGTTGTTGTTGTCGTTGTCGTTGTCGTTGTTGTCGTTCTCGTTGTTGTCATTGTCGTTGTTGTTGTTGTCATTGTCGTTGTCGTTGTTGTTGTTGTCGTTGTCGTTGTTGTCGTTGTCGTTGTCGTTGTTGTTGTTGTCGTTGTCGTTGTTGTTGTTGTTGTTGTTGTTGTCGTTGTTGTGGTTGTCGTTGTCGTTGTTGTCGTTGTCGTTGTCGTTGTTGTTGTTGTCGTTGTCGTTGTCGTCGTTGTCGTTATCGTTGTCGTCGTTGTCGTTGTCGTTGTCGTTGCTGTCGTTGTCGTTGTCGTCGTTGTCGTTGTCGTTGTTTTCGTTGTCATTGTCGTTGTCGTTGTTGTCGTTGTCGTTGTCGTTGTTGTCGTTGTCGTTGTTGTCGTTGTTGTTGTCGTTGTTGTCGTTGTCGTTGTCGTTGTTGTTGTTGTCGTTGTTGTCGTCATTGTCGTTGTCGTTGTCGTCGTTGTCGTTGTCGTCGTTGTCCTTGTCGTTGTCGTCGTTGTCCGTGTCATTGTCGTTGTTGTTGTTGTCGTTGTCATTGTTGTTGTTGTCGTTGTCGTTGTCGTTGTTGTCGTTGTCGTTGTCGTTGTTGTTGTCGTTGTTGTTGTTGTCGTTGTCGTTGTTGTCGTTGTCGTTGTCGTCGTTGTCGTTGTCGTTGTCGTTGTTGTTGTCATTGTCGTTGTTGTTGTTGTCGTTGTCGTTGTTGTCGTTGTTGTTGTTGACGTTGCCGTTGTCGTTGTTGTTGTTGTTGTTGTTGTTGTTTTCGTTGTTGTTGTTGTTATTGTTGTTGTCGTTGTTGTTGTTGTTGTTGTTGTTGTTGATGTCGTTGTCGTTGTTGTTGTTGTTGTCGTTGTCGTTGTTGTTGTTGTCGTTATCGTTGTCGTTGTCGTTGTCGTTGTTCTTGTTGTCGTTGTTGTTGTTGTAGTTGTCGTTGTTGTCGTTGTCATTGTCGTTGTTGTCGTCGTCGTTGTCGTTGTTGTTGTTGTCGTTGTCGTTGTTGTCGTTGTCGTTGTCGTTGTTGTCGTTGTCGTTGTTGTTGTTGTCGTTGTCGTTGTTGTTGTTGTCGTTGTCGTTGTTGTCGTTGCCGTTGTTGTCGTTGTTGTTGTTGTCGTTGTCGTTGTTGTCGTTGTCGTTGTCGTTGTTGTCGTTGTCGTTGTCGTTGTTGTCGTTGTCGTTGTCGTTGTTGTCGTTGTCGTTGTCGTCGTTGTCATTGTCATTGTCATTATCGTTGTCGTTGTCGTTGTCATCGTCGTTGTCGTTGTCGTTGTTGTCGTTGTCGTTGTCGTCGTTGTCGTTGTCGTTGTCGTCGTTGTTGTTGTTGTTGTCGTTGTCGTCTTTGTCATTATTGTTGTTGTCGTTGTCGTTGTTGTCGTTTTCGTTGTCGTTGTTGTCGTTGTCGTTGTCGTTGTTGTTGTTGTCGTTGTCGTTGTCGTTGTCGTTATTGTCGTTGTCGTTGTTGTTGTTGTCGTTGTCGTTGTTGTTGTTGTTGTTGTTGTTGTTGTCGTTGTCGTTGTTGTCGTTGTCGTTGTCGTTGTCGTTGTCGTTGTTGTCGTCGTCGTTGTTGTTGTTGTTGTTGTCGTTGTCGTTGTTGTTGTTGTCGTTGTCGTCATAGAAAAAAAGAAAATGAGTCATCCAAAGGCTCCTGCGTCTAAAGGCATGGATGAACAAAAGAGATAACAAAACAACAACAAATAACAAATAAAAGGAAGAAAAGGATAAAAATGAGTCATTCAAAGAGCATGGACGAACAGTAGAAACAACAACAACAAGTACAAGAAAAAGAGAAAATGTTCTACTCAAAGGCTCCTGCATCCAAAGGGGTGGATTAGCAGTTGAGGTAACAACAATAACAAATAGCAAAAAAGAAAAATGAGTCACTTAAAGGCTCCACATCCAAAGGCATGGACGAGCAGTTGTGCTAACAGTAACACCAATAAGCAAGAAAAAGAAAAATAACCATCAAAGACCCTATGTCCAAAGGCATGGACAAGCAAGGAACGTTAACAAATAGCAGATAGTAGAAAAAGAAAAATGGGTCACTCAAATGCTCTTGCATCCAAAGGCATGGACGAGCAGATAAGGTAACAACAACTACAATAAGTAAGAAAAAGATAAAGAATCATTGAAGGCTCTGCGTCCAAAGGCATGGACGAGCAGGGAATATTAACAAATAGTAGATAGTAGAAAAAGGAAAAGGAGCCAGCCTTTGAAGTCTACGCCCAAAGGTATGAACGAACAAAAAGAAACAGATAACAATAATAAGGAAAAAGAAAGGAAGCCGTCAGAGGCTCTTGCACCCCAAGACTATGGACGAGCAATAGGAATAAATAATAGTAGATAGAAGAAAAAGGAAAAAGAGTCAACCTTTGGAACCTATGTTCAATGGCATCATGAACGAAAAAAAAGAAACAAATAACAACAAGAAGAAAAAGGAAAAGAAGTCGTTAAATGCTCTTGTATCCAAAGGTTATGGACGAACAACAAGAATAAACAACAGTAGATAGCAAAAAAAGGAAAAATGAGCCAGCCTTTGAAGTCTGCATTCAAAGGCATGAATGAACAAAAAGAAACAGATAATAGTAAGTAGCAGAAAAAGGGAAGGAGTCACTAAAGGGTTCCTGCGTCCAAAGACTATGGAATGAAACTACATACGTGTGAAATCAGAGAGTTTTATATGCGCAACAAATAAAGAAAACAAGGAGATCAATAGTACCAGTTTGCGCAAATGAGTTTCTTCATTGCCCACCTTTGTAAACTCATGCCTTGTGTTTCTTTTTTATTAGAATCTCCTCCGTCCGTTTTTGTTTCTTTTTTAGTTTCTCCTTTCCTCAGTTTTTTGTTCACCTCTTTTTGTCTCCATTTTTATTCGTTCTCTTCCTTTAATTTCCATTTATTTTTCATCTCTTTCGTCTCTCTCCCCCCTAATGAATTTGGCTTATCCTTAACATTTATAGAATTTCATAAATTAATTGTTTAATGCAGTAGGATTTCTGGCAAGATTTGTCGACAATAAAGCTTGTTGAAGTCGTAATGCTGAGCAGGAGTTGTCAATAGAAAAACTAAGCGAAGTCGTAAAGCAAAAAGTTCAAGATGATAAAGTTGGAGTTACTAATAGCAGAGTAGAGCAGATCCATCGAACAACTTTTCTGCCTCTAACTCTATGGATGCGTGTACAAAAATGAACTCCTTTAAATGGTCGTCCAAAAGGTCTTAGAGGCAGCAAAATCGAGCTTCCATGCTAGCTCAACCAGCTTTATGGATGAGCATCCAAAAAATTCTTTTAGACACTCGTCCAAAGAACTTAGGAAGAGTAGCGAAATCAAGCCTTCATACTGGCTCTTTGGATGCTCGTCCAAAGAGATTGAGCAGCCTCTCCCTTTTTTTTAATTTAGATATTTCTATTTTTTCTTTTATTTTATTTTGTTTTTTTCAAAAACTTTTTTAGGTTCCTTTATATTGGGATGGACACTTTTTTATTATATATATATATTAGAAAAAGGTGAACAAAATCAGTTGTTCACCTGGTCGATGCATACCCCTATTACTTATCATTATTTTAATTTTAATAGATAATTTATATTTTATCACATATAGAATATGAGTTTATATAAGTGTTTATGTATTATCTTTTACTTGTGAGAAGGATGTTGTTTGATATTATATATTATAATAGTTCATAAGTATTGTTCCGGTACGTTAGGAAGACATCTCTTACTAGCTTAATAATTTTACTTTTAATTTTTAAAATTTATATAAAATAAATATTTTCATTCGTTTCAATTATTAAAAATATTTTATATTTTATATTATAATGAAACTATTATACACCCGAGTTTTATGTTAATTGTGTATGAATTAAATATTCATACAATTTTAAATAAATTTAATATTTTAATACTATACAAATAATAAAACCATTTAATATATATCATTAATTGTTAATATATTTAATAAAAGATAGTTTTTATATTTTAATAGGAATTTATACAACATTTTCAAATATATCTCTTTCTACAACATAATGATAAATATAAAACATTTTTCATATAATATAACAACACTACAAATTTAAATATTATAAATTCTGTATTGACTTTTTTTATTACTATTAGATGTTAAAATGATTATATATAGTATATTGAATTTAATATTACACTTAAATTTAGATATTATTGTAATTTTGAAATATATATGAATTAATAAATAACTAAATTATTTTATAATGATATCTCAAATTAAAAATAAGTTGTTATTTTTAATGGATATATTATAGTGAAAATTTTCTAAAATTGGCATGGTAAAGTGTATCCATTAAATATTTTTGAAATATATATACTATAGATAAATAGATAGATTAATAAAATGAAGAAAAATAAATGTTGGATAACGTTCACGAAAGCATTTTTCAGTTTCTAGTTTGTTTTTGACTTTTTGTTATGTTTAAATATTTATCAGTTAGGAGAAAACTACGTGCATTGTGTGTGCCACAAGTTTTGGTTGCTTTTTCGTAAATAACATTTCTATATAACACGAAATTGATAATAACTAAGACAAAATAAGGGTTAAAAAATGGTAAAATGGTATAGGCAAAAGAGAAAAAATACGTAGCAATATGCGCAATTAGTGTGCCAAAAGATAGAAAGTACCTGCTGTCAATAAGAAACAATATCAACTTTTTGTTTGGATAAGTTTTTATTTCCTAAGTACTTAGAACAAGAATAAAAAAAATATTTTAAATTAAAAATAGTTTATGTATATATTAAAATTAGTTTTTTTTATGAAGGCAAATGATTTTAGCTTCTTCAAAAAGTTTATTTAATTTATACATAACATTTTTAATTTAGAAGATTATTTTTTTTAGAAAGATTTATAAAAAAAAAATTATTCAAACATTATCTATAATGTTATCTTATATTTATTATATAAAAAAGAGAAATCATATTCAAATTACAACAATTTTTACACAAACAAAAGATACAGGATAAGAGAAAAGAGGGATATAAAATAAGCTAAATTATAACATTAGTATTTTATCTTATGATAAAAATTTATTATTTTAAAAAAATATTTTGAATATTCTTTAACTTTCAAATTTGAATCAATGTCATTTTTTCAAAAAAATTAATTATTTTTTTATTTTATATCATGATTTTAAACTATTTTTTGATTGAATTAATATGTGAAATTTGTTTAATTAGATTTATCTACATTAAAACTACGAGACTCAATTAAAGTTTCAATAAAAAAGGACATTAACATGATAAAAATCACGTAGAAAGATAGTCTCATGAGTATCTGAAAACAATTGATACAAATTTTTTTAATTTTTTGGTTGTGCATAAGACTCATTTTCATGCTATTTTTATTGTATATAGTTATTTTTTGTTTGAATATTAGTTTATTTATATAATTTTTATGTAAATAAATTTAGTGGGACAAGTTTCAGGTTTTGAATTAGTAGAAAAATAATTCAAAATTGTATTCCAAAATAAAAAATAATATTTTTTTTGAAAAGATAACATTTACTCAAATTTAATAGCTAAATAACAAAAATAATTTTTTTAAAGATAAAATATTAAAACAAAATTTAACTCTAAGATAAAGGAATAAAATTATAAGTTAAACTATAAAATAAGATAAGATGAATAATATAATTGAAAGAGCCAGTGAAAAGAAAATGTATAAAAATCATTATAAAAATATCACTACTCATAAAAGAAAAGGCCGTTTAATATTTGGAAGATAATATGATAGAAAAACATTAAAAGGCTATTTCTTAATATTATTGAGGCTACTCGATTTCACCATATCAACGATATTTATTGATGATATAATTAATAATACAACTTTGTTAGTTAGGAGGAGTTTTATCCACATAATATTATAAATAAATAATATTTTAAGTCAATAGAAATTTAACTAGCTTATAAGTTAAAATATTTAGTTAAAATAAATTTATTTAATACATAAATTTATTTTATTATTATTTTAATTTCTTTTTATAAGGTATTTCAAATGGCTTGTTAACTAGAGTCGATGATATGGGATGACAAATTTCAGTTGCTAATACGAGTATTTTTTTTAGTGATATATTATAAGTTTCCATCACATTTAAATTGTACAAATGAGTGATTGGCAAATTATTAATGTTCGGATAAAGGATCTAGAAAAGTAAGATCGGAAGAGTGAACAAAACTAGCTAAAATTGTAGTAGCATATGGAATTGGATCCACATATGAGCTTTAGCTTCCATGCAATACGAAATATGACTTATTTGTATCTCATACGAATTTGATATAGATATTGTAGTATCCCAAAATTGTCTGAGATTATTACTATACTCTATAAAACCCTGAGTCGATCCCTACCTTAACCCAATTCGAAGTCATTGGACTACTACCTTGTGACTTCAAATTGGGCTGAGACCAAGTCCATCCTAGTCACCTCAAGACTGAGTCTCCCACGCTTTAGTGGACCCCATATTGAATACACAGAATCCCGGACGATTCGCATGAGAAGCGAAAATAAAGGAAAAGAAATCAACCTCCCTACAACAAAAATAATATATGTAACTATGAGAGAATCTCGGGATCTTGGCTGTTACGCTCACCCACCTCTAGGCTTATATAAAGCCTTCGAACGAAGAGTTCAGGGCGAAAAAAGAAGGAGAGGAGAGGACGAGGAGGCTAAGTAGGAATACGGTGCGATAAGAATTGTTAGAGATAAGGCGAAAGCTAACGACTGCATGAAAAAAGCGAGGGGGAACTCCAAGAGTGGGCTAAAGGAAAGGCGGAGATACTGGAGAAAAGGAGGGAAAAGGAATTCACCGTCTCCAAATACTAGGTTAGTATCTCGGTTGTTTTAGACATCATTCCAGGCTAAGAAATCCCTATCGCCCATATCAAGCCAAGATTCTTGCCACACCGTCGTTGTAGGGACGAGTTCATCTCCGCCCTTGCCCCGATCCAACGGCCGAGACGACATAGCAATCCCATCAAGAGTCTCCGCGCCATGGCCGACTCCGTTTCGGCTAGGCGCGATGATGTCCTCGACCAGCTTTCCTCCCCTAGTGCTGATTCCGTCTCGGTCCCAGTAAGGTCGAATAGGTACAAGCCGGCTTCGCCTTTACCTTAACCCCAGCCTTATCTTAACCCCAGCCTTACCAACCAGAACTACGTTGACTTTAATTCCTCTAGACCTGAGGTACGTAGGCACAGGAGGCACACTCCTATCAAGTATTAAACCCCAAAACCCTAAAACACTCTACCTGAACCTCATCCCTATTCCCTCATGCTAGCCAAGGGTAACTATCAAGTGATAGGCGTGTTGGGGGCACCCTATGCCCCCAACGTGTAACCAACTCCCGAACCCGCATATCTGATTCCAAAGACTAGCCTTTTCCCCATATGTTTCTTGGCGTTCCTTGAAAAAAAACATCGATGGCAACTTCATGTGGCTGAATCGGTCTCGGCCATCGAATGGCTGGGGACGATTCGTCCCACCTAACCTAACGTCACAATTTAGGTTGTCACAGATATTTTTATACATTCAAATGACCAAGTCTTTGTATGAAAATATAATATAATTATGTATGGGATATAGAAATATGTCTAAAAGAAAATAAAGAGGAAGGATATGTTCTTTGAATAATTTGATTATATATATAGATATAGATAGATGTGACACATATTTTCACATAGTCAGGGCAAACAACATATATGCAGAAAGATGGGTACTTATGTGGCTCTGAATTTCATTTGCTTTCAGTTTGGAATATTTGGTAAAGATTATACTACTTAGTGCTTACTCTTTCTGGGTAAACACTGTCATCCACACTTAGAATTCTCATATTCCTCATCCATCTATGTTCTCAAATTCTCAATTCTGGATTCAAGTTTTAAACAATTCCTATGTGGATTTTAGTATGGACCAGGTTCAAATGACCTGCTGGCAGGGGTTAGGACCGGTTTTTACATGTTTGTTATTTGCAAATGAAGCTGCTACTGGCAAAATTGGGGATTAGGTTGAACAAATAAACACATTTGCAACTGCTATATTTTTTCAAATATTTCCCATTATTGAAAATGCAAAACATGTGCAGATAGCCACCATACTACAAATATCATTGGTGCAGTTTTTAGGTCTTTTATTCCATGCCTTTTGAATTGCTTTCTATTTTTATGATTTGAATTGCTTTTAATTAGTTGTGACTTTCTAAGCATGAAAAGAATTGCTTCGTGTAGGGAAGCAATTACATCCAAACAAGAAGCTTCAAGGATCAAAATTCAGAGCGTTAAAGTCCAACCTTGGAGTTCATCTTATTGGAAGATCAAATTGGAACAACAATGAACAAGCCTAAGTTTAGTTGATTTACACGATAGCTTTACTAGCGATGAGTCCCACTGTGGTTTGGATTGTGATCAAATGTAAAGTATTTGTATATTCTTTATTTGGAAGATATCGACTTTACTTGATACTTTGAGTTGCATGTTTATGCCCCCGCGCTAATGATATTGTTATGCTTTTACATGATGTTGATTAATTATGTCTCATTTACATGATTGGAGCTTTCATGACTAGAGTGATTTTATTGTCGTGGAATGAACTAATACGCAAAAGATATCATACTTTTTATAAAAAATTATTAATATTGATGTAAAAATTATCAATATTTGTATTTTTGACTTATTAAATATTTTAAAATTAGTTAATATTTATTTTTGGTAAAATTTAATATTGAAATTTTAATTTTTTAAATATATATTTTAAAAATATTCATATGGTAAAAATTGAATTATCCTATCCAAATTATGAATTTGGTATTAAACAAATTTGAATTACTTTATCAAAACAAGACATTTAGAAAATGAAAGAAATTTAATTAAAAGCAATTCAAATTTTAACTATTTTAAATTCTATAAAATTTGAATTTTTTTTTGTCCAAATACAACCTTAATGAATCAATACAAGGTGACAATTAACAAGTTTACCTAATGATAAACTTAAGTCACGATTAACTGGAAGAATGAAACAAAATTAAAAATATATGTATTCCTAAAACTTGTAGTTTCTAGATAAAAAGAACAAAGCGTAAAAGTGATGCTAGTGACCAAATAAGTAACTAAACATTAATTTTATTTTCTTTTGAGTAATGCAGAAGAAATATATTCTTAATTTAGATTTACAAAATTGAAATGATATATTTATTATGTTTTATAAAATTTTATACATAAGGACGATTCCATACATCTATCAAATGGAGGCCATTTTTTGTTCATTTGTAATTATTTAAATATTTAAAATTTAACAAATGTTTTAAAAAATATTTACTATTTTTATACCTAAAACTAAGTTAAAATTAATTTTTATTTCAAATGATAATAATAAAATAAAAACATAGTAAAAATTTCTATTATAAAAAAGTTATATTTCTAATAATATTTTATTTTTATAATTTATAGGATATTGGTTATTTAATAAAAAGGAAATGTTATAATTATTTTTAATTTTTTTAAAAGATGTAATAACTATCTTATGTAGATTTTTTAGATTGTCGAATAGTTAATATAAACATTCTATTGAATTGCACTTCGAAATTTGATTTTATATATATATTTTAAATTATTCCGATTATAACTTAGTATTAGATATACAAAATATATATGTTCATTCAAGATTTAAAGGTGTTGTTCTTTCATATTTATATAAGACAAATCAAGTAGTGGATATGCATTCTCAAATTGTATAACTGTGTGAGGTTATTGATTTTGGAAGTTTTACTCTTTTTTATTTTTCAAAAATATATAAAATGGAAGAGATACCCAACATTTTTAAATTCTATAGGACAAAAATATATTAAGTATTACCATGGAATACAATATATATTATTGATTTGTCCTCGTTTTGTCACTAATACTAAAAGAATGTCTCTTAAAATGATTGCGAATATATAAAAATGTTTATAATATAACTAGAAAGATTAATCTGACAAAAGCAAAGTCTCACCTAGAGAAACCCAATCTCAAATTATAGACACCGGAGATAGTTATCGTAGAGAAAGCTAATTTCACCATTGGAATTGGCAGGCCAAGGCTCACGTTTGCTCCCTTACATCTGTCCCTGTATATATATTTAGATATGTATTTTAAAGATATTGTATCTTATATATTTATAAAACAATCGTATATTGTCGTATTGAATACATATCATATCCGAGATACACGTATAGTATCTAAGTATCTTTTCATAATATGTATTTGTGATGATTTTTAATTGTGGCATGTGTAGCAGCTGAATTTTCTCGCCATTATTGGTAACTTTTTAAACCGGAATCACAACCACAATTAAAATTAACCATCATAACCGTATCACCTGTGATTTTGCTTAAATTTTGCTTAAGATGCCATTCTGTTTTGGCTCGGACTAACTACTCTTTATTGTGTTGTAGACGAGGTAGGTGTATATATTGCAAGTCCGGTTTTCTGTAAACGGAGTTGTCATTAGAGACACCAATCACACTTGAAGATGGACTAGTCATTGATTCCAACAAATCTGATTGAGTGCATTCACGCCGATCCAAAGTCATGCTTCTCTTTTTATAATCTTCTAATGCTTCTCTTGGCATGCTCTGAACCAACCAAATCAACAAGCCAAATGCTTAATTCTTCTTACTTTGCTTGTTAATCATCACCAAATTAACAAATTTTATAACACTGCACAACTATACTATGAGTGACTTTTTATTAAGAGATAAAATGTAGCCAGTTTGCTGACAATATTACAGGTCAAAACCAGCTACAGCTATCACGATATTTTAAATGATTCAATCCAACTTAATTCAACTTAAAAAAAAATTGAATTAGAATGAAATTATTGAGATTAAGTTAAAAATCTCAATCTAATTTAATTAATCACAAATTATGGGTGAGACGATCCCTAAAAGTAACATAATGGTTACAAATAATTGATTGTTGTCCAAAAGGATGCATGTTGTATTACAATATGAAAAATGCAATGAACAAGATTAGGAATGGTAATGCAATTTGGATTTCGACCAATGTCTGAGGAGTCTTGGACCAACATTGGGGTTCTACAGATTTCTAGAACAAGAGATCTATTGCCAAGGCAAATCGAGCTATTGATAAGCAACCCTTAGCATATTGTGGTAGGTCTATATCTACTGTAGCTGACTATGAAAAAATGGTAATTTTATTTGCTTTTTATTTTACTTAATTGCTTTAAATTCAATTTAATTGATTGAGTATATTACAATTTGAAATTTTGTTTAAATTTATGTAGGCTAAAATGGCCACCAAGTGCTTGGATGGTGGTGGAGAAAACAAAAAAAAAAATTAAAGATAGGAAAATGAGTCAATGATAAAACTCATGAACTTGCTGTAAATTTAATCTTTTAGCTTTTAAACTTTAATTTATATTTTATTAAGTGATAATAAAAGTAAAAATTAATATTCAACTTTGTTTTGAAGGTGAAATATCAACAACGTCGAGAAGAACTCCAACAATGTGCCATGGAGGAAGGCACATATGCAAATAATTTCTCTTTTACCTTTATCAATGATAATATTACAACATTGTTGGAGGTAAGAATGGAAAAGAGAACGTATATGGACTTGGCAGAATAAGCAACGAGTTCATCCGCTCAACACGTATTCAGCCTAATTTGATTGAGATGTCAATGTTAGAACAACTAAAAGAGATGTACGAGATGATTTATAAATTGAATAATCAGCTTATTGCAAAAGAAGTTAAGGAGAAGTCACTTGAGGAAAATGTGGGGCAATTGGTGCATAATCATGAGGAGAAAAAATGTGACAAAAAAAATCAAATGTAACTTATTTTACAACACATGTAACTTAAATCAATTATGTCAAATCTCACTCCACCATATAATAATGAGGACCACATTGACAATACTTAGGATAGTTATCTTGATGATGCACTAAAGGATCATAAATTGCATGCTTATTTTGATCTTGTAATATTATATTTTTTGTTGGTATTTTTAATTGCTAATGATTTTATATATAATTTTTAATTGTAGTTATTGACATACTATTTTTGGAATTTATTTATTCTTTGTTTTATAGTGTGATTAAGCTTTTGATTATTTATAATTATTTGGCAGGTTAAAATTATATATTACCTATTACAAATGTGTATTTAAAGAAGTTATGAAATTAGCAATAAAAAATTTTGGTCGCTAAAACGCAAATAATGTTTTTTTTTAAATAAGAAACAAGCAAAATTAGAGACCGAAAAATACAAGTATCACTTTGGCCACTACATAGCAACCGAAACAATTTTTTTCATTTGTCAATTTTTAAGGTAGTCGATTTAGCAATCGAAAACGATTTTTTTAAATAACATTTCTATAGCAATCGCTTTAGCAACCGAAAAAACATAATTATATTTCATTTTTTATTAAAATTTTTAGCGAAAGAATATTCGATGGCTAAAATTAGTATCACAACTATGACCAAAATCGTAAGCAATAATGTCGTTTTCTTATATGAAAATTTTTGGTCGCAAATTTGTGACCGACTATCATTCGATCGCAATGTGGCTTAGCGACTAGAGCTTTGTGACTACTTGCAATCAACTGCTAATGCATTTAGCAACTGATTTTAAGGGCTACTAAACAATCAAATTTTTGTAATGCATGAAGTGTTATTTGACCTTGGTTTCCTTTATGGTATGTCAAAAATGTTTATCTACGAATTCGATGCCATTGTCTAAGACCATGGTTTGGGACAAGTTGAAATGAGTAATGATGAAATGAAACATCAACTAGACAAGGTTCTTCAAAGTTATTTTTACTAAAGGTTCCACCCTAACTCACTTGGTGAAGTAGTTTACTACCATTGCAAGGTATTTTATTTGCCTGGGATTTTGAGCGAACAATCTTATGTCGATGTCACTAAACAAATAACCATGAGGATGTTGGGTAGTACTACAAAAAATTTTAAGTTTAGCGACCATCAAATTGGTCACTAAACTAAAAAAAACGGTCGCTAATTTTAGATTTTGGTGACTAAATAGCTTAGTAACTGGATTAGCGCTAATTTGATCTCTAAGTTTGAATTTTGGTGGTTAAAAAAGTGGTTGCTAATGCGATCTCTAAGTTGGAATTTTTATTTTAAACAATTTAGTCGTTAATTCGATCGCTAAATTTTTTTTTTTTAAACTAAATCGGGTGGCAATCGGTTGAGTGGTGGTTGGAGGAGGGAGGAAGCCTATTGGAGGAAGTGATGGGGAAGAGAGAAGAGAGGGAGGGAGGACAAAGAATGGAAGGAGGAAAGGGAGGGGAGGGAGAAGAGGTGGCGATTGTGGAGGAGAGAAAGAAAAGGAGAGAATGAGTGAAAGGTATAAGAAGGGAGGGGAGAAGAGTTTAAATAAATAAAAGTGGAATGAAAAGAGAGGGAAAAGATTTTCAAATTTTGAAAATTGGTTGCTAATATTTTTGGTTTTAAATTAATAAACAATAAATCAGTCGCTAAATTGGTCGCAATTTTATTATTTTTAAATTTTTAAAAAAAGATTATGTCTCTATATCAGTTGCTATTATATTTAATTTTATTTAAAAATAAATAAATTCAGTCGCTATTTTATTATTTTAAATTTTAAAAAAGTTTATTTTATTATTTTAAATTTTTTAAAAATATATTCTGTCGCTAATAATTCTTTTTACATTATTTTTGACGTTTTATTTTCAGTCACTAATAAATTCTTTTTTATTTTAAACATTATTCTTGATTGGTAATTTGTTTTTTATTTTTTCAATATTCGTCGCTAATTCTGTAACATCCTAAAATTTATTTTATTATTTTTAGAAATTAATTACATTACTATTATTATTATCAATTTTATTTTAATAGAGGGGTTAATGATTTTATAAACTGATAAGGCTTTATCTAAATTATTTTCATTTATTAATTTAATTAATTGAATTAACGGGGGAGACTGACGGGCGAGTCGGGGTTGACCCGACCCAGCTAGAATATTAGATAGGGGGTAACCAGTTTACCCTAATTGGTGTTTTACGCGTCAGAGAGCCAGACCTAGAGGAGAGAGAACGCCTACATGCAAGGAAGAGGAGCTAGGGTGTTCAGACCGTCCTAGAGCTGCATCAGATCATCACTATTCTTCGCATCTAAGGTACGGGGGAGATTGGTTCGGTCATATATGAATGTGGGAGGGTACGAGTAGTGAGGGCAATCCCTAAGTCCCTCTAGGATCTAAATTCTCAATTTTGTTTGATTATTATGTTTTAAAAATATTTAATCGGTAGAAAAGATTTGTCAATATGCTCTGTGGTCTAATTAACGTCTTGTCCTAATGTGATTTTGTTGGAAAACTGTATGATTAATTTCCCTAATTACTTGATTCTTGTGTTGTTTATGGTTGTTCATGATTTGAGGCTCTTGTGTGCAATGATGAAACTGGGGTGAAATTCAATGATCTTTTATGTGCGTTTCTGTGCTTCCTGATAAATGATTTATAATAATGATGGTTAAATTAATATGGTTGGGTATGATTGTGGACTGTGCGAATGATGTATAAATAAATCATGAGAATAAGAGTGTGGATGAGAATTCATCGAGCATGGACATGAGAGGCATGAGATGCATGAGAAGCCAGACGTGGCTATAATACCCTGGCCATATGTGGTGTTTAACAGGGGGACTAATGATGGGGGACAATCATATGCATGGGCCACAGGTGGTGTCTAACCATGTTGCACGCCGGCCATAGGTGGTGTTTAACGGTTGTGTGAAATGTTTTCGCACGGGCCATAGGTGGTGTTTAAGTGTACGACACACCGGCCCATACAGGGTGTTTAACGGTGTGGCCATCATTAGTGATAACTAAGGGGATTGAGTAGGTTCGCCCATGGTGTGGAGCTCTGACTCGAGACTCTTAGGTATGGTGATGAACATATGCATTGTGCGAGCATGTGCATTTTGTAAACATGAATGAACTGTGATTGATTTTGAATGTGATAGAGCTTGCGATTGATATATAAGCATCTGTTAACTGTTAGTAATTGAGTACGTTAACGGGTGGGATTTGGGGTACTATCTGCCTTTATATATGATTGAATGCGATTTCTCACCGTATTTCTCTTGTTGTTTTGTTTTAGATAACGTTGAGAGCACTCATGGTGCCAAGTTTTGAAAAGGCGGGGTCTTGCTCTGATTAGTGTGACGTTGGGGTTCTAGAAGTTAGAATAGTTGCTTTATGCCTTGATGTTTGAATGACTTATTTTAAAGATGATGATGACTTTAGTTTTCTCAATTATAATGTTTAGATCTAAAACCTCCTTGAAAACTTTGTACCTACCTTTTAATTACCATGTGAACCTTTTATCCTTAATACAAACTGTGCTTTTGGTTTTAATTATTACCCTGTCTTCATTTTATTTACTTGATTATTTTAATTTAAGTATTCGAGGTAGAAGGATGTCACAAATTCAGTCTCTAATCATATTTTTTAATTATTTTTCATGTTTTTATTTTTTTGAATTTTGGTCGTTAATTCGGTCGCAAAATTCAACTTTTTCCCTTTCTATTTCGACACTAATAATTTCTTTTTTATTATGTTTTGACGTTTTATACTCATCCGCTAATTCGGTTGCAAAATTCAATTTTTTTCCTTTGCTATTCAGTCGCTAATAATTCTTTTTTAAAATTATATTTTGACATTATAATTTTGATAGCTAAATCAGTCGCTAATTTTATTTTTAAAGTTTTTATACATATCTATATATATTTTACATATATTATATGTTATATATTTTTAAAACAATTGTATCGCTGGGTCGAATACATATGGTTTCTTGTACACATAGCTTATATGCATTATTGTACAGGCGACTTGAATTTTGTCACAATTATTAGTAACTTTTTTATAATTACAACGAAATAGCAATCGGAATCACAACCACAATTATTATCATAATAACCGCGTCACTTGTGGTTTTACTTAAGATGCCATTCTGTTCTGGCTCGGACTAACTCCGCTTTATTGTGTTGCAGACGAAGTAGGTGTATATATTGCAAGTCGGGTTTTCTGTTAACAGAGTTATTATTAGAGACACCAATCACGCTTGAAGATGGACTACTCATTGATTCCAACAAATCTGATTGAGTACATTCACGCCGAAACTCCAAAGTCATGCTTCTCATTTTATAATCTTCTAATGCTTCTCTTGGCATGCTCTGAACCAACCAAATCAACAAAGCCAAAATGGTTAACTCCTCTTACTTTGCATGTTAATCGTCACCAAATTAATAAATTCTATAACACTGACAACTATTTTATGAGTGACTTTATTAAGAGATCAAATTAGCTAGTTTGCTAACGATATTACTAGTCAAAAACAAAGTCCAGCTATCACTTAATATTATAGAATGAATTGAGTGATACTCCCTAAATAAATAAATAAAATATAAATATAAATATAAATAATTTAAATATAATATTACAATTACAAAAATATTATCTTATAAATTTGTTTTATTATAAATACTTTTTAGAATGTATCATCCTGAGAATTGAAGGATGAAATCTAAATTTCAACCTAAAATAACTCAATATCCGTTCTAAGGGTTGAAGTGATTAATCCACCGAATTCAATCTATTTAAGCATTCTAACTAACCACCACCATTGAGGCATATACATAATTTTTTCACAGCTTGCAAGTTTTTTTTTGTCTAATATGTAAAGTACCTCTAATATCCATCTGACGTATTTTACGTTGTTAACATGCTGGTTAACATCCATGTCGTTCCACCCTGGCTGGATTGCATGCTGATAAAAAGGAGTCAACATAATGATGTAAAAGATAATCCAAATGTGGGACTGATGAAATTTTATAGCCCTTGACGAAGAAGGGGATCAAGTGAAGTGTGTTAAATAAGGGAAATTAATGGGATATTATTGAATCTAAAAATATGTGTATGAAACTTACAGTCACCTCAAATCGAAAACTCTCGTTAGTGGCGTCGGTGAGCTTGTGTATCTTCTGACGATCTATTTCTTCCCTGGCAATGGCAAGCCTATTAAAGTAGAAAGGAGCAAGTTCTTGTCTAACTTCTTCAGGCATCTTGGATAATCTTCTTGTTTCTCTATTCATCATCGTCCATGTGCTGCATGCACCAAGTAAATTTTGAATTGCACCTGGTTAGTTAGTAATAATGAAAACTCAGAAGGATGAACTATTTTAACTGCACCTGGTTGCTTTTGCTATGATCTCTTTGGTAAAATGATCCCTTATTATCCAATATCTTCGTGTCCCATTCTTTCCGGCAACATCAAACCAACTTTCAACCTCAATTTCATCCCTCCTGTCGTATTTATGTTTTTCTCTTTAAGCAAACAATCAATGTATTCCTTAAAAATTTAAATCATATTAAAAGTACCTTGGTTAGTTAGATAAAATTTTTTTTATAAGAACTTAAAGAAAATAATAATAGAAAAATTTATAGACTAAAATTAATTTATATATAAATTAATTTGTAAAATTACTTTATATTAGTTTCTCCAAAATTTTATTTTTCACTTATTTATAAGTTAATTTTAGTTTATGAAATAAATTAATTATATTTTTTTCTTATAATGATTTATAAAAAAAAAATTATCTAATAAGTCCTTGTACAATGGCTTTAAAAGTAGTATAAGAGGCAGGAATATATCGTTAAATAGATACTTACCATTTGCTATATCTATGCACTTGAACCTGAGTGCGAGTAACAACCCAAATGAGTTTGCGAAGGTTCATTTCGTGAGTAGCTCCAAAATCGTACTGATCACTTACCCCACAGCTGGAGACATGGTTTAGAGCAGTTTCCTGCAGAACCATTTTATATGCAGATCATGGAGACTATTTTTCATTCCTCTGGTTCATTAATGCACTATTTATCAAGTGTTTCAAAATATTATGTCTTAAAAGTGTAGCAATGATATTATGATCATGAACAGCGGTGATTTTTCACACTTTTTTTTTTACACACGTCAATAGCTTTGTTTTGCATTTTTTTCGTACATTCCATCGCAAGGGAATTGTCTGAAATTGAGTGGCCCTTTTACTTGTAGATTCGATCATTTATCAAGTAAATATTGACATTGATAACAGCTGACACACTTTAGTGTGTTTGGAGTACGTCTACATGTCATTGTGTTCACCTGACCCAGTTTCGAACACCCACTTAATTGTTTCATTCATGTTCTGTCATACTTTTTTCTCTTTAATTTTACTCTTAAATACTTCTAAAGTATATATCTTTCTACGAATCTAAAAAAGTATATATCCTTTTTTTTTTCATCATATTACGCATTACAGTTTGTAACAAAAAATAGTAAACATCACAGTTATTATTTTCGCTTACGATCATTTTCTTCTCTCTCAAAATATATACATTTCAAAAGATGTAAAACATATTAATATTTTTTCATTTTCATAAACTATATAAATTAGATATATTAGTTTTTTTTTCTAATCTTCTTAACAATATTTTTTTTAAAATTTTCTTAAATTAAAGAAAAGAAAAATATATGCATACATTACAAATGTTTTAAAATTATCATAAAATTCCTTAAATATTTGATATCATTTTTTTATCATAATATAATTTTTATAATTTTATTATCATTTCATTCTTACAAATTTAATTGAAAAAAAAACATTTGCATAGTAGATCTATATAATTTAATTTTTTAATGTTTAATTAATAATATATTTTAATTTCAAATGTCAAATTAAGTTCTTATAAATATATATAAGATAATTGGTTGAATAAAAATTTTATGTAGTATATATATAAGATAATTTTTTAAAATTTTAAATAGTGAATTTTGAGGTTGATTTAATTTATAAAATGAAAAATGTTTTTTAATAAAACAACAAAAAATATTAAAATTTAATTAAAACATACATTCAAAAGCAATTATTCATATTAAGAAATTACATATATAAAAAAGTCAAATGGATTCTGAAATAAAATCATAAATACATTGTTCAAATTGAAAAGTACGTTACAATTGCTTTGTAAAAACTAATTATTCAAAATAAAAAAAAAAAAAGATTACTACATACATATAAGATTTTAAGGATTCATTTAATAGTGAGGATAGGATAGGAGGAGAAAAGGATTTGAGCAAGATATATTCTTACATTTTTTAGTGTTTGGTGCAAACAAGAAAATCTAATAGATAGTAATATAAGGAGTAAAGTACACTTCTCTCCATTGAGTGATATGAATTATTATTTAAAAAGTTATTATTGATCATGCTATATTTTAAGTATATATTTAAAAATATTTGTTTTATAATTATTATTATTTTCATAAAACGTATTTTAAAATGATTAAATTCAAAATTATATATATATAATTAAAATAAAATTAGATACAAGTATTAATGTAGTATTTAATTGATGTTGTTAATATAATATTTTTATAAATATTTAAATAAATTAGTATTTTTATATATAGTATTATTTATTAAATTTAATATATAATTAGTTTTTGAGAATATTAATAAATATTATATTTAATAAATTTAATAAATGTAATGCTAAATATATGAATATTAAACATACAAACTTTTAAATAAATCTATTTATACAAAAGATCTAGGCTTAAATATGTATTTGTTCCTTAAATATGTATCTAGACCCCACATTTTGAAAATGTAGGTTTTATTACTTTGAAAATTGTAGGTTTTAGTACCTCGCTTTACTTGAAAGATAGAGTGAAAGTCATTATTTTCCATGTGTATAGTTGAAAATTGAACAATATTATTAACCTTAAAGTTTTTTTTCCAATATTCTTTGATTATCGATTATATACGTGACAAATGATAACTTATAATTCACTTGTTATGTAAAATGAGAGACTAAAATCAACTATTTTTGAAATATAAAAATTAAAAAAAAAAACAAATTTTAAATTTGAAGGATAAAATAAAAATTTACCCAAATTTGAGAGAACAAAAACATATTTTAGCCAAAAAAATCTATTGTTAAATAAAATTTAATTATTAAAAAATGTAATACTAATATATATATATATATATTTAAAATATAATTAAATTATTTTATTTTATTAATTTTATAAAATATATTTTTGAATACAATAATTAAAATATATATTAATATTGTGTGTGTATATATATATAATTTATCTCATACATTTTGTTTTTAATTATTATTGTAATAAAAGATATATATTTTAAATTAAAACATATGTTTTAAAATTAATTGAGTAAGTAAATGATAATTTAATAAATTAAAAATATTTTATTATATATTTTAAAATTTTATAATAAATATGTTTTATTTATGTTAAATTAAATAGACTAAATTATATGTTTTAAAATAAGAAGCGAATGACAATATAATACTTGTATCTCTCTAGGAAAGAAAATGTAAGTTACACTACATTTTAACATAAAAGGAAATGTAGTGTAATACTTACGTCTTCGTCTCCGCGGGTGGGAAATGTAATTTTTTTTAATGATATCAAATTAAATGAACTAAACTGTATTTTTAGAGTAAATTATACTATCATCCCTTAATAGATATGAAAATTACATTGTCTTCTCCTCTTATGTTAAAAATTACATTCTCCTCCCATAACAAGTTCAAATATATGATATTTTACTTACTTTTTTTTATAACTTTTCCGGTAAAGTTCTATTTCCATTAAAAAAAAGTTATTACTCAATATATTTTTCACTACCACTCTCTCAAAGACGAAAATAATACAACGCCTTCCCTCCTTGTGTTAAAGTATATTTTTTCCTCTCTTTTAACATATGCATATATATTTACTTCACTATATTATATTATATTATATTTTATATATATATATATTTCACAAATTTTGTTTTGAATATTTTATCCAAATTATATTATATTATATTATATTATATTATATTATATATATATATATATATATATATATATATATATATATATATATATATATATATATATATATATATATATATATATATTAGTTTATAAAAATATTTTTAAATACATAAGTTGAAATATATATTAATATAATATATGCAAATTGATGTGTGTGCATGTGTGTATATCATTAATTATTTAGTTATATACTTTTATAAAATTATTGAGATAGTGAATGATAATTTAATAAATTAAAAATATTTTTAGCATAT
This sequence comes from Mucuna pruriens, assembly GCA_025330945.1. Classification (NCBI taxonomy): domain Eukaryota; kingdom Viridiplantae; phylum Streptophyta; class Magnoliopsida; order Fabales; family Fabaceae; genus Mucuna; species Mucuna pruriens. Next base: position 1,636,573 of record JAENHJ010000067.1, read on the forward strand.
ATTTTAATTTAAAATATATTTTAATATCTTATATGAATATTTTTAACAATGGTTAGTTAATGATATTTTAATATAAAAGGGAGAGTAGTGTAATACTTACATATCTTAAGGAAAGGGAGTGTAATTTATTTTGAAGGCACTAAGTTAATTGAACTAAAATTTATATTTTAACATAAGAGAATAGGATATTGTAAAACTCATGTCTCTTAGTGTATAATAGTGTAATTTACTGTGTTTTAACTTAAGAGGGAAGATTAATGTAATATTCACATATCCTAGGGGCGATAGTGTAATTTATTCTAATATAAATTGTATGTAAATAATAAAATCACTCTAATTTAATTAAATATATATACACTTACATGTATGTCACAACTAGGAATGCAACAGGGCAACAAAAAAAAAAAAGAAAAAGTTTTTTAAAAGAAAAAGAATCAGGGGAGTTGTCACCAATGTTTTGTTTTTCAAGAAAAAAAACATTAGAAAAAAACCTTTAAAAGAAAATAATGATCATAGAAATCAAATTTAAGTTTGGGAGTCGATTATGTATAGAAAAAGTATTAGCACCATATTTGTCCTAAGATGAGTTACCTTTAATTAAATGTGAAAATTAATATATCTTTTAAAAAATTACTTTTACCCTTTGAATAAAAAGAAGATTATTTTATGAGTAAAACAATTGAGTTTGTTGTTTACATATATATATATATATATAACTTGACAACAGTGGTTTCTTACTCTTACATATCTCTCGGTGCAACCGAGAATTCAAAGTTACATAATTTTTGGAAATGGTAAATATTTGTTTATGAATTTTAGTTTGGACTTAATAACCAAATAAGAAATGTATCCAAAACGACTATTGATGAATTTTGTAAAAAGATTTTGACAATAACCAAATAAAAAGTACATCTAAAATGGTTATCATGAAAATAACTAAGATGAAAGATTAATATGCTAAATGAATTTATGTCCGAAAAAGAATGTCCAAAGAGGAAATGCACCCAAAGGACTCAAGAGCCATCCAAAGAGGGACAACGTCTAAAGGAGGATTGCATCCAAAAGAGACCGAGTCTAAAAAGGGACTACGTCCATAGAGGGACAACGTCCAAAGAGAGACAGCATCCAAAGGCAGATTTCATCCAAAGGGGACCGCACCTGAAAAGGGATTGCGTCCAATGGAGGACTACATACATGGAGGGACAGTAACCAAAGGGGACTACATCCAAGAGGGACAACGACTAAAGAGGGATAGCGTTCAAAGGGGACCACATTCAAAGGAGGATTGTATCCATAGAGGGACAGTGTTCAAAGGGGACTATGTCCATGGAGGGACAACGTCCAAAGAGGGATAGCATCCAAAGGCGGATTGCATCTAAAAGGGACTGTGTCCAAAAAGGGGCTATGTCCAAAGGAGGATTATGTTCATAGAGAGACAACGTTCAAAGGGGATTGTGTCCAAAGAGGGGACATATCCAAAGGAGGACTTGAACGCTAAGGAAATAAATGAAAATGAAGCGGGTTGCCCAAGGGGTATCTAAAGAGTCTATGCATCCAAAGCAAGGTTAGAGTAGTAAAGAAATAAATGGAAATAGAGTGGATTACCCAAGGGGCGTCCAAAGATCTATGCATCTAAAGCAAGGTTGTAATACTAAGGAAAATAAATGGAATGGAGTGAACTACCCAGGTGGACATCCAAAGAGTCTGTGCATCCAAAGCAGGGATGGAGTACAAAGGAAATAAATGGAAGTGGAGTGGACTACCCAAGTAGGCGTCCAAAGTGCCTATGCGTCCAAAGCAAGGTTGTAATACTAAGGAAAATAAATGGAATGGAGTGGACTACCTAGGTGCCATCCAAAGAGCCTTTGTGTCTAATGTAAAGTTGGAATTCTAAGCAAAATAAATGGAATACGATGGATTGCCTAGGGTGCATCTAAAGAGTCTGTGCATCCAAAGCAAGGCTGGAATACTGAGCGAAATAAATGGAATGGAGTGAACTATCCAAGGGGAGTCCCAAGAGCCTATGCGTCTAAAGCATGGTCGGAATATTAAAAAAATAAATGGAATGGAGTGGACTTCCCAAGGGCTGTCGAAAAAGCCTTTGCATATAAAGTAGGGTTGTAATAGTACGCAAAATATATGGAATGAGGTGGACTGCCTAGGGTGCGTCCAAAAAGCCTATGTGTCTAAAGCAAGACTAAAATACGAAGGAAATAAATGGAATGAAGTGGAGTGGTCAGGGGGTGTCCAAAAAGCCTAAACGTCTAAAGCAAGACTAGAATATTAAGCAAAATAAATGGAATGGAATGGACTATCCAAGGGGCGTCTAAAGAGTCTATGTGTCTAAAGCATGACTGAAATACTAAGGAAATAAATGGAATGGAATGGACTGCTCAAGGGGACGTCTAAAGAGCTTATGCGTCTAAAGCATGGCTAGAATACTAAGAAAATAAATGGAATGGAGTGGACTATTTAGGGGGTGCCCAAAGAGCCTCTGCATATAAAGGAGAGTTATAATATTAAGCAAAATAAGTGGAATAGGGTGGACTGCCCAAGGGGCGTCCAAAGAGCATGTGCATCTAAAGCAAGATTGGTATATTAAGCAAAATAAATGGAATAGGGTGGACTATCCAAGGGACATCCAAAGAGTCTATGCGTTCAAAGCATGGTTGGAATACTAAGCAAAATAAATGGAATGGAGTGAACTGCACAGGGCACCTCTAAAGAGCATTTGCATTTAAGGCAAAGCTGTAATATTAAGCAAAATAAATGGAAATGATCTGCTTAGGTGAGCGTCCAAAGCATGGCTGGAAAACTAAGGAAATAAATGAAATGGGGTGAACTACCTAAACGGGTGTCCAAAGAGCCTTTGTGTCCAAAGTAGGACTAGAACAGTAGAGGTAACGATAAAGAGCAGCAAACAAGATAAAGAAGAAAGAGATATCAAAGGTTTTGTATCCAAAGGCATGGACAAATAGTAGGTTAAATAGCAAATGACAACAAGCAAAAGAAGAGGAACCGTTGAAGGCTTCACATCCAATGGCATGGACAAATAGTAGCTAAAAAATAACAAATAATAGCAAACAAGCAAAAGAAAAAAAAGGCGCCAAAGGCTCTGTGTCCAAAGGGCATGGATAAGCAGAGAATGTAAATAATAGTGGGTAGTAGAAGAAGGAAAATAAGCCACTCAAGGCTCCTGTGTCCAAGGAGATGGATGAATAGGAAATGTAAACAACTAACAATAGATAAAGTAGCAAAAAAGGAAAATGAGTCACTCGAAGGCTCCTACGTCCAATGACATGGATGAATAGGAAAAACAAATATCAGCTGGTAGCAAAAAAAGGAAAAGGAGTCATTCATAGGCTCTTACATCCAAAGGCATGGACGAGCAATAGAGGTACAGTAAACAATAGGTAACAGAAAAGAAAAAAGAAGTCACTCATTGACTCATGCGTCCAAAGGCATGGACGAATAGGAAAAATAGATCATAGTAGGTAGCAGAAAAAGGAAAAAGAACTACTCAAATGCTCTTGCATCCAAAGACATGGACGAGTAGGAAAAACAAATAATAGAAAATTACAAAAAAGAAAAGGAGACACTCAAGGGATCTTGCGTCCAAAGGCATGGACGAACAAAAATACCAAATAACAATAGATAGCAAAAAAATGAATAGGAGTCACTTAAAGGCTCCTGCGTCCAAAGGCATGGACGAGCAGGAAAAATAGATAACAACAAATAGTAGAAAAAGGAAAAGAAATTATCCAAATGCATGGATTAATAGAAGAGGTACAGTAAACTGTAGGTAATGGGAAAAGGAAAAAGGAAAAGAGAAAAAAGAGAGTTGTCAAAGGCTCTACGTCCAAAGCAGGACGAACAACAGGGATAATAGAGACCACAACAAATAAGCAAAAGAAAAAAAGGGTCGTCAAAGGCTTTGCATCCAAAGGGCATGGACAAGCAAGAAATATAAACAGCTAACACCATATAACAATAGATAACAGAAAAGAAAAATGGGTCACTCATTGAAGCATGTATCCAAAGGCTATGGACAAACAATATAGGTGAAATGAAAAAAGCATATAACCGTAAACAACAAGAAGAAAAAAAAGATAATAAGCCACCTAAAAAGGTGTCCAAAGGTAATGGAATTAAACTACATGGGTGTGAAATTAGAAAATTTGCACACATAACAAGTAAAGAAAACAAGGGGATTAGCAATACCAGTTTGTGCAAATGAGTTTCTTCACTGCCTACCTTGTGCTGTGTCTTTTTCTCTCAGAATCCTTGTCTCAATTTTTGTGTTCTATTTTCTCCCCTCCACCTTAGTTTTTTGTTCACCTCCTTTTGTCTCTAATTATTTTTCTTCGTTCTTCCCCCTCCTTCCCCTCCTTTTTCCCTTTGGTGAACCTGGTTCACATCTAATTTATAGACATTCACATATTGATTTTTAATCTAATTTGACTGCTTTTTCTTACAAGTTGACCACTTGTGATAAGCTTTTTCAAAAACAGAGTATGGTAGCAAGTTTTCTGGTGCCTTGACAGCAGGGATTGCAAGAACCAAAGCAAAGCAATGTATACGTGAGTAGTGTAAACGTGAAGTGAAGAAGGAAGAGATGGGAGATGCATCTCCTTTGGACGCATTGCTGTAACGCTAACTAGCGCATGCATTTGTCACATCTCAAAGTTGTGTAGGTGCAGTCGCTGTGAAGTAGGTCACTTGCTCCTTTGAACGTCTGTCGTCCACTTGCTCATTTCTCCTACGTAATTGGTTGATTTGTTGGTGATGAGCAGAACATGGCAGCTGCTTAGTAGGAGAGGAAGTTGGACTAGGGAGAACTAGGCTTTTATCTTGGATGCAACGCAAGAGGGCTAGGCCCTTTGGACGCACAGCAAAAGGCTAAGCCCTTTGGATGGCCAACAGAAAAGTTGGCTCCTTTGGACGCCCAACAAAAGAGCTGGCTCCTCTGGACGCCAAACAAAAGAACTAGGCTAGGGAGTTCTTATTGTTATTTATTTATTTGTTTTTCAAATTTGTCATATTTACTTCTTGTATTTGATATTTTGAGTAAAAAGGTTAGGATAAAATTAAGTGTTCACAGTATATTTTGGGATAATCGCAATGAAAAGGTATGAACTTGCAAATGTATTTTGGGATAATCACAAATGAAAAGATATAAACTTGTTTGAATAAACTTTTGTATAAACACTGATAAAGAGAAAATTAAGAAGATAAAATGAAAAAATATCTCCATAAACTAAAAATAGCTTATATATATATAAGTTAAAAATCAATTTTTAGATAAACTAAGATAATAAAGCTTCTATAAATTAACTTATGTTAATTTTATCTTATAAAAAAAATTTCTTCTTATTTTTTCTTCGTATAAATACTTAAAAAAAAATTACCAAAACAAACACTAAAACTTCAAATGCAACATTACAAATCCGCGGTTACGGTATATTCAGCTAAAAGTATGCAAGAATTTTGAAGCTAACCTGGAGAAAATTCATTAGTGTCTCCATGGTGATAGTTTTATCTGGGCCAATTTCGTAAGACTTGATAAAGAAAATCTGCCTATATACAAACCTGTCCTCCACAAAACTTCCATGAAAGAAGGTATCAAGGACTGTATGTTCCATTTCATTGTTTGTGGCAATTCCCAAAGGACTACAATGAGAACTTGCAGTCACCAGCAATGAAAATCTTCGTTTATTGTTGAATGCATTAGTATTGCATGAGGATTTAAAGCTGTGCTTCAAAAACTCCCCTGCCTTGTCTATAATTTTCTTCTTGTCATTGCACCAATTTCCTCGAAATTGTAGCCCGATGTTGATGGGTGCCACCATTGATGTCATGGCTGAATTCAACGAGAAATTTGAAGGCACAGTTGAATACAACATGGAAAAAGTAAAATTTTGATGTTTGCTTCTAGCCATGCTTCTAATTTATACATGCTGTTCCCTCACCGGGTCTAGTGACGAGATGTGTCACTAATTAATTAACGTGTTCAAAAGATGAAAAATAAATGCTGAATTAATAATGCACACGAAAGTATTTTGGGGATATCGTTTGTCACGTTTGATATTTTTTTGTTTTATCTTTAAAAATGAATCAGTTAGGAGAAACAGTCATGTTGTGTGCCACATGTTTTGGTTGCTTCTTCGTACATAACGTTTCTTTTTTATACAATTTTTTTTTGTACATTCGCAAATAACATTTCGTAGTATATAACATAACGAGCATTAACGGAATGCTAATCACACTTTCTCTTTCATTCTTTTTTTAATATTTTTTTATTATTACTTGAAATTTAATAAAAATATAAATTTGTCATGTTTCTCTTGTTTCTCTTCTAATTTAAAAATAAAGGTCACTAAAATTTAAATTTTTAATAAATTTTAATTAATAATAAAAATAACAAAAAGTATTAGAAAAAATATTATTTCTAACATTATTTATCATTTCAAATACCTCATCAATATCTATAATTTAATTTCTCTCAATATTTCTTTCTATTACATCATATTACATATTATACCTACATTTCTTTATCTTCTCTCACTTTATCTCTCAAGATATCATTTAGATTTGGATGTGATTATGCACCAATAATTTTCTACAGAATCAACTTAAGAGTAAAACAACCAAAGGTTTAGTTTAAAATTATTAAAAAATATATATATGTTATTAGTTTTTATAAAACAAAAGTACCATATGTATTGACAAAAGACTGAATATATAACTCTTTCACTTAAAAAAAAAAATTCTCTCAAATTTATTTTAAACCTTGATTTTCCATAACATTAAACTGTAACCAAATGCCCTACAGTTAAATTAATATTCATCTTTTAAATAAAAGATGTTTTTGAGGTGCATAAAAAAATTAGGCCAAAAAAATTATTATGAAAAGCTGCACAACAGGAATACCAATGAGGTCTTTAAACGAATTGAATTTAAATTATATATAACCAGTAAATAGGGATGATAAATTATACTTGGGTCCTATGAGTATTTGCAAAAATATTTGCAAATGGGTTGAGTAAATATTTACTTATTGGGGTGGGTCATGGAGCAAGTACGTACTCACAAATTTTATTGAAGATGGATTTAAGTACGGGTGTTACACCTCATTCTCACACTTATATTATATATATATATATATAATTTAATTAAAATATCTTATATATATAAGTATATATTTTATTAATTATTAAAATTTAAAACAAAGTATTGTCAAAATATGGTTCTATTGAAATTTTGGAACTATAGTTGTATGGATAAAAATTAGTCTTAGCTTGCACTTGCATCTCAATATGTTTAATTAAAAAAAATTAGATCAAACCTCTTTATAGACATGCTAGTCTAAATGTAATTCTATTGATTGTTTATATACGAAACTAAACTAATATGTTGCAGTTTGATGCTTTTTATGCTCTAGTATATATTTCTATTGCTCGTACTATTTTAATGTTCTAGTATAAATTTGTATCGTTTATGATCTAGTGCATAATATAATTTTTGTTGTTTACTCTTTCATGTAAATTAATCATGAAGTGCTTCCTTCAAAGTAAGTAGTACATGATGTTCAAGTTTCTAATGATTATATTTTTAATATTGTTCGGTTATAACTTATGTTTTTGAATGTTTTTTAATGTAATGTTTGGATTATTTAAGAACAAATTTTTAATTTAGTGTTACCAAATTTTAATTAATATTTTTATTGATATATTAAATTTACACATATGTAAAATGCAAGTAACAAGTGTATGGATGGATATAAGTACTTAACAAGTATATTGATTAGATTAAATTTACTATCCTCAGAGATATAGAGGTGGGTATGGATATTTGTTTAAACATGCTTGTAAGATAAGCACTATAATATCCTACAAAAATCCTATGCATTTTCATCCCTATTTGTAAAGCAAATATGTAAAGATTGACTCGTATTTTATTGGAATATTTATTTATTAGTGTATAAACGTGAGAAGATAAATAATAGCAATATATTTGTTGACAATCAATTTTGTCCTCCACTTTTCAGAAAAAAAAAAAGTCATCTTGACTCTGAACCCTCACAAACAATAACGACAGCAAGGAGCGTTCTTGACCAAAGCTTAGAAGGGAGATACTATGGGTCACCTCTGCATTCAATGAAGATTTCGTCGCATTTATGGAAAAGAATACCATGAAAGCACATCCGCATTTAATAAAGGTCTGTGAGGAACCACCACAATAATGATAGTAGATCTCCTTGAAAGATTTGGAGAAAGTGAAACTGACCTATAAAAGGGGTAGTAGTAGCGAAGCAAGGGGGATTTTTTTTTCTCTGGAGAAGTTTTTTGAGGAAAAGGAGAGAGTAGTGAAGAAAGAAGAGGAGACCGAAGAAGTGGTTTCTTTCTACAACTATGATGACACACTTAGA